>OZ010572.1:103116413-103426413 GCA_963932145.1 Acanthosepion lycidas
ACATTTTCTCTTATAGTGACACATCAAATAGTGGCTGCATTTCAACCCCCTGTATACAAGATGTCTAAAAATGTATGCACATTTTAAAAATATCTCAGTATTTATTACAAATGTTCGTTCTTAATTTTAGGATGAAGTTTATTTGTTCAAAGCTTAGCATCAGTAATACTAACGTATACATCTGAAAAGAAAGCTACTTGACTAGAATTATACACTGTAAAGATGGGCATACATTTTTTTTAGACACCGCGTTTATTGTGTGTACTGGTCACCATAGATTACATACTTTAACCACGAGGAGTGTCTTGCAAAAGTTCATCTCCTGGCATGTCCAACCTAGCCAGTCAGGTCAAAGGGCAGGAGTTAGATACAATCTAAATATACTACAGGGGGCAAACCTGGAATAGGCAGCAGCTCTCCAAATGCAGAGATAGGCAAGCATGGAATGATATTGTGACGGATGATAAGCGAGCTTAGCGACTTTATTAGCATGGACCATCCGTTTCTAGTTAGCTGAATACTGTTGTTACCAATAGCATTTGCGATTACATAGACGGAATCGGACACGCGATGTCGGTGGAGTACTGGATAGCGACGCGGAATGAGGAATCGGAGAGCCGAGTTCGAGTTTCAGTCGAATCCATTACATTCACTTACGTGCTTGGGAAAGGTATGAATCCTCCTCTTCTCCCCGAAATAGCAGGACAGACTGGGTTCTATAGCTTTGGATGGCAACTGGTCTAACGCAGAAAGAAATGGCAATCTACTGAGGGAAAAAATCTGCCTCGCCTGTCATGTATTGAAAGATACATGATCGGCTACGCGTGTATCATGCATGGCACATAACTGACTGTGTAGAAGCAATTGAAAAAAAAAAGTGACGTGTAAATCTAATCTTTCATCGCTTGTCCTGTAGGTCAACAAGGAGCGCTAAATAAAGAAAGGGAAAGTATATATTTCGGGCATGTGTTGTTAGCGTAACAGCTAACAGCGCAGAAAGGGGAATCTACGAGAGCCTGTTACGTTCACTTGCGCACTAATGCCTTTAGGAACAGCAATAATCCATCTCTTCCCCCCCACACTTAAGTAGTAAGTCAGACGAGATTCTCTAGTCTTGAGTCACAATAATAAAAGGAAAACTGATTTCGAATCTATAGAGGTGGCAATCTGAAACTATCTGTCATTCGTGATACACGCGTAGGCGATCATGTATCTTTTGATACATAACTGACGAGGGTTTTTTTTCCCGCAATAGGTTGGCATTTCTTTCTGCAGTAGACCAGTTGCCATCCAATGCTATAGAAACCAGTCTGCGCTGCTATTTACCCGTAGCTGGGGGGATAAGAGGATTTATACTTTTCCCAAGCACGTAAGTGAATGTAATGGATTCGACTGGAATTCGAACTCGGCTCTCCAATTCCTCCATCCTAGCCGCTATCCATTACTCCAGCGTGCCCCCCGCTGAAATCATAGCACTCAGGAAATCATGGTAAATCAAATAATTCTTTTTAATTATTTCACCCCCAAGCAAGTCTGTAGTGTCACTATGACGCAATGGGTTACAGGAGTGTGTAAGAGAATGAAAAAAAATTAGTGACGAGAAAGGATAATAGAAGAAGAGAAAGGCGGAAGTTGGACATTGAATTTAATTTTTTTACGTTGCAGGAAAGCAAAAACTTGGAAGAGAGTTTCGCAGTCGTTATCGAAAAGTATTTTGGGAAGAGATATGATAGTTTATGTTCTGAAGGATTTTCATAATGTATGTATGTACACATTTATTTTTGTAATTATATACATTTTCATGTATAAAAAATATATGCATGCATCTATCATTATGTGGGCGCGTAGCTGAGTGGTTAGAACGTTCGCTTTCTGAACATGTGACCGATGTTCGAATCTCACCATGGTCGATTTGTCAAGAAGGAGAATTCTTGATGATATCGGAATGGATCGATGGTGCTCTGAAAACCATACCACGGGTTGACCCAAGCGCGTGAAATTGAGGACCGTCGATAGCTGTCATCGTGGCCGAATGCTTGAGCGTGCTGGCCTTGTTCAAATTGCTGAATCACGCTAGATAACATGATATTTTCTTAGTTACAGTTTCTTTCCCAGAAACTGGTAACTAAGGTCTGCTCAGCATAGTTGCAGTATAAACCACAGGTGGGCTCTGTGAGTGTTGAGCAAACACAAATGTGCCTGAGCGAGCGTCTGCAATAGGGATCGGCTAGCCGTCCTAGTAGACGAATACGAGTGACCAGGTAATATTTCTTTTTAATTAGTGAGAGTGCAGCATATGAAAAAAAAGGTGGTACAAATATACAAATCGCAATATGCTCATGTTGATACCCAGTTTGAGAACTGTATAAGTTTGATAACTGTATAAGTTTGAGAACTGTATAAGTTTGAGAACTGTATAACAGGCACAACGAAATATGCACGATATACTGAAAGTTTTTATTAGTCCATCGCATAATCTTGCAGCTCAGCTAGAAATAATGTCAGTTCGCTTAATCTACTTCCTTCAGACGCCGTAAATTTGTCTGCCGAATCCTTAAAAATTAAAACAACCCTATCGGCAAACGATCATAATGCTGCCAACTACATCCACTCAGACTTTAAAGGCAGTGCTACTCAGTGTGAATCGAACTCAGTGATAATTTATCCAGTGGGGTAAGCTTGCTAACCACATTTGCAGTTATTTATCTTCCAGTATAAATGAATAGTAAAGCCCAAAATATTGTTACTTCATAGCATTCTTTGACTGTTTCAGGGTGATGTGCTTGTCATGAGTTTAATACTCATATAGCTTGCGATTGATAGCCTGCCAAATATTATCTTGTCGATTTTTGTAATGCTTCGATGTCAACATTGAACAACCAGGCACAAAGCCGCCAATCGTCTTAACTTGTTTGTATAATTTATTAGGGTTTCACCATTGTGTATTATGTTTGCTTGGTAATTCCTTGTAATAAGTTTTGGTTTGGTCTTATGCAGCCATTATAAATGACCTCGTCTCTACTTTTGACCCATCAATCTTTAGCCACAAATGGCTTTCGTGTTTATCTACAACCTCATCGATATTTCTGAGTGCATATTGGTCATATAAGGATTTTTATTCCCAGTGTTTTTTAGCGTTTGTATATGCGGGTAATTTAAGGGTTATCTGCATGGAAAGTTGAAATGAGGCAGCCGAGATCAAATTCCGGGGTAACTTGGTGCGTTCAAGTTTGCAAATGCCCTTGGGAAAGGCACGAATCTGTTTCTTTGTCTTACACCTATGGGTTAAATAACTGAGGCTCTCTGACCTTGGGTGGTAATCAGGTTAAGAAAATGAAAACTAAATTCAAAACAATGGAGAATGCAACGAGAAACTACTTCACTAACTTTTCAAAGAATGCTTGGCAATTCACAGATGAGAAAGAGGAATCTGTGGAGGTCCATGATCCTCTTGGTGCTGAAGGGATATAGCATTATTAAAAAAAAAGATAAACTTGTATCTGTGTTTCTTTCTGATTATATCATTTCTTAGCTGGGTTTGCGGGTTTCGTATTTGTATCTATTTCCTTCAGAGTAATCTTTAATTCCATTATTTTTATTATTATTATTATTATTATTATTGCAGAGAAGAACCTGAAAAAGGATGATAAAATCGTATTGCTTTCGTCTTACATATTTTCATACAGCATCTTTATTGACGATCACCTGAAGACTTCCCTGACATTACGTACTTTTTGCGTGCATTTAAAATTCTTTTTTAATAAATCGTAAATAACAATATTTATTTTCCCTACAGTCGCTTTAAATTCACTTCTGACCAAAAAACGTCTGCGCCTTAAAGTAAATTAATATTTGCAAAATTGTAAAAAATAAATGATTTTTTTTAAAGTCGACTTTTAAAAGTCTATTTTCAAAAAATAACGAAAAGCAAAACTAAGACGACCGAAAAGAGAAAATAATTCAAGTAAAAAATGTTACTTTAAAAATTAGATTTATTTCTCTCCAACACTATATTTTTTATCTGTTTCCTTATCCCTAAATGAGCTCATATCTATCTATATATCTTTCTATCTATCTATCTATCTAAAACCGTTTATCCAATCAGATCAAATGATTGTAAACCTCTTTCGACATCAATTCCCAGTTGAATTAATAGATGTAATCGTAAGTTCTATGCTAGCATTTTTTTTCTCACATTTCTCGCTTTTGGAATTCTATTTCGACTCCATGATTTCCAGCCAACTATGATCTACAAAAAATTAAATGCAATGTCAATCGTTACCTATTGGCTTCTTGATTACTCATCTATTCTCGCTCCTTAATAATTACCTTTTTTCTTACTCTATTGGACAAAATCGAAAGTACTTCGGTAGGAAAAACTACGGTGCCTTCCTTGATTAATTTCATTTTAACTCGAAGAAAGTGATTAGAGAACTGAAAAGGTTCAGTTTCAGAATAAATAGACATAGAATTGCTATATTATTCAATGAAACATGTTTGAATGAAGATATACTGCATATATATATATTAAGTTCATGCAAAAATTTATGACATAATAATGTCGTTTTTTGACGTATTTTTTAACGTCAAAAACGACATTATTACGTCATTATTTTTGCACCATCCTAATATATATATATATATATATATATATATATATATATATATATATATATATATATATATATATATACAAGTATATGGTTGGTGTATATGGAATAATAATAACCAACAATTACTTTTCTTAAAAGAATGCTTAATACAGAGTAGAGCAGATATAATTATTTATTTAAAATTTATAACATAAATATGTTATAAAATCAGTTATAATTTTTAAATAAATAATCATATATATATATATATATATATATATATATATATATATATAGATAGATAGATAGATAGATAGATAGATAGATAGATATATTAACTAGTTTAATATGTATATATAGAATAATAATATGTGTTTAATATATATAATAATATATATATAATATATGTATATAATATATATGCAATATCTATTAACTGGGTTAATATATATATATATATATATATATATATATATATATATATATATATATATATATATATATATATATATATATATATAAACTGTAGTAAACTGGTGCATAAGATGGCGTGTTAATTTTAACGCTTCCAAAACTAAACCTCTCCCCATTAATCATATCGGAGAGCCCAAGTGCTTTCCATCAGAATATATGACACTATCCTCCAGGAAAGTGACTCGTTGAACCTTCTCGGGATCAAGTTCTCTGCTGAAATGAAGCAGAAAGACAATAATGAATCCATTGCTAGGTCAGCTGCTAAGAATGTCGGTTCACTATGTCGGGCGAAACAATTTTTTTTTTCTCCCCAGAATCTATATTACATATCTATGTCTACCATTCGTCTATGCCTAGAATATTGCGACCACATATGATCCGGTGCCTCTGCTATTTACCTTGAGATCCTTGATAAGATCCAAAGAAGAATTTGCAATATTATTGATCCTGATCTGCTGGCTCAGCTCCAATCACTTTTCTACCGACACCGCCGTAAGTCTATCTTTTTTATGTCGTTTCTCTAAATACTTTCATGATAATTGCTCTTCTCTATGGTACCTAGACTTTTGGAATTTATCCGCACCACTAGACTTGTGCAGAGATCTCATAAATTAACAGTTGAGCTGGCTAGATGCAACAGTAAATTCTATGCTAGCAGTTTCTTCTCTCACACTTCTCGCTTGTGGAACCCCCTTCCAGTTCCATGATTTCCAGCTAACGTTAATCTGCAACAATTTAAATGCAATGTCAATCGCTCTTTACTATCCTCCTGATTAGTTTCTTATTCTGTTCATCATTAATGTCTGTTTTTAATTGTTCCCTACCCGTGTAACCTCTTGTGTTTTAGTGGCATTATTGCCTTGATTGGGATGATTGCGATTAAAACGCACACACACACGGACGCACACACACACACACACACACATATATATATATATATATATATATATATATTTATACAGTGTAACCTGGATATAAGAGAGTTGTCGGGACCGTAGAAGAAGTCTCTTATATCCGGGCTTCTCTTATATCCGGGTTTGGTCTATTTTGTTTAGGTAAGTATGGCTCTAATTTGGGACCAGAGAAAATTTCTCTTATATCAGGGTTACTCTTATATCCGGGTCTCTTATATCCGGGTTACACTGTATATATATATATATATATATATATATATATATATATATATATAATCATGTTTATCTCTTTACATGATTAGACGACTCACAATTTTTGTACTTATGCAAGAAGTATTACCTTGATGACATGGATGGCTTATCTGCAGGAAAAAGACGGTATATGTTTATTATTATTTAATTTTAACCGTTTTGTTGGCGGCGGGGTTATTGAATGTGGAACAAATGATGTGCAGGTATATAATATGTATGCAAACGATTTTGGGAAAGAAAGGATAAAATTGTATAGATTATTTAAGTCAATTATATTGCAGTCTAAACTTGCGTGATGTGTTTCATTAGCCACAAGACCACTGACAATGTGCCTGATTAGCCTCTGTCCAGTTGCCTGACCACTTCACCTGGAACGGGGTGTTTGATTAGCCGAAGTCTGACCACATTGGCACAGAACTACTCAAAATATGAGCCGATGTTAGACCACATGGCTACTTGACCCCTGACAAGGTATCGATTTAGACTATGTCAGATCATCTGGTCACTTGACCACTGACAAGGTGTCTGACTAACTGAGGTCTCGATGAAAGGCGTTGTTAACACAGATGGCTAACCGATGTCTGGTCGATTGACATTTGATCCGTGATAAGGGATCTATTCAGGTGATATCTGGTGATCTGGCCACTTAAACAAGAATGAGTTGTTTCACTAAGCGATGTCAAGTCCCTTGTCCACTAAAAAGGGGTCTATTTAGCCAATGTCTGGTTGCTTGGATACTTGACCACTGACAAGATATTTGATTAACTGGGGTCTATCTGCCATGTAACTTGAACACTAGCGAGATAGCTGATTAATTCTTCCACTTGAACAGTGACGAAAGGGATTATTTAAACGACGTCTGGTGGTCTGGTCCGTTGACTACGAACGAGGTGTTTCATTAGCCAGTGTCTAGTCACTTAGCTAATTGAACACTAAGGGTGTGTTTATTTAGCCAATATCTGCTTTCATATCCTCTTGACTAATGACGTTGCATCAGATTATTGGGCCTTTATACTTTCTTGTTTGTCTAAACAAGATTTAAACAAAGTAATTTTTTAATTGGTCTAATGATGCTATTGTGTTGTCATCTCTATATTGCTATTCACTCATTCCTTACCGATACACTGATTTCTTTACATCAAACTTTTTTAGTTGAGGCCTGCATAATTGTAATTAATTTATGTTTGTCTTATTAGTTTGAGGTTGTTTTTTGTTTTTTTAGTTGGTGTACAATTGAGAGAAGACAGAATTAATGATCGTCAGGAAAAAGGCAAAAAGTTCCCAACGGGCAAACTACAAATTGGAGAAACCAAAATCAGACAATTAGGTCAATTTAAATATCTGGGAATTGTTCTAACAAAGCACGGAATGTGCGATACGAATGTCTGGTGGCACATTGGGATAACGAAAGATGTCTTCCAAAACCTAAGAAAAGTATTAAGAAACATGAAAATTCCGTTAAGAACAAAGAATAAAGTACTGAACTATTATGTGTTATCGATCCTTCCATGTCAATGAAAATCACAGATGAAGAAAAGATTTGAAGCTACAGAAATATGGTTCTACACAAAAATGCTGAGAATACAATGGATTTAATATATGAGTGACAAAATGGTTTTAGGGTAAACAGAAAGGACATTATATATAACTTCAGAAAGAAGCAGTTGAAATTTCTAGTACAGATAATGAGAAAGGGAGCTTAGGAAATTTGACACTGACTGAACATATTGAAGGCAAGGGGAACAGAGGAAGAGATAGTACAAATACAAAATTTAGTTAAAAATCTACAAAGGACAGGAAATTATGAAAAACCGTGATTACCGATGTCTTGAAGGGACACGGCACATAAAAGAAAAGAAGTTCAAGTCCTTCTAAAAAATTTCTGGTTTTGCCTACATGGGTTAATGAACGTCTAGGTTGTTTGGGTTGGGTTGAAAAGAAAACAGCTCAACAGTATTAAAAGAGCACAACAATATCACAAATTAACCTGATTTGGGTTCACTTCTCCGAATAAGTGATTTACCCGAACAAGTACGAAACAAGTCATTTATCAGAACAAGTCATGGACCCAAACATGAGCCTGAACAACTTATCTACCTAGATAGTGATTTTCCAAGCATAGCTCAGATGTGGCACAAGGCCGAAAGTATGGAGCACCCAGTGAGGATCGAACTCTCTACTCAATCGTAATTGTGCTAGCAAGACAAACTTGCTAACCATTACACCACCTCAAGGTGCCCGCTTTCCTACCTGGATATGTACCCGAACAGGTACCCGAACAAGTCATTTACCAGAACAAGTTATGTACCCGAAAATGTACTCAAAGAAGTCATTTACATGAACATTTAACCGAATAAGTCATTTACTTGAACAAGTAGCCAAACATGTACCAGAACAAGTCATGTACCCGATCATGTACCAGAACAATTCATGTACCCGATCATGTACCAGAACAATTCATGTACCCGATCATGTACCTGAACAAGCCATGTACCCGATCATGTACCAGAACAATTCATGTACCTGATCATATACCGGAACAAGTCATGTACCCGATCATGTACCTGAACAAGTCATGTACCAGATCATGTACCAGAACAATTTATGTACCCGATCATGTACCAGAACAATTCATGTACCCGATCATGTACCTGAACAATCCATGTACCCGATCATGTACCAGAACAATTCATGTACCCGATCATGTACCGGAACAAGTCATGTACCCGAACATGTAACAGAACAAGTCATGTACTCGATCAAGGTACCAGAACAAGTCATGTACCCGATCATGTACCTGAACAAGCCATGTACCCGATCATGTACCGGAACAAGTCATGTACCCGATCATGTACCAGAACAATTCATGTACCCGATCATGTACCTGAACAAGCCATGTACCCGATCATGTACCAGAACAATTTATGTACCCGATCATGTACCGGAACAAGTCATGTACCCGATCATGTACCTGAACAAGTCATGTACTCGATCATGTACCAGAACAAGTCATGTACCCGATCATGTACCTGAACTATTCATGTACTCGATCATGTACCAGAACAAGTCATGTATCCGAAAATGTCATTTACCGCAAAAAGTTATGTATATGAACGTATGCCAGATGTACTCACGCATGTGATTTACTTCATCATGTACCCGAACAAGTCATTTACCAGATTAAGTCATTTATCCAAACATGTACACGAACAGCTGATTTACCCGCTCATGTACCCGAATAAGTACCCAAACAGGTACACGAACAAGTCATGTACCCGAGAAACTCCTTTACTCGAACAAGTTATATACCCGAACGAACAAGTTGTCTAACTTCTTTAATTGCAACCCACATGTAAATGAATCGTTTTATTGTGACTTATTATTTATGTTTCTCTAGTCCTGTATTCTGACCTTTTGTCGAATTCGATCAGCATTTGATGAAAATGACATTCGTATTTACTATTTGTTTATGTCTACCAATTTGCGATTTCTAATCCTTTATTACGATTATCCATTTCATTCGGTTTGATTAAAACCATCGAAAAAAAAATCATGTGAAATTCTACAAGTCTGAAATTCTGTAACAAGCTAAAACCTCGTAGGGATATTTCGTAAATAAACATAAGAATTGTTAAATTTATAAAAAAAAAAAAATAGCGATGTCTTTTCAGTTTAAATAACAAAACGTTATCTGCCGCTGTTTCTTGTCACCTTTTACTTGCTGTTATCGCCGTCTCCTGAAGCCGCTTGCCGACAGGCATATCATCATCTGAAATTAATTAGAAAAAAAATATTTTCTTTTATTTTTCTCCTCGCAAATGATTTTCTTTTTTCTTTTCTTTTTTTTTTTATTTATTTTTGTCTTAGTAATGTTCGACTCGAAATAGCCTCGTTGCGCAACCACAAATCAAATAAACAGCAGGTAGAAAACAACAATGCAATCGTTGCCAACAAACTTACAATTTCAAGTGTCGCTTCTCTCCTAACTGTCGTGGCTGATCTGATAAACACGCTGTATTTCAAATCACTGCGTCCAGCTCTAAGTTTCACCCATTGCAATAAATGTTAAGAAATTCCCAAGTTTAGCAATCTAGAGAAGATCTTAATCACAGGTTTTCTCGAGATAAATATCTATAAGTGTTACATTAAAATATATAACAAGTCTTCTTTTATAAATTCGCGTAGGGCTAAATTTCGTCTGGATGTCCCAATTTTATGTAAGTAAAACAAAACGGACTAACGGTATTTACTTACGACGTTATTTGCTACTATTCACTTGAATCCTGAATCTGCTTACCGGTAGCTACCGAGTCAACTTGGGTTAATTAGAAGAAATATTGACCCATTGCCATTTTAATTTTCGGTGCCCATAATGCGTATATCAAATACAATGTAAACAATACTCACATAAAATATATCGACTAAACATCTATAAAATTTAAAGAAAGGAATTTACGGATATAAAGGGAATTCAAAAATTAAATAACAAACTCAGTTCACTTAAAGTAAGCAGCATGAAATCGGATGGCATGTAGTAGCATTCTATACTGCAAGAATTCATCTTTCATGCACGACGCTTTTAACTAATCCGCTCGAGTAAATGTCCTTCTTCTTTTCTGGTTCGTCACGTCATAGATTTTGTTGACTCTCACGTATTTCTAGTGTTTATATGTTCGGATTTAATGAAGTCTTTTCATTAGCCATTTTTGGATAGTCTGTTCCAACACGTCTCATTCTTTCATAAATATCTAAACAGATATACTATTCGACTGTTTAAACGAAAAACAGAAAATCTGATAAAAAATGTCTGCATTGAAAAATTAGTAGTATACATGAGTATATAGGAAACTTTGGTCGATATACGGTGCAGTTGGTAAATTGTCGCCATTTTATATTTATAATATCGCACATGTGCATATTGTTTGTTTTTGATTGTGTCGCCTGCACAGTATAGTGGGGTCAGTTGGGACACCATCTGTGAGAAAAAGAGCACCATAACACAATTCACTCCGACAGAAATTTGTAAACGTGATGATGTACTGTAAGAAACTTTCAGTGTTTGGGTGTCAATCTGAGGACAGTACAGAGGATTTCGAAAGAGTTAGATGAGTCTAATGGTGATTACGAAGGTATGGTAGCACAGAAAAATCCCTCTGATCGTTCTGATAACGAAAGACATCTGGAATTTGTTGGTAAGAGCCTCAGACTCAACACGAGGTCTTACATCAAGTCCCTTGAGAAGGTAGGGCTGTCTTGGGTCAAGAGGGTGGCTGCTGGAAGACTCTATGTCTGGCAACAGGACTCTGCACTATGCCACACAAACCAGTCACGCTGTCAGACAATTTCTACGATCACATCATCCATTTTATCTGGCCACCTAACTTCCCAGACATCAATCACCCTTGGTTATTATGTCTGGGGTCGCAGTTGAGTGAGAAACCAAAACTTGTAACACCAAAGTTGAACTTTGAAGGCAAGGATTATGACAGCATTTACCAAATTAATCACGGAAACCTTCAAAAGAGTTGTAGGATATTCCGGTGGCCGTGGTTTAAGCCAATGGCGAATTTTATTGAATAAATTTGCTCTTTTGTATTTCAAAATATTTTTGTTTAATTTTGGTAAATATATGTTAAAATGAGATATCAGTGTTATTTTCATTTTTGCATAATTTACACAATTTATCAATCGCACCCTATATAAGTCTACAACCTTTTTGAAGAGCCTTATATCTATGAATGAAATGCTGTCAGAATATTCTCGGCACAGTCGAAAGAGTAGGTTGATGCGGAAGGTTTGCAATAGGAAATTATGATTGACTGCAGAACTTAATGCATTTTTCTGCCAATACAGCTGTTTGTAAACGCTCAAAACATTTTGCGAACCTTAAAAAACGCGTCGTGTCATAGTTTTCTAAAAATCAATGTAACACTGTCACTCGCAATGAAAATCACGCGAAATCCTGAGAAATCTCAAACATTTTCCTGCTCTGCGTTCATAGTATTTGTCTGTCAGTGTCACTCAGCCTCGATTTACCAAAGTTTTCAAAGTAACGTTTCTACTTTCTGATCGCGTCAGAAACTTGTACTTGAGCTAAACCAAATATACGCCATTGATTATTAGAAAAGGCAATATGAAAATTCTGCAAATATCGATTCTGTTATATTCGATTGGCATTACGAAAGGCAGTAATCCAATGCTGAAGGGAAATCTTAAATAGGTGCAAAGGCAAACGAATAAAAAAAAATAAAAAGACAGAGCGAACATGGCTGGGAAGGTTCTTTTTAATCGACTTTTGTGTGTGACTGACATAACAATGGCTGACAAATCCGACTTTCGATTTTTCATTCTTTACGAGAATCTGTCTTCCTGTCACACAGATCGATGGAGTCAAGCGGCCGGCAGAAACAATATAGGCGTCAAATTAATTCTCTAGCTTCCGGTCTCGCAAGAATTTCTTCCGGTTCACCAATTTATTTTTGGCTGGAAAGAAATAAGTATGGCTAATCGAAATTTTTATATATATATATATATATATATATATATATATATATATTAGGTTGGTGCAAAAATAATGACGTAATAATGTGGTTTTTTGACGTATTTTTAACGTCAAAAAACGACATTATTACGTCATTATTTTTGCACCAACCTAATATATATATATATGTGTGTGTGTGTGTCGTTACAGGAAATTGTTTAAGGCTCTCGACAAGACTCACTTCACCAAATTTGGATAAAAGAATAAACATCAAATTTGTATGCTTTTACTTTTTTATTATTTATTTTTATTTTTTTAACAAAGGATTTCTTGGTCAGTATCCCCAATACTATGAATAGTACCCGGAGGCTCAAGAAAAAGCTCATATTAACATTCTGTTATATACAGTAACTAATAACACTAATGGGTATGTCCCAATCCTCCTAAATACGTTGGACGGTGGGGGCAATATGCTCCCTAAGTTGGCACCGTGAGCTGTCAGCGTCGGAAGCTCTTGCTGTGTCGAACTCTCTTGCATTCAAGCAGAGAGAAACCCAGACGAGACTCTGCCATTCCGGGGAGGTAGATAGATACCCAATCCCGTATATTGCCGGTTCTTCGGGCAATTTTTGTCCGAGCCCACGAGCTCGGATTTCCCCACATTAAATTTGGCGTTGTGCCGCATACTACCTCGTGGGAAGGCAGGTAAATATCATAATATGCAGTCTAAGTAGTTCACCACTAACAGGGCTTACCTACTTACATGGCGTGAAGTAGGTAAACCTCTATTTTGTTGATGTTATAAAGATTACCTTTTTATTTCCAACTTCCGTTTGGGTTATTCCTCATTTAGTAACCTTTTCTAGGTTACAACATATTCAAAATAACACAAAAAAGAAGCCATCTTAAACAGTCAAAACAGGAAGAGAAATTAACAACGCCTAAAACAGGCAAACTTCAAAATCGCTAAAGGAGTGGTCGAAAGCGCTTAGGACAATGGACACCATGGACAATTTTTGCGCCTCCTTACTCGCACCAAACAGAAAAATGTATGAAAAACTCAATAGAAAGATAATTAATTTTTTTTGTCATATTTAAAGAAAGATGTTTAAAACAAAGGGTCAGTGTGTCAAACTTTTTCAACTTTTCTCCTATAGACCGTAGCCTAACATATAATATCATTTTGGAATGAGGCCGACCCCGTGAGCAAATTAAAAGTATTTCGGGCGAGATCTGAAGCCGCAATCCTGATATTTGAGATTCCCAAGTTTTCATTAATGTGATTTTTTCGGCGGTTTTTGTACGTGATTTTTGCGACAATTTTTTTTTTTTTTTTTTTTGTACGATAAGAATATTATAACTTGGAAATGAATTTAGGAATAATCGAAATCCGGTGAAAATTCATCCTTGAAATAAAAATAAATATTTGTACGGAAAGCAAGTACCTGCGTAGATCAAATTATCGTTGAACGTTTAAAAGGCAAGTTTAAATATTAATACAATACTTAAATTCAGCGATCAATTTTGAGTTCTGTATCGCATCTGTTCCTCCCTACCTTTTGGGATGAAGCTCCAATCAAGGGATATCCGTAGAACGCCTTTAAGCTAGTTAATTTTATACACTCCCTCCACACATATTATATATATATATATATATATATATATATATATATATATATATATATATATATATATATATATATATATATATATATATATATATATATATATAATTAACTATATATAACTATATATATATATATATATAATTATAAAATTAACTATCTTAAACTACAGAAGAGCTCAAAATTGATCGTTGCATTTAAGTATTGCATTAATGTTTACACTTGATTGATAAACATGATTTACTAAGAGGAAATTAAATGTGGTACAAGGCAGATAAAATGGAGCATCCAGAGTGTGTCTAACTCACTATTCAATCATAATTGATGCTAATCATTACACCACATATAAATATGTTATCGTTTGCTGTTTTTAATCAAAATATACCGGGTGTAATAGCAAAATTGTCCAAATCCTGTAACAGCAAAATTGTCCAAATCCTGTAACAGCAAAATTGTCCAAATCATGTAACAGCAAAATTGTCATATTGTTAGATTAAGCTTTGAACCTTTGTATCTTAGAAATGATTAAATATATTTTATTGGAATTATCCTAGGTTTTCATAACACTATTTGACATTACTTTGAACAATAAGTATGTATTTAGCTCTAAGTTGAAATGATGATCCTCTTGCTGTTGTGACCTGCTCATTCAAGTTTCCTCACCACTGTTCCCTCTTTTTTAAACAATCGCCATTCTCTTGATGGTTCTTGAATGTACTTTCAAAACAGAAGCTAGAGAATGAATGTTCGTACAATTACTAATGATCTATCTCTTTCCTCCCACCATTGCTCAGTTGGGAAGACATAAATAACTTTAACCTGTTCTTGTTCTAGCCGAATAACTCAAAGGATTTTTCGGTGATTCTTACGTCAAATGATATCAAGATGGATAAACGTATTATCGGAAAAACTGGAAAAAAAAAGAAACTTAATTAGTTTAGTGGTTTTGTAGATATTAAACATTTTGTGGGATGGGCAATTTTGCTCTTACCGCCTATCTCTCTTCCCCTCTCTCTCTCTCTCCTTCTCTCTCTCTCTCTCTCTCTCTCTCTCTCTATATATATATATATATATATATATATATATATATATATATATATATATATATGCGAGGTCTGATAAAAATGCATCATGAATGATTGCATAAAAAATAAATCTAGAACACATCAATTCGGTATTTAATTAGACCCCCTTCTAAAGCAATACACTTTATCCAGCGTCGTTTCCATTGATCGAAGCATTTCTGGAATTCATTTTCTGCAATAGTGAGCAGCTGCTTTGTTACATTCTCTTGAAGTCTTGTTCCTATGAAGTGGGAATTGATTTTTGGAAGTAAGAGAAAGTCGCAGTATCTGGGAAACATGTTGGTTGTCGAACCTGACGAATGTTGTCCTTGACCAAAAACTGCTCCGCAGGCCATGGTCCCTGATGGAACCATTGTCTACAATTTTCATTTTATACACTGCTAAAAATAACGGAAGTGAGAAAGACCAGTATAACTTATTGCGCATGTGCGACAATGTTCAAAGCAAATCTGCGTAATTTAGCTCCGTTAGCATAGCAGCAGTCCCGATACTTTTTGACCAGTCATCGTGAATAGCGAAAATTATTTCGATGACTTTAGGGCAAGGTATTTAAAGAATCTTTTGTATACTGTTTTATGATATCTTGTGTAATTTATAAAGTTTACTGAGTTTGTATATATTAGTAAATTATTATACTGAAACATCTTACATACAACGTCCTTACATGGATACGACTATGTCTATTTAAATGTTCGTGATACTGGAATCCTGACGCCTCTTTGTGGACCTTGTTCAGAACAACACTGCTGTATAAGCAATCTCAGGAGCGCCCTGTTGTTACTCCTATGTGGTGATCTTCTGCAACAGATATCGCAAATAAACGAGAAAATGCCCGACAAAGAATTGCGGAAAGATATTAGAATGCATCAGAAAATAAAAACCGAGAATTGAAAAGCTTTGTTTTTTTTTTTTTTCAAATGTGGATCAGAGATTCGTAACATTTATATGCAAAAGATGTACCGTATATATAAACAGACGGATATATCCTCTAAGTTCACTTCCATACCTTACGGCTGCGTCACGTTGAAACAAGTAGAAAGCAACGTTGAGCGTAGTTTGTACCTAGATGGATGACCACTTAGGAATAACAGGTTGGATGTACGAGCGGTGTAATGGATAATGACTAAGAATTGTTAATCAGAGAAATGAGTTCGAATTCTAGTTGGGTTCGTTACATTCACTTATGAGCAAATACCCCTAGGAAAGGTATGAAACCACCTCTTTTCACCCTGCTATAGGTTAATTAGTAAAACATGTATCAGTAAACCATTATTATGTTTAAAAAAAATCTTATAATCTAAAAATATATTCTCGTTTTAAATAATCTGCAAAAGGTTGATAAGCTGTAAAAAATGAATGAATAAATATTTGTTTGCATATAGTTCTATCAGTATTTGAATGGTTTCTAAGTGTCTATTGCCCACTGATTCCTTTCCAATTTTGGCAGTGTTTACGTGGCCTTGTAGGCAATTAATTATTTTTCATCCTACATCTTCTCTCCAACAGACGCAAGAAGCCTGTCAGAAAAAATTCTGACCAGCTACATTCCTGAATTCCACATGCTAAGCTCGCCATACCATTTTTTTATCCGTGACCTATGGGGCTGTATTGGCACAACATGTACTGTTGTTGCAATAGTGTTTCTTGGGCATGATAGCCTGAGAGAGCCCGAAACTTCACCAGCTCGATTCTGAATTCAGAATTTTTCCTTCTCCTAAACTGGTTGCTATATAAGGCTATAGAACCCGGTCCGCGCTTGTATTAGGTTGGGGCAAAAATAATGACGTAATAATATCGTTTTTTGACGTTAAAAAATACGTCAAAAAACAACATTATTACGTCATTATTTTTGCACCAACCTAATATTTACATATAGCTGGTGGTTGGGGGGGGGGGGTAGAAGAGGATTAAAATCTTTCAAAACGGTATTAGTACATAAGTGAATTTAATGGATCCGACTGGAATCCGAACTCGGCTTTCCGACGTCTCATTCCGAGCCGCTAGCCATTACCCACCGTGCCTCCCACAAATTCCATATACAAATGGATAAACCGTCCACATTCCTTTCGTAATCCGTTAGTAAGAAGCAATATCTATTCTGGCGGCTTCTTTGAAATAACCATAACGTTATGGAACAGATTACTGTGAGGATACTTTCCCAAACACTCAAATCTAAATCTTTTTAGTTTAGATCATCCGTTACCTATAGTATATATGCTCATAATCTCCATTGACTTCCTCATTTCCCCTCCGACATCTATACAACTACCTCATTTAGTAACCATCCACCTTGAGTGGCTCTTGGGCCTTGTATAAGATGAACATTTACTTAAACAATAATTAATTAATTAATAATTTTAAATATTTTACGCAAATCGATAAAAACATATAAAAATCCCCAAAATAACAATTTAAAAATATTTTTTTCAAATAAAATGATAAAAAGTAAACCATTATTTGCAAATCTAAAATAATATGCTAGCTCTTATTTAGTCATAAATCCAAATGCAGATTGTAAGATCATACTGCGCCAGTCTTTCGAGTGGCTCAACCCTGTTTGTTTGTATACTATGGAAATCAATGAAACTGGTGCTTTTTTGCCATTGTTTGATTACATTGACTTATAGTTGTTTTTTTTTGTTTTGTTTTTTTTTTTTTTTTTTGTGAAACACCAAAATGCCTCCACCACCGAATAAACACACGTACGGTTGCGTTTGAAATCCAAAAGAAACCAATATTAGTTTAGTCTTAAATCGAGCAATGATGGAAATTCGAGGAGTACGTTGTATCATGCTTCCTACTGAGTCGAGCCTGAATACTTGTCTTCCTTGCAAAATCAGTGTTCGATATCTTGGCCTTTTACCCTGTTTCGAACGCCGATCTTTATAACCAACAGGAAATGCATAATTGCTTCAGTCGCCGAGCTGACTCCGCTGCATTCGTAAATGTGGAGAAATGGGTAATTTAGGAACTGCTCAAAGCTATAAGCTTTCTGATAAGGCTAATAATTGTTATTGTTATTTGAGATGTTATGCTGTTGAGTAACGCAATCCTTAAGCGATTGCTGGCCGAATATGGGTTGATTATTGGCTTCAGAATGGTAATAATTATAATGCCCCTGGTTAAAGCCGGACCGCTTTACAGCCAATAATATGACCACTTTTAACGGTAGATAAAGATGAAAGAAATTCTACAATGAGGATTAGGGGAATACAAATTTCAGTTGATGTCGGCCGTCTTATGGTTTATGAGAAGCTTTGGATGCCGGTGAAGAAGCATAATGGTAATAGCGAGAGTGGGAGTAATTGAAATAGACAGTGATCATTGAAGAATTATAAACGGTAACTAAAGTCGAATCTATCGCGTATACTCGATTATAAGTCGACTTTTCAACCCAAAAGCGAAGTAGTCTCTAGTGAGTAACGTGATGTTACATAATGAGCAAAAGATATATGTAGCAAATAATAATTATGAAGCAAAACTGCTTGGTTGATTCTATGGGTTACTTAATGCCGAAATGTAAATATTTTCAACACAATCTTAGGGCTTCAGCTAAATATATTTTGAACGACTACAGATAAAATGTTTTGTTGGTAATTTTGCTATAAAATGTATTGATGGTAATTCTACAATAAAATGTATTTCAGGCCATTTTGCTTTAAAAATATATTGTTACACATTTTACTATAAATATGTATTGTTGGTCATTTTTTTATATAAAAGTATATTTTATACTTTATAGTGATTTTTTTTTTTTTGGAGGTTCACTATTTAGTCCTAGCTGAGACACTAACAGGTGCTACCACGCCGGGTGAGGTTGGACATAGGAACAACAGTAATTAAAAGCTGATTCCTTGCTGCTCAATACCTTCAATCACTCACTCGGGGGTCTGGCTGCCAAATATACTTTATCACCATATCAAGGACTGGAAACTAAGATAAAATAAACAATTAATAGCTACAAGACAGAATGGATGGTTGTCTGCAAACGAATCAGCCAAAACTGTATGTTACCTTATGCTTCCTAAAATCATTTATGTTACAGATTAGTAACCATCATTCCTTGATAAGTTAATTTGTCAAGATATTTATTTAAATAATAACTAAACTCCATTAGATGAAAATACTTGGCTCATAACTCTATTAAAATTAGCAAACTAGCGAAAGATGTATTCCAGAAATTAAACAAATTATTAAGAACAAACAAAACATTGTAACCGTATAATGATTGAATTCGATTGTTTGTTTTTTACGACTTATCAACCTTTTCCAGGTTATTTAAGCCATTTTTAAGGCGCTTTAGGGCTAATAATAATTTTCTGGCACAAGTTTTACTAATTAACCCATAGGTGGAGAAGAGGGGAATTCATACATTTGCCAATGATATTTGCTCGTATAATTGTCGAGGAAGAAGAATCTGTTGGCCAAAAAGTTTGTTCGTTTATTACGTAGAAATATACTCAATAAAACGAACATTTTATCCAAGCCAATTTATAGCAGTGAATTGTGGACAATATTCTCAATGTTGAAGACGTGATCAGAAGCATCAGAGATATGGTTCTACTGACGAATGTTGAGAATACCAGGGACTGTATATGTGATCAATGAAGAAGTTTTAATGAAAATTGGTAATACAAGAACACTTATATTTGCAACTAGAAATGGATAGCTGAGATTTCTGTAACCGTATAATGATTGAATTCGATTGTTTGTTTGTTACGACTTATCAACCTTTTGCAGGTTATTAAAGCCATTTTTAAGACTCTTTAGGGCTAATAATAATTTTCTGGCACAAGTTTTACTAATTAACCCATAGGTGAAGAAGAGGGGAATTCATACATTTGCCAATGATATTTGCTCGTATAATGATCTCGACGAGAACTGGGGAATTGGAACTCGACTCTCCAATGTCCAAATCCCAGCCGTTGTCGATGACATCATCTGTACATCCAAGTCTGTAGTACATGGTCTTTGCCAGCGGTTATCCTTCTATATACTGACCAGCCTCGACGTTGTTTAAGTTAATCGTACGGGAACGGATAACACATAACGCCTGGTGAATTGAACATTAACAGTCCATAACGAAAACTAGAGAATCAGTGTGCGGGGACAGCGATGTTTACCGGGTTTTTGTGAATGAATGGCAGATTGATCAGAAAATGGGATGGAAAAGAGTTAAATGTTAATTTGGGCAACAGAAAATGGGAAGTTGTGGAGGGTCATTAACGCTGAAGAAATTCAGAAGCAATGAAATAGAATTCAATCATTATTTATATTATTAACACGCGGAATATTGTCAGAGTCTTTGTTCCTGTTATCATAACGTTTCCACCGTTATGCCTTCCCGGTCTTCATCAGATATTTATTGATCGGGTTAGCTTCAGGGAATTTTGACTCGAAATCTTTATTTAATCGACGAGGTAGATTGTTCTTATCCCACAACGCATACTTAGGGATATGTCTATTACTTTTGATCACTGGGCCAAGCAGTAGAAATGAGGCGAGCAATAACTTAACATTACTAAATAATTCTAGATTTATGAATCTTACATATTCCTATAATATTTAAATCTTATACTTCGTCCATTTACACACTTACAACAGTCTCATTCAGTAACCCATTAACTCTGGAGTCTTGTATTGAATAATATTGAGGAAGCCGAGTTCAAATTTCAGTTGAGTTTTACCTTGCTAATTCCATTGGGAAATGTATGAATACATTTCTTCCCCCACCAACCATGGGTAAATAACAAAACTAGTTCGGACCTATTGTTTTGGAGAAGGTCAGCTCTAGTGTTACGGACAGAGGGTAATCCACATATATTCTGTGGCTTCTATTGTCGGTAAAGAGCTTAGAAAGGAGATGATCACGAGGAAGAAGAATCAAAGTCTGTTCATTGAGCTTGCAAAGGAGATGATCACGTAGAAGAAGAATCAAAGTCTGTTGACTGAGCTTGGAAAGGAGATCATCAAGAGAATGAAGAATCAAAGTCTGTTGATTGACCTTGGAAAAGAGATGATCTCGAGGAAGAAGAATCAAAATCTGTTGATTGATCTTGAAAAAGAGATGATAACGTGGAAGAAGAATCGAAGTCTGTTGATTGTGCTTGGAAAGGAGATGATCACGAGAAAGAATGATCAAAGTCTGTTGATTGTGCTTGGAAAGGAGATGATCACGAGGAAGAAGAATCAAAGTCTGTTGAATGAGCTTGGAAAGGAGATGATCACGTGGAAGAAGAATCAAAGTCTGTTGATTGAGATTGGCAAAGAGATGATCACGTGGAAGAAGAACCAAAGTCTGTTGATTGAGCTTGGAAAGGAGATGATCACGTGGAAGAAGAATCAAAGTCTGTTGATTGATCTTGGAAAGGAGATGATCACGAGAGAGTAGAATCAAAGTCTGTTGATTTAGCTTGGAAAAGAGATGATCACGAGAAAGAATGATCAAAGTCTGTTGATTGATCTTGGAAAGGAGATGATCACGAGAAAGAATGATCAAAGTCTGTTGATTAATCTTGGAAAGGAGATGATCACGAGAAAGAAGAATCAAAGTCTGTTGATTGAGCTTGCAAAGGAGATGATCAAGAGAAAGAAGAATCAAAGTCTGTTGATTGTGCTTGCAAAGGAGATGATCACGAGAAAGAAGAATCAAAGTCTGTTGATTGTGCTTGGAAAGGAGATGATCACGAGAAAGAAGAATCAAAGTCTGTTGATTGTGCTTGGAAAGGAGATGATCACGAGAGAGAAGAATCAAAGTCTTTTGATTGATCTTGCAAAGGAGATGATCACGAGAGAGAAGAATCAAAGTCTGTTGATTGATCTTGGAAAGGAGATGATCACGAGAAAGAAGAATCAAAGTCTGTTGATTGATCTTGGAAAGGAGATGATCACGAGAAAGAAGAATCAAAGTCTGTTGATTGAACATGGAAAGGAGATGATCACGAGGAAGAAGAATCAAAGTCTGTTGATTGAACTTGGAAAGGAGATGATCACGTGGAAGAAGAATCAAAGTCTGTTGATTGAGCTTGGAAAGGAGATGATCACGTGGAAGAAGAATCAAAGTCTGTTGATTGATCTTGGGAAAGAGATGATCACGTGGAAGAAGAATCAAAGTCTGTTGATTGAGCTTGCAAAGGAGATGATCAAGAGAGAGAAGAATCAAAGTCTGTTGATTGAGCTTGGAAAAGAGATGATCACGAGAAAGAATGGTCAAAGTCTGTTGATTGAGCTTGGAAAAGAGATGATCACGAGAAAGAAGAATCAAAGTCTGTTGATTGATCTTGGAAAGGAGATCATCACGATAAAGAAGAATCAAAATCTGTTGATTGAGCTTGGAACGGAGTTGATCATGAGGAAGAAAAATCAAAGTCATTTCATTGAGCTTAGAAAGGAGATGATCAAGAGAAAGAAGAATCAAAGTCTGTTGACTGTGGTTGTAAAGGAGATGATCAAGAGAAAGAAGAATCATGTCTGTTGATTGAGCTTGGAAAGGAGATCATCACGAGAAAGAAGAATTAAAATCTGTTGATTGAGCTTAGAAAGGAGATGATCATGAGAAAGAAGAATCAAAGTCTGTTGATTGAGTTTGGAAGGGAGATCATCACGAGAAAGAAGAATCAAAATCTGTTGATTGAGCTTAGAAAGGAGATGATCACGAGAAAGAAGAATCAAAGTCTGTTGATTGAGCTTGGAAAGGAGATCATCAAGAGCATGAAGAATCAAAGTCTGTTGATTGATCTTGGAAAGGAGATTATCACGAGAAAGGAGAATCAAACTCTGTTGATTGATCTTGGAAAGGAGATGATCAGGAGAAAGAACAATCAAAGTCTGTTGATTGAGCTTGGAAAGGAGATGATCAAGAGAAAGGAGAATCAAAGTCTGTTGATTGAGCTTGGAAAGGAGATGATCACGAGAAAGAATAATCAAAGTCTGTTGATTGTGCTTGGAAAAGGGATGATCACGAGAAAGAATAATCAAAGTCTGTTGATTGTGCTTGGAAAAGAGATGTTCACATGGAAGAAGAATCAATGTCTGTTGATTGAGCTTGGACAAGAGATCATTACGAGAAAGAAGAATCAATGTCTGTTGATTGATCTTGGAATGGAGATGATCACGAGAAAAAATAATCAAAGTCTGTTTCTTTTGATTCAGTATCCTCTGACAATTGAAGCATTCGAGGATTAAAAATTATTTTATTTAGCTTTTGAGAGAAATTTTATCTAATCCTATGTGCCTTCGGATATTTGTGTCACGTTTTCTTTATTTCCCCGAATTATCAGTTCTGGTTTTCATTTGGCAGTCTTTCAGACGCCAAGAACAGAGTTGCGGTGTCAAGGCCCGCCTTTTATCCATTTTGTTTTGGATCTCAGATTGATTGAGAGCTATAATCAGTGGAATGACTGAGAAGTATTTTCTTGTAATCACCCTAGTTGGAAATCGGCGTTGGCTGATGTTGATTGACTCTGATTAATAATATCGGTTGAATAACTCTGAAGTCGCTGATTCGGTATGGACTTTAGCAAAATATATATTTTTTTCTATTTCAAGGCAACATAAGTGGCTAAAATAACTTCCTAATAAATGTCCAGTTTCCTTTGACGTTGAGGTTTTTTTTTTTTTTTTTTTTTTTTTTGGTGACATAAAAAGTCTTTACCCACACATTTACCCCAGAATTTTATATTACACCATTCTTTTTTTTTCTATGTACTGTGTCCCTTTGGGATGTAGGCGATCATGGATCTCCGCCACTTCTTTTTCTTTCTAGATCTTAGCAATGTTTGTCTATATACTATTATTCCAGTCCCTGATATATCATCAATTTATAGAAGCTCGTTAGATAGGTTAGTCTTTGCTTCCCTCTGTTCCTAAATCCTTCAATGTGTCCTGTGTGTGTCAGATTTTCAAGGCGTACGTTTTTCATTATGTGTCCCAGAAATTTCAGACGTCGCTTTCCGATTTTCTGTATATTTATAGCTGTGTTTCCATTTTTCTTTAAAACTGCCTTGCTGTTTACATACTCTGTCCATCCTTCTGTAGAAACACAATGTTGTTACCTCAAGTCTCTTCTTCATCTATTCACTTCAAAAGAGGAAGATGGACATTAATAGCAGTTCTGGACACCTTTATTTGTTTCTATCAGAATTTGCTTCTCTCTTAATTAGAAGTTTTAAAAAAAAATTGCTAGTTAAGGTTTTTATTTGCCAATGTTTTTATTATCAAAGTTTATTCAAAATTGTTGGTAATAAAAAGATCATTTCACTTAAAATCTACCAAATTCACAATATGTCAGCATGAGAAGTTAAATTCCTGCTAAGATGACATCAAATATATAAAGAAACCCTGTTTATGATAGGTCCAGGTTCCAATGAAAATAGTTACCAATTTTTTCTTTGAAAAACACAGGCCGTTTATCAATTTACGTACCAATCCGCTCGTCTGTCTCACTTCAAGGCAATGTGGTTAGATTCTTTAAGTTTTCATTGTTTACCATCAATAGTATTTCTTTTTCATTTATTTTTATTTATCAATAAGTGTTTCTGTTAATTAATGAATAATAATTTTACTTAGCTTTCAGAGAATTGCCGGTAGATTGTATATAATCACCATTTCAAAATCTATCATCAATACTACATTTTGATTGGCTCATATTAATCAAAATCTATCACCAATACTACATTTTGATTGGCTCATATTAATCAAAATCTATCACCAATACTACATTTTGATTGGCTCATATTAATCAAAATCTATCACCAATGCTACATTTTGATTGGCTCATATTATAAATGAGCAAACTCCTTATTTCTTCTTCCGGACAGATTTTTGGCTGTTGAAAGATGAAAATCTTGATTAACAATCAATCCACCCAATTTACTTCCAGGCAATATGGCTAGATTTTTTTTTATTTGTGTTTTTATAATTATTTTCACTCATCTAAAAATTATCGATTTTGTTTCATTCAGATTTGCTTTGTTTTTTTTTTAAGTTTCAGTGAAATGTGTACCTAAACAGCATATATTCATCATTTCAAAACATATTATTTAAATGAGGGCACCTCGATGTGGTGTAATATTTGGCAAGCTTGTCTTGCTAGAACAATTACGGCTGAGTAGTAAGTTCGATCCCTACTGGGTGCCTCATACTTTCGGCCTTGTGCCACATAAGAGCTACGCTTGGAAAATCACTATATTTAGTTAATTGATTCTTCCTTTTCGTTGTTGAATAATTAAAAGGCCCTTAAAAGTTCAGTTTTCTTGTGTTCGATTACTTTTCAATTATTTTCCACTGTCAATATATTTTATTTTCATTTATTTATATATTTACGTAAGTCCTCTGATAGTCGTACTTGACGTGGTGGAGATGCTTCTGTGGTTCAATGACTCTGAGAGTGATGCCGTCAGGATTTTTAAGCTCCTTGTTGAGCCACCATTTAGGGCAAGGCCGAAGACGAGGACCCAGACTAAGCGCGACCAACTCCAAAGACCGCAAACAGTGGAACAAGCGGATGATGATTGCAACAGATCTCAACAGTTGCACCAGTGGGTGAAGAGGGCTACGCATGATGGATATGCTACAGAAGGCGTCTCTAGAAATTATAACAAAATTCAGAGTCAGTCCGTTGCAGTTTCATAATTGGATTCTGCATGTCTCATTCCATATGTGACGCGGGGGAAGGTCACGAAATTAGATATGCGGGTCAATTCCTGGCAAGTTGAGGTCCACTTTAAACAAATTCACACCATCGGTAATTTCTTCTACTCTGATTTTGGTTCTCCTCCAAGCAAATCTTCCAAAGCCAAACGGCGACAAGGAATAGATGACGAAATCAGGTTTTGGTGAAACTGGAAGCTTAAAGTCCTGAAGCTGCAGGTTGGAGGCGAATTTAGTCATCATGACAATCCTTATATAGGAAGCGATCAGCAAAGAAGAAATTAAATTCTTCGATACGAGATAAAGCCGCCACTGACCATGGTTTACCTCGGCCTAAAATCCTTTTAAAATGATGAGTGTTTTCGGAAAAGAAAATATCAATCAGAAAGTATGGAACACTTTGCATGTTTTTCATTAGCTTACAATTAGGTTAAATAATAATTCATTTCCGTTTTGTTTATTAATTATATTCTTCAATATATTTAAAGCTGGTTCCCAAAAAACGTAATGACTTACGACTCTATTTTTTTCGATTTTTAATTACTAGTTTTTACGTTACAAATGTTATGGAATAGATTCCGAGTATCACATAGGCGTCCATCTACCCCGGCGACGACATGAATCCCAACTGAGTCGTTCTGCTTGGTGCACCCTGCTGATTCTTCTGTTCTCATATTTCATAGAAATTAAAAAATGTTAAAATTAGCTACTGGATACTTCTTGCATTGTATACGGATGTGATTTGAATCAGAGTCTGTTGTAACAGACAAGTCTAACAATCTGCCTAATCATCTCTCTCTTCCTTCAAGTTTCATCTACCATATTAGAGGATATATATAATAGGTTATAACCTAATTAGAAACTTTAGAAGAAACTTTTATTTCTGAATGACTGTGTTTAAACAGTGTTTAAAGCAGTCATAACAGAGCTCATTTTTTGCGAGTGTCATACAGGATCCATTTCTCATCACAAGTCACTATTCAGTCGAGAAATAAATCATTCGAATTTCGCAGATGCAGCATCGAACACACTTCAAAACATTGAACACTGACTTTAATTGAATTCATGTGGAGCAAACCATTTATCGAATTTCTTCCCCTTGTCAATTTTCTTGAAATGGTCTGATATTAATACCACCCATTGTTGACATCCATTGTCTGAGACATTTTGTCTGATCCTCTGGTGTGGGTTTTGTTCGACTAGAATATTCATATGTTGATTGTCAATTGCAGATCTTCAAGACTCGTATACTTACTGCTAAAATTCAAAGACCAGCAGATTACTGTCCCATTACTAGTATATCCTTTACTCCATTCTCTGTTAATATTGGTTGCAGTTTGAGAAGCGTCATGTCCAAGTTTGAACTCATGCAAAAAACTAAACGCATCTTTTCTTTTTTTTCACGATGAGGGCTATATAAATTTAAATTCTGAAAGAGACTGATATAAAATTAGCAAAAATGTCACATTAAAAATTAGGAATTAGTAATATATTTTTGTGTAACTATCTATATAATAAATGCGAATGTCAGTGTGTCATTGCGTCACACCTTTTCAACTTTACTTCTAAAGGCCGTAAGACAAAATAACATGCCATTTTGGAACCAGCCCTACTCCGTAAGTAAATTAAAAACTTTTCGGCCCGGATCCTGACCCGCAATCCTGGTTTGCCAAGTTTTCATTACTGCGATTGTTTTCGGCGGTTTTTACGTGATATTTTGTGACGATTTCTTTTTATTTATTTTTTGTATGATAGCAATTTTTATTACTTGGAATTAAATTTGGGAGTTATTTAAATTAATTGCGAAATCCAGCGAAAGTCACCCATTGTTTGTACGGAAAGTAAGGACCTACGAACACCAAACTGTCTTTAAATTAAGTGATGACAAGGGGAATTATCGTTGAACTTTTAAAAGGTAAGCTTAAATATTAATTCAGTGCTTAAATGCATTAATCAATTTTGAGTTCTTATGCAGTTTATTGTTGCCTATCGCATCTACTCCTCCTTACCTATTGTGATGAATCAAATCAAGAGTCCTCCGATAGGCCGGCTTTTAAGCTGGTTATAATAATATATTAGGACACAAAAGGTTTATTCTAAAATCGGACATTATTTTCTGTATCACCTAATAACACTACAGTAAAGCATTCTTTTCTTTCGTTCTAACAAAATTGTCTTGTTTCTTAAGAATTTGATATTTAAGTGCATCTTAGGATTTCTTTATCGCCATCTGATAGAAAACTTCTCAGATTCTTAGTAAAATTTCTGTATTTCCTTGATTTTGACATTTCCAAGATGACAATATTCCTGGTCGTTAGCAAGAGGGCCAGCCCAAGATGAGAGTTACGAATTGGACATGTCAAACCAAATAAATACGGAAATTGAATTATCTGTGAAATGTTATAACAGAGGATGGAAAATGTGACAGAGAAATTCGAAGGCGCTTTGAAATAGCAAAAGATGCCTACCAAATTCCATTAAGAAACGTATAAGGATATTATTTCCAACCCACCACCTCCACCTTCGTCGTCAAATTGTCTTGAGAAAATGCTTTGTTGCTGACTTGTTCTGCTAGGAGCGACTTTTCCCTCTTGATAAATGGTTCTTACCCATCTCTTCACCCTTCGACCATTTTCAAATATTTGCCCACGCTGGTTCCCTCTATATAAAAATTTCACTGGTAAATGAAGTTAATACAGCTGAGTTTGCCATGTTTTTTTTGTTTTTTCTTTGCCTTATAGAATTGCCAATCCCTGGAGGTAAGATGTGGCGGGGAACGGTTATGTCCTGACAAACCTCAGAAGATGACAAACTTTGACTTGCAATCTTTTCACTCCATACAAATATGGCAGTTATATATAAATATTAAAATATACGTTTGAAAATTTAAATATGTAAGCAAAAATAAATAAACATATGCGTGTATAAAATGCTGACACAAAACACATCTTCTTCCATGAAGACAAGTGGCAGTAAGTCAGCCTTTCCTAAACTTATACCTACGCCTATATAATGTATGTGACAAAAATGTATTTGCACATAGCTTCGTAGGAGAAAAAGATACTTACCTTGCATAGGGCTCCGTCCCTGGGCCTGTGGTATCACGGCTACGACTAGCTTGGACAGGCTCTAGCCTGGACCAGCTATGACAAGCCAAGAACTCTATGACTAGCTTAGACCAGCTCTGACCAGCTTGAACAAGCTATGTCCAGCTAAGACCAGCATAGACCAGCAGCCCGAAATAAAACACTAGGGTCCCACGTTAAAAACTGACCTCGTGTCACAACCTGACTCAGTGGCGGGGTCAAGTAAATATCCATAGCTTCGTAGGAGAAAAAATAAACGTCGGTTTCGAAAGAAATTATCAATGACAAAAAAATAGCTCAGAAATAAAAAAAAAAACAAAAAAAAAAGAAACATCAGGAAGTTTTACCATAAATACATCAAATAGAATTATCCAATATTATCGTAGGAGGAAGGCATAAACAAACCAGACAAAAGACTGTTAAATCGGTCTTATCTTCAGAACCTGTGTGTCGTAAAATGAGAACCAATTCGTTATCATTTATCTTTTTTAGTTTTAAAAAAAATATTTTTTCTCTTTTCTCGAAAATATTTCTGGGATTCAAAGATACCAAATAAGAGAGAAACCTTTTAAATATACATTTTTCTGCATCTCATTGCAACGAAATATGACTGCATCTCGCAGGCATACGGAGGTTGTGTTACCAAATACATGCAAGGAGACCTTCATATTATTTGGCAGTAGAAAACAGATAATTATCCAAACATATCGCTTAGGAAAATCTATGACAAAGAGAAAAACATTTTCGTGCTACGCGTTTCATCCTTTAGGACTTCATCAGACTAAAGCGATGTTTACGTTGTGATTACATATGCGCATGCAGGAGAGGAGAGGCCAAAGTTTTACATATCATTTTTTTTTTTTTTAATATGTGTTTTGGGTTTATAGTCTAGCCAATTTATGAAAAAAAAGATAAAGACAGCTATTAGGTTGGTTCAAAAATAATGACGTTGTTTGACGTATTTTTTAATGTCAAAAAACGACATTATTTTTGCACCAACCTAATACTTAGGAGTGAGAAGAACATGAATGAAATTTGTTTTATTTTAGAAGGAGGAAATGCTAACAAAGTATAGAAATTTTTCACATGCCTTCTATCCAATCCCGAAAAGGAAAACTAGATAGTTTTAAAATCTGTCGTTACTGACTATTCTGGGATCTTACTTTTGCAAGAGGATGAGTCTACCAACATATCGGAATGCAACGTCTCTTAATGGCTTCTAACTGGACTGTCCTCTCTGTCAAAATAGGGCTCGATTGGTCGTTGAGTTTCACATGACCGGTCATGGTACACATTTAGAGTAAAGGAAGTCAGTTTAACCCAAAGTTGTGCTTGTCTAACATTTTTGATTTCGTAACGTGTCAAGTGAATTCATTTAGTTATCTATGCATTTTTTTTTTCATTTTTTTTATTCCTTTATTATTTGTTTACGTACCGTTGTGCATTCTTCTTCCTCTATGTGCGGTGTCACTTCAGGATGTATGTGATCATAGCTCTCCATAACCTCCTATCCATAGTATCTCGTAGAAACCGTTATCTTTTTCGCCATTCTTTCTATCTCGTTCACACAAGCTCGTCAGGTAGGTGGGACTGCCTTCCCTTGTCACTTTTGCCATCGATATCTCATATGTCACATTCTCCAAACCCTCCCACAAATTTCAGCTATTTACGATACTGAGTATAAATATCCTTGTTTTTTCCAGTTTTCTCACGGCTTCTTCGCTGCTTACACACTCTATACATGGTATTCTCAACATCCTTCTGTAGAAATACATTTTCGTTACTTTCAGTTTTCTCTTCATCTGTGCAACTACTTCACTACTAAATTAAGTAAACTTTTCTTTGTTTTTAATGAAATTTTCTTGTTTCTTAATATTTTGCTTAGATTGCATCTTTTGCTAATCCAATGCACCTTCCTATTTCGGCGCCACAATTTTCTATCCCCTGTTAAAAAACTTCCCAGATATTTAAACTTTTGTACGTGTTTGATTTTGACATCTCTAATTTCGCGTGCTGACAAACAAACATTGTAGCTTCTTTCAATTGATTCTTAGCCCTTCCTTCTCGCTTTCCTTTGCTACCTGCCTAGGAGGTCCTGTAGTTTTCCGTCAACATCTACCATCAACACAATGTCATCTACGTATCTTATCGTGCTAAGATTGTGCCCACTAATAATGAATCCTGGTAGATTCTTCAGTTCATTTAGGATAGCATTGTTGTTAGAGATTTAATAAACCCGATGAGAAGACACAACTTTGTCTTATCCCCTTCCTATATTTGTGAAGCTACTCAATTAGTTTTTAATCCAACTGCAGAAGATTTGCTCCCAGTAAAAGTTCTGGAATGTGTCTTTTCGTTTCGTTTCTTTATTCCATTTTTTAAAACATTTAGTATTTAGTATTTATTTTCTACACATTAGGTTAGCTTCTGCTGAGTGCTTTTGGAGCTTCGGCCTTTTACCTTCAGCGCCCTATGTACGTAAAGTTATAAGAATTTAGAAATAATCAAATTATTTTATCTATACTCGGCATCATCTTTCTTCGTATACGCAACCGATGTCCGTAGTTTGTTTACATTTATTTTGCACGCAATTTTAATTTTCTTTTTTTTTAAATCACGATTCTTTATGATCTCTTCCCATAAAGCCACTCTTAAAAGACATTAGGGAACCCCAACTATGTAATATTTCGAATACATCACAGCACGCGGGCTAGAAAAACAAAAAAAGAAAAAGCATATGAGCAACGTGCCGTGCCCCGCAAAATTTTTAATTACAGTTTAATTAGACAAAATCAATTGCAATTGCGATGAAAAGCGAAGTTAAAGTTAAAAGTTTAAGAATTGTTTGTCAAACCTTTCACTCTGTCCGATATTTAAATTTAAATGAGTTATTTATTTAATTTTATTTTTTTAATTTCGTGTAACTATAGTAGATACTGTGGCGTAATTTGAGTGTATTAAAGTACAGGACGGTGAAAGAAGAGAAGTATATATATATATATATATATATATATATATATATATATATATATATATATATATATATAACAACAACGTAGGATTTAAAATTTGCGCCTTCTCATTCATGCTCCGTTTTATAACGAAGGCCATTAGTATTTCTTGTCAAGGGAGGTAACCCTGAATTATTCAACATCTATTTTGTTTATTTAATTTTTTATTGAAGTCCTTTCAGTATGAAAGTCTATCAGGAGGTCGAATTTGCGATCATATCCGATATAAACTGATGGGCTTTTGCCATTGGCAATCGATTTTTCAATTTCAGTAATTTGGGTTTCGTGTTGATCTCTTGACAATTCAGCTGGACCCGGTTTTTCCAAGTCGCTGACACCCGAAACAGGTCTTGATTGACGCTGCAGTGTATTGGAAGTTTGTGCCTTGGTAACTTTTGTTGATGATGGATGTTCATTCCTTCGGTTTTGGTGAAAAGTATTTCGCCATTGAATTTCGCTGTCTGTCTAAAGTAGGACAGACCTTACCTTACTGAAGCAGGTTTTGCAACGATTGCTGGTTAAGTTTTTAGTGTTTTTACCGGACGTGTATTTTCTTTTTCTACACGCCGAAATTGTTCCTTGACTTTTTTCTTCATAGGCAGTGGCAAGCGTCGAGGAATTGCTATGGACATTGGTTGTACAGACCCTTTTAAACGTATTTTTTATATATTCTGGAGTCTACCAATGCATGTGAAAAGTTCTGGAAATACTTTACTATATTTGTGGTCTTTATTTTTATAGAATTCACCCACCTCAGTAGGTTTCCCTAGTAATGGTTTCCTCAAATTTTCAATAACAAACAAATCCTGTTTAGACTTTGCTTTTGGAGTTTCTAATAAATCCTACACAAAACAGATAACATTTATTTGGTGATAACCTGGCCCTTACAGATATTTGTTACATTTTTTTTAATAATTTGGGCGTTAATTCTATCGTGAATAAAATAAACCCAAGGACATAGTGTGGTTCTTCCTCCTTCATCTTTAGAATTTTAAACTTGCTAGTCCTACACATTTTTGCATAAGATCCCTTCCTTGAACACTTTCGGCAAATGGCATTTTTGGCTGGAGAGACGTTTTGAGTGTCAGATCGAATATTGCCACAGCGTATAAATTCATTTGCACCGCTTTTATGACGTAATGAATGAATCTTGAGGCTCTTTTTTTTTTATCTCTAAGTATAAATATCCTTGTTGTTTCCAATTTTCTCAAGACTTCTTCGCTGCTTACACACTCCTTTCTATGGTATTCTTCAACATTCTTCAGTAGAAATACATTTCCATTTCTTTTAGTGTTACGTTAGACTTATTGCTACTTCCAAATTTTCTTTCTCCTCTTCATTCATTGAATTTCAGAATTCTGTAAATGCCGTATAAGTCCTCTTTTATTGAAAAAAAAATACATGTTTGGAATGTACTTTCAGTTTCTTTGAGTCTACTAGCTTTTGAATAATTTCGAATAAACCTTTTCTAGTTAGTTACTAAATTCCCTGATAAAACCATTTTTGCAGGAGGCTGGATATTTGCGGTAAATTGTCTTTAGCTATTGTGCCCTTGTTCAGATTTGTATGCAATGGACAAGTCGTCAATTGAACTAAACATTTTTTTAACAAAGAAAACTTCTTTTTTTTTGCTTGCTTTTACTTTACAAACTGTAGTTTAGACGCAAAAACAAAAACTTTTCTCATATTTTTTTTTTTTTTGCGGGTATAACGTTTTTCTTTTTACAATTTCGCCTGTCAATACTAGGAGTTTCTTTCCGAGCCTATCTTTGTCTTGATATCAGGATTAGATGAAAGGCCATTAGACTCAAAAAACACTATCGCGTAGAGACTCAGCCGAATTCACTCAACGTACCGACGCTCACTCACAGACGCACTTTAAACCCTCAGCTTGTTTTTCACTCTTTTTTTTTTAAAAAAAACTTCTGTTTCTGTTTTCAACATCTTCCATCGTTGTGCCACATAACAACCCAAATTATCCACGAACAGCCTGTCAGGATAACTATTTTTCATATTTGGATGTAGATTTTTAAAGCGAAAAAACCTTCTACATTTATAACTTGTTTGCAAAATAACTTGTCGACCAAATCTCTGACCGTCCTCAATACAACTAAATATTTTATCTGTGTTATCCATTTTGCTCAACAAATCGACATCTACGAAATTCTCAGTTACAATTACTGGCTTGTAAAATATTCACGAACAAGTAAGTATACTAGATATATTTACATCTGAAATCCTGTGAGAATATAAGTGAATTTCTATATACCAGAACAAACTTGGATGACTTTAAAAATCTATATAACGCGTTTCATCATCTAAAATTTCTTCATCAGACTCATGTAATATTCGTATTGATGAAATTATGTATTTCTAGCGTCAACGTTGTAATATTATAATTATGTACAGAGAGAAAAGGCTGAAGTTGGGGCACCCTAAATTCTAAATTATTTTTTAATGTTATATTAGACTGCATAATTCAAATGCAAACTTTAGCGTCCCTATGTGTTCATCGTTTTCCCTCACTCCAAAATTGGAACCGAAATCTATTTTTATATTCCCCCTCCAACTATATATATATATATATATATATATATATATATATATATATATATATATATATGATTAATGCAAATATCAATTTGTCACTTAGCTGATTGATATCACCTTCAGCATCCCGACTGTCGACGAAAACTCTAGTTTCGTAGATAGACCCTATACTCTTTCTCTCTCTCTCTCTCTCTCCATAATATATATATATATATATATATATATATATATATATATATATATATATATATATATATTATGAAATGGACAAAGTTCGACAATTGTTTTAAGACATTTTTATGTTTAACATTCTTTTTATAGATACAAATATTTAAGGACGAATATTTTCTATGAAAATTACTCGGACATTCAGGCCGGTAAATGTTGTTTAATACTGTTTATTATAGACAGAGCATTTACGTAAATATTTGTATCTATAAAAAGAATGTTTAACATAAAAATGTCTTTATATATATATATATATATATATATATATATATATATATATTGCATCATATAGTTCCATCAATAAGAATATTACTTTAGTTTGATGAAGTCCTTTTAGAGCATTGATTTTGAACGTATCACCTTATGACCACAAGTGGTCTAGAGAAATTTTGAAAATAGATCTGTAGTTGGCCCAAGGAAAAATAAATGGTCTTTGAAATTCTGTTTTCTTTCCACTTTTTACTATATTTTTAAAGGCAAATAATTCAGAAATTATTTAAGCGAAATTTTCGATGTTTTCTTCTTATAAAAAATTATATTTTCAAACTAATTTTTAATTTTTTTTTTATTCTGTTGCGTTAGAAAGAGTTTATGTCTTTTTCATTTATTTTCCATTTAGTTAAAACCAACATTTTTAATGCATTTAATGTAAGTTATATGACACAATTAGTGAACAAAAATGTTATTTTAGTATTTGAAAGAATCATCCTATCTATCTTATACCAGCACTGTTAATTCACATTCCCATCTTTTATTTATAATTTATCAAACTTTTTCATTTAATGGCAATGTCTGTTTTACATTTTATCGTCTGATATGCTTAAAATGGAATTTAAATTTCATTCCTTCAATCATTTTAGCCAGGATTTATAATTTCTACTACATTTTAAATTTCTAAATAAAATATATTTCATGTTACACGGAATTTTTATTTGTGCTTATGTGTACCGGAAAATGGGCCACAAGGAAGGAAAGGATGAGAAACACATCTTAGAGGACGAAACGCGTTGCAGAGAATTTTTTGCTTCCTTTTGTCATTCAATTATGCACCAGCTGAAATTCAAGCGACAGGAACCCGTTGACTTTTAATCAGGATTTTCACTCATGGTTTTGTCAAGAGCTAGAAATCAGTAATTAATTTTATCGGAATTCGAACCGATTGCAGATTGGTTGTCTGCTGTATAATATTATGAAAGACATAGAAGAGCAGACAAGTAATAATGTGGACAGGCTGGGAGAGTAGCGACGATGGTGTAGGTTGAAGAAGCCAATGGCGGACGGATATGCAAACGGAAAAGAGAAAAGACAGTACTTTTGGTCGTTGGACAGTCAAGTGATTGAAGTGGAAAATAATCAGACTTTTCCTAACCAATTCTTTGTGAATGACAGAATGGCAAAAGGCATTGCGGCACCGAAATGCGTTTGGGATAGTGAAAGATGTCTTCGAAAACCCAAACACAGTATTAAGAAAGAGGAAAGTCTCGTTAAAAATAAAAGAAACGAAAGTACTTAATTATTATGTAATATCAGTCCCCTATATGACAATGAATGCGGGACTATCTTATCGCAGATGAAGAAGGCAACAGAAATATGGTTCTACAGAAGGATGCTGAGAATACCATGGATATAACTTGTTAGCAATGACGAAGTTTTAGAGTAAATCGTCACAAAAAAAGAAACATACTTATTTCAGAAAAAGACAATTGAAATTTTTAGGGCACATAATGAGGAAATATGACTTGGAAAATCTAACACTCTGACAGGGCATTAAAGACAAGAAGAACAGAGGAAAGCAGCCCAAAAGTTACCTAACGATATTGTGTCAATGGCTGGCAGAAGAGGAATTATTAGTGATGATAGCAAAAAGACAAAATTTACTCAGAGTTACAATAAGAGACGTACATGCAATGTGATTGGCCCTGATCTGGCATCTCGTCTACAGTCGCTCACTCACAGACGTGCCGTCGACTCCCTCTGTCTTTTCTACAAATACTTTCACGGTAACTGCTTCGACCCGCTATTTTCGTTAGTTCCCAGACTGTATGAATTTAAACGTCCTACTAGGCTGGCAACTCGGTCGTACCCTCTCACTGTCGAAACGGTTAAATGTAGCCGTCTCTTCCACTCCAATAGGTTCATGTCTCGCACCTCCCATCTGTGGAATTCCCTGATAGCTATAATCTCCAACTATTCAAGTGTAATGTCAATCGACATGTTTTGATCTATTCACTGTCAATCTTTTCATCTTTTCCTCTATCATGCCTCTTTACTCTCGCTTTCCACTCTGTGTAACCCTATGCGTGCCAGTGGCACGCCCGCCTTGCTTGGGGTGAAATGCTTTAAAAAAAGAGAAGAAATTGTGGAACAGGGTACAGAGAAGAAGAAGAAGGTTTAAGAAGTGAGTTTTATTAAAAAAATAAAGACGGTAAATACTCGAAGATAAGAATATTTTTGAATCGTAAAAGTAGTAAATATCGGACAGAAATAAAAACAGTCTATATGAAAAGTAATAATAAATAATGAGATATGAATGGTACAAATTGAATTAAGATGGCGGTTAAAAGATACTAAAAATTGGCGGGAAAATAACACCAGGCGCGACAGTGATTTATAGACTGTTAAGTTGTTTAAGAAACTGTAGATGATCTGAGACCTGTATTTAGATAGATAGATAGATAGATAGATAGGGAGAAAGGATGACTGATACATGGAAGTTGCTGTAGAGGAATTGGGGATTTGACCACGAACAAAAATTACATTTAATTTAAACTATCTCCCTTGATGCATTCTGTTGACTGCTATTTTTCTTCTTATGCCACATAGGCTACTGTTCACAAATTTTGCTGAGGAACGAACTCACTCTAATAAATATGGTGTATGTTTTAACAATAGCACAAAACAGGCGTCTTATATATTTACCACAAAGTTGAATCCACTCCGCGAATAACGTGGCGCCAAGTTACTGGAGACGTCCTTGCACCTTTGCAACAATAGCGACATCAATATGTAACTGCTATCGTTGGTCGAAAAAAATAACAGAAATCTTGAATGTTTACTGTTCGTCCCATATGGTAATCTAATCTTAACACATAGTCAAATGATTTTTTTTGTTGTTAATAAGAAAATGAGAAAAAATATATCCTAAGCCTGAGGTAGTATACAGTATCTACTGACGAAAAGGCTGCATTAAAAACAAATATTAATTAAAAAAAATTAAAAAAAACAAACACGAACAATATTTTCTCTCTAGAATCTATCTTACATATCTATAATTCTACGACTCATCTATACTTTGAATAATTGCTGCCATATATGGTTCGGTACTTCAGCTATATATTTAGAGATTCTGGATAAAATCCAAAGAAAAAAATTGCACTGTTATTGGTACTGACCTGTAATTCTATTCAAGAGACAGCTACATTTAACCGTTTTGACAGTGAAAGGGTGGGACCGAGTTGCCAGCCTAGTAGGACCTTTAAATTCATACAGTCTGGGAACTAGCGAAAGTAGCGGCTGGGAGCAGTTACCGTGAAAGTATTTGTAGAAAAGATAGAAGGAGGCGACGGCACGTCTATGAGAGAGCGACTGTAGACGAGATGTCAGATCAGGTCTATAATTCTCCCCAGAATCTATCTTACATATCTATAATTCTACGATTCATCCATACTTTTAATAATTGCTGTCACATACGGTTCTGTACTTCTGCTATATATTTACAGATTCTGGATAAAATCCAAACAAAAAAATTACACTGTTATTGGTATTAACCTGTCATCTAGGCTTCTGTCATTTTCTTACCGCTACAATGTATCTTCCCTGTGTCTGTTCTATAAATACTTTTGCGTTAATTGTTAATTGTTCTGATGAACTTTCCACTATATTCATTGGGGTTTCTTTTTGAAATGTTATTTAGACAAATTGTACATATGAGAACTATATTACGAAATGGACAAAGTCCGACAATTTATTTATTAAAGACATTTTTATGTTTAACGTTCTTTTTATAGATACAAGTATTTAAGTAAATGCTCTGTTTATAATAAACAGTATTAAATAACATTTACCGGCCTGAACGTCCGAGAAATTTTCATAGAAAACTATGAGAACTAGTTAGGACTTCATAGAGGTTTGAGGTATTACTGTGGTTGTAGTAAAGATGCAATGTCAATCGTTATCTACTGTCTTCTTGATCTCTTGATCTAAGTCTGGTAACTAAGAATGTGTTGTTTTGGAGTAAAGAAAAGTGTGACATGTTTAGGTCAGAAATTGCGTCTGCCTATGTTTAATTATAAGCCAGAATAAGACCAACCTTCTCCATCCCCTATTTTTCCCTTTGTATTTACAAAATAAATATTACTTTCTGCTATGGTGCCTAGACTTTATGAATTTAAGCGCAATACTAGATTGGCGGCTAGGTCTCATCAACTCATATTCGAATTGGCTAGAGATAACCGTCCCTTTTCTCGCACTTCTCACTTGTGGAACTATCTTCCAGTTTCTTGCTTTCCAGCCAACTTTGATCTTCAAAAATTTAAAGCAATTTTAATCGTCATCTACTATCTTCTTGATCTCTCTTCTTTTATTGTTCTTGCGCCTCAATAAAGTTTCTCTTTTTCTTAATTCTCCTTGTGCCATAGCAGCTTTATTGCTTTGCTTGGGGTGAAATGTTTAAAAAATATACCGAAAAATATACAGACTAATGAAATCATTTCAACTAAAACATGAAAAAATACAGAAGAATAATTTGATTAGAACAAAACGTAGATTGTAATATTAGGTTGGTGCAAAAATATTGTCGTTTTTGACGTTAAAAAATACGTAAAAAAAACGACAATATTTTTGCACCAACCTAATAACAACCGCTCCTTAACAGACGTATCTTATATGTTTATATGTTAAGCAATTCTATTCTATAGATCCATAACTTTGGAATATCGAACTCTTGGTTACATTTGAAATCTGTTAGAGTAGATAATCAATGATGGAACGCTATCACCAGGGCTGATGCGTACTACCCCGATCGGGGCGGGGTGGGGGCTGATTGGGAACTCCAGGCAGTGCTTTGTGACACTCGCTAGCTTATCAACATTTATTTTTTCTGCCCACATTTATATATGTTACGAATTAAACTAAGCACAACTGACTATTAAAGAAAGAAATATTATATTTTGCGGATTTTGACGTTCTGGGGTCCTTTCTTTTTTTTTTGTCCAAATCCGTGAATTTGTTTTGCTCGTGTTAAGTCTCGAAAAAGCACTTTTTTTTTTCATCCATAATGTTGAATGTGTTAAAATTATTCAATTTTTAACAAGAAAAATCTCAAGTTGATCTTAAAAATTGCCGCAAAACATTGTTTGATTTATTTGATTGAATAATATATTATGGCATGTCTCTAATTTGCATTTTAGATACATAGGATTTTTTTCAATTTTTCTAGTTGAATTGTTCACCTATATTGCATATGACCCATTATTGTACTTAATTAGGTTATAATAAAATGTATATTTTATATGAATAGTACCTTATGAAAATTGAGATGTAATAGAATGAAGGCTCCGTATGATAGATTCTAGGTGAAAATTACGAGATTCTTATATCAGCCCTGGGTATCATAGTGACAAACTTTTGCTCTCCATAAGAATGGCTGATTCTAACGTTCAGGATAGCAACTCATTGTGCCTTCATGGTCTCATGTTTTCTATTGAATCAATTGCTATATCTGCTGCTATACACATTGCTCCGATGTATGGTGCTAGCCAATTTTTCTTGTCCGATTACATCTTCCACATTTATAAATCTACCATCCGTCCGTGCATTGAATATTGCCGTCATATTTGGTCCGGCGCTCCGGATTTATATCTCGAGATTCTGGATAAAATCCAAAGAAGTAATTTTATGGGACCTGACCTGACATCTCGACGTAAGTCACTTTATCACTTTTCTGTTTTTTCTAAAATTGTTTTCATGGCTGTTGTCTTTTCATGTCAGGATCTCTCCTTCGTTGTACCGTGACCGCGTTAATTTAAGAATACTATTAGAGCGACTACTACGTTTCATAGTTTTACTGCTGATATAGCTAGATGTGACTTCTATTTAAATAATTTCTTTCTTTGCATTTTTCACCTGTGGAACTCTTCCGATTTCTTGCTTCTTTGCCGCCTACAACCTTAAAGACTTAAATTCAATGTCGATCGCCATCTTCTGTCTTCCTGAAACCATGTTCTTTTATTGTCTTTTCTCTTCACTAAAGTCTTCTCATTCCCTTCCACTCTCATTAACCCCTCATATTTTAGTGGCTTTATCGCCTTAATTAAGATGAAATGATTAAATAAATCACTGGAAACCCCAATAAGCCAAAATGTAGAGCTGATGATAAGTGTAGTGTATAAAGCCGGAACGTCTTTAATAAAATCAATAACAATCAAAGGAAGAACAATCTTTCGAATAAATGGCTGTACACATTGTCAGATATCGCAGTTGATTTTGCAACATATTTACTTAATTTATATTACTTTTAGTAACCTTCAGGGAATTTCGAATTGAAACTTTCTACAGGGTAGATTGTTCTCGTTCCTCTGTCCATGTCCAGGGATATCTCATATAGTATTTTTTTAGAACTGTTCAATTATATCTCAACCCGTTTACACTGAGTCCAAGTACACAATGCCCGAGCCAGGGTTTGAATTTACTGTCATGCCGGACGACACAGCGGCCGAAACGTTGTGACAAGAACAGCAAAGCCGGGGAAAATTGTCCGCGTGTAAATATTAGGTTGGTGCAAAAATAATGACGTAGTAACGTCGTTTTTTGACGTATTTTTAACGTCAAAAAACGACATTATTACGTCATTATTTTTTCACCAACCTAATAATGTAAATAATGATAACTCCTTATCAAGTTAAATCTCGGCTGGCAAAAGGAGAATATTTTCCAGTGCAAAAACTGTCTGAGCTACAGCTACTGAAATTAGGTTTCTATCTTTTCCTTTTGTATTTAATTAGCGCATTCTGGTTCGTGAACACACAGTGAGACTTGAACTCGCTCAATAAGCCTCGCTCGTTAAACAACGCTCGATAAAATATCCTATTTTTATTGCATGTAATTAAAAATGCAATGACGGAAAAGATTTAAAATTTAATTTATGAATGTTCATAAGCGTTCAGTCGAGTCCAACGTGCCGTTTTATGTCCTACGCTGTCAACAACAAATAAATAAATTGAATAAAAAAGCCACAGACAAAATGGCAGGTAGCAAAATTCTATTAGCGAAGCGCTTTTCAAACTTCAAAGATATTATTGATATTTTATTTCAGTTTTCTTTCCAACTTCTGTTCTGTTCATATTTAAACAAGACATTTTTGTCAGTGGATTTCCAAAGAGAATGTCAATATTCCTTCAAATATGTTCTGAATATTGTCCAAACAAATTCGTTCAAGCAATTCTTCGTAAATATATACATTTTTTTTTTCATAAAAGAAAGGCATTACATTTAATTGATGATATTGATATATATATATATATATATATATATATATATATATATATATATATATATATATATATATATATATATATTCGACGTGATGTAAATCGAAAGAGGTTGTAATTGTTTTAACAAATTTAAGTAAAGGATAGATTTCAATGCTTGATAGAAATTTAGATGTCTAAAAAAAAAAGAAATTGATGATTGTTGTCAGTTTAAATATTTAATTTTTTAAGTGAATAGTTTAGGGACTTAATATAAGTTAACTACTATTTTTATTAGCACATTTATAGAGAACATATTAAAGAAATATTTCAAATTATAATAGCTTATTTACCTGACCAATTGTACTTCCTTAATATTGTAAAAAAAGGTTTTCGGTAACATCTTTATTAGTTTTACTTTTAATCTAATTTATGAATGCTTTTTTTCTTAATTATTATATGGGTATATATATATATATATATATATATATATGTGTGTGTGTGTGTGTGTGTGTGTCTATAAATGAGGCAAGTTTTGTCTACTTATTTTTAATAGGATCCTCTCATAATTACGGACAAGTTTTTTAGTATCCTTATTAAAGAAAGAAAATTACTATGTTGATGTATATTCATTTTGTTCCGAGTACTTTCGACATTATCACAATGCCGTCATCAAGGTTTTGGTTTTTCTAAGGCAAAAACTTGTGTTCAGCATTTTTCTACGACAAAGTTGTGTTCAGCTGAAAATTATTATTATTTTTTTTTACGTGTGAAGTGAAAAACTCTAAGGTTATGTACTGTACAATTTGAAATTTTATTATGGATGCTCACGTGCAAACGTCAATGGCCGTAACTAAGTTATTGTAATGTCTAAATATTTTTAAAAAAGAAAAAAACTATTTAAAACTGTGACATCCAACTGTTACGTCAAATTGTCAGCCGATCCCGGGTCTTATCCTGGTCGCGGCGCCAATTGTGATGATCTAACCTTTAAGTGATTCGGATGGGAATCTGGTTAGATTCAATATCAGCCTCGTCGTTCCCAACTCGCTTCCAACGTCTGGTTACCGAAGTAACTACTTTGATCTCCAGTCTGCCTATCCACGTTGTGAATTGATCTTAGGCAGACGAAATCAATCAGCGTTGAGGCCGTACTGCAAGCTTGAGTTCGAATGAGGGCGGTATCGCACAAGTACGGGCAAAAGAAAATAAAATAATAAGTCGAAAATGGTATCAAAAAAAGGATAACAATACTTTATATCTGGTTGCTGAATACATAGGACTGCGTCTATCTCCCGACCCGCTATATGGATTGTGACACGTGGTTCTCAGGCGAAATTCACAAAACTTATTTTGGTGGTGTGAGTCTAAGTCGTTATTCAAAAAAAATAAATTGTTCTTGGTTAGAAGATGAATTCGGAAGTTGCGCGAATCTTGGTCAGCTCTTCGTGGTGGGTCTTCAGAGCTCTCAACTGGAACTCTCTCTCTCTCGAACTCTCCAACTCTCCAACTCAAAACTAAAACTGATTTTTGCTCGCTGCGAATTTGCTTATATGGACGCCGATTCAAAACCGGGGGTGGGCTCGTCGGGGTTTGAGGTTCCTTGATAAGTCTAAATCCATAAAACCCCTTCTTTTGTTTTCGGTCAGGAAAAATTCATTATTTCCATTTTTGGAAGTCTTCTCTTACTCCCACCTTCTCTTATTTTCATATGGACACCTCCCCATGCCCCAGCGGGCGTCGACGGTCCTCCCCACTTCTTCGTAGTAATCCCTCATACTTAAACTCTCTGCGGCTGCTTCCTTGCGTCACATGATCACCTCCACCTGGCTGGTTAGCGTTCAACCAATGGTCGATCAACAGTGTGGGCGTGACTAGACTAGCCTTGTTCTTAAAAAAATATATATTTTGTTCAAAGAAAAAAAATTATCTTTTTCTTTTCCTTTTCTTTCTTTTGTTTCTCTCTTCTTCTCTGGCCGCCAAGAGGACAATACGACCCGTAGAGTGATAATCTCAATTCTTATCCTAACGTCACGGCATATGGAATTCTTCAATCCGATTTTCGCCAGTACCAAGAGGCTAGTCAACCACACACACTCATTCTTCGGCGCCAACGAAATATTGTTTCGCTGTCATATTCAAATTCCAACAGAGCCCAGATGTGTTTTCTCTCAATGATACCTCCCATCGACAAAGACCCAACCTAGAGATTGCTCTCTTTGTGTGTGGTCAACAGATGACCTATTAAATTGTTTGCCATCATGACACAAGTAAACCTTTATCTATTTAAAACTCTGTAACCACCTGGGGTTCGTCAATTAGCTTTATGGCAATGGCCATAAGAATTTTCACCATTCTTCATTTATCAAAATAACATTTTCAAATGTCTCTTCTCGTAGGTGACTTTATCTTTAAAATTTCCTCGCAGGGAATTTCACCACTCCCGATACTCTGTTTGCTACAAAGACACAGTTAATTTTTTATCTATCTAAGCAAAACAATGTATCAACCTGGACCCTGCCTGCCAGCCAGCCCCAAGACAATGGCCGACAGAACCCTCACTAGTGTCTTCCATTATCAAAATAACATTTTTAAATGTTATTTCTCGTGGGTGGCCTCCCGTTATCATATAAGTTAAGTCTCGCCTCTCTTTTTCTTTCTTTTTTTCTCTTTTTGCTTTCCTTCTTTTTCCCTCTTTTTGCGCCCCTAAATGGTGTCACAAAACTATTAGTTAAAATCTAGATATTCAAACTATCTTCTGTAAACATTTTAAATCATTTGTTTTATTAAGGGTTAGTTACAATTTTTCATATAGAAAGTTTCAAGAATTTTAAGTTTATGCTTATGATTTTCATGCAAAACTGTAGATGTATTTTCAACAGGAATTTTTCTAAATTGTCAATGCAGACGCATGCTCTTGTAAATGTTGAGAGATGTTAGATGTATCATTCAAATGAAAACTCAGCATGCGTGTGTAGAAGCAAGCGGAAGATATTTTCAACATTCTGATTTACTGTATGTAAGCAAAAAAACCGCATTAAATATTTTACTGTTTTGGTGTCAAGAACCCATCCACAATGTTTGTAAACGAATTTATGCACTCTATCATGAATTGTACATTTAACAGCGTCTACCGTAAACTTTAAACTTAATAACTCAAAAAAGAAGGATTTGCGGATATATGTTTATATGGACTTTTGTCCTTGTTTGATGTAAAGGAATCCGTTCCGAAAGTTTGTAAAATGATTTTTATACAGCCTGTATATTTTATTTATATAGAAACTTGTGTGAATGAATGGCGGAACGAGATGACGGAACGGTTGGCAAAGGGACACACGTTGCTAAGAACTGCATGGGACAGTAGGTTATGAAGCGCCATGATGGACAATGTTCTGAAATGATACGGCATATTAGAAGTTACCAAAAGTCAGAATTTCATTTAACCTGCAGCACCTTCATGAACACCACAAGTGGAACTGAAAAGTGTTATGCGATGATTAGAGCAGTTACTGCCTTCATGTAAACTGTGTTCTTTGGGAGTCTAATGTGAACCTGGATATCGATAACTTCTGGAATGTATTCATCAACGACACAGAATCTCAGTATCCGACATAAGTGTGTCCAGAATCATAAGTTACTCTTTTCGATCACTGTTTGTTTTTTTCATCTGAAGCGTCATGTGTTTAATGCTTGCGGCATTCATATAAATACAGTATTTAATATAGCTTTTATGTACTGTTTATACATTCTTTATTTTGAATCAATGTATTTATGGACGTATATATCTGATCATTTAATGTAAACCAACTATGTTACATGGACTTAATGTACAGATAACACACTTATATATATATATATATATATATATATATATATATATATATATATATATATTAAAAGATTACTTGACATTTAAATATCAATTTTATCCCGACTTCGAAGTTTCTTGGTAAAATTTCCAGTCTTCAGGGGTTCTGGTTTTAAACGATACCGTTTAATTTTACCAAGAAACTGCGAAGTAAAATTGATAATTAAAAGTAAAATAATCTTCTCATATAATATTATTTTTAATATTATTTTAATATTTTTAATACTGAGCAATATATATAAAAAGATTTGTTTCTTACATATATATATATATATATATATATATATATATATATTTGTGTGTGTGTGTGTGTGTGTGTGTGTGTGTGTGTGTGTGTGTGTGTGTGTGTGTGTGTATTTAAATAAAAAGAAAGGGCAGTAAGATATGTAATCCGGTGTTCTTATTGATAATTTTATTTTTTACAAAATAGTGCTCAATGTAAATTTACAGAGTATTAATATTATAAATTAACTGATTTAATATATGTTTTTTCGCTACACAGTTTCAAAAATGGAAGCTAAAAACTTTAAATTTAATTTTGTAATTAAATTAAAAACATTAGTTCCGTTTTATCCTCAAGCGAATTTTGCAGTAACTTATTTTTTAATTTACTGAGTTTTAACTGCAAAGGAAATTCATAATTTACAGTTACCAAGGATACCGAGAAATCCAATCATCCAGACAAGGGGTGGTAGCGTGTTCATTTTTATTAACTTTTGTTGCATCAGTTATTTGTTACGTTCGAAGAAAGGGGTTAAGTTTAGGTAGGGATGGGGATGTATTTTTCAACGAATTCTGACATCCGTTAAATTCATGTCGTCTGTGTTTTGGTTTGTTTTTTTTTTTAATTTTATTGTTAACGGCAAAAATTCTTACGGCATTTTTCCATTTATATACTTAAAGATTTTTGTGGGGGGGATGTTTAGGTTAGAATACGTTTTATTTAACTACTATTTTAAAATATTTTCCTTTTAAATTTTAATAGACTATATTTTTTTTAACACAAGTAAATGTAATAGAATTTCTTCCAGTATATAACATTATTTTTCCATATCAAATATAAGTATGTATATTACCAGGTCACATTCTTTTTTTAAGATTTTATTTTTCAAAATATTATTTAAGGACATTTTTTTGACAATGACGGAAAACAATAGCTATTTCATTTCTCTGATTCAGTAAATTTTTAAACTTAGTAATATATAGTTTCTCATGTATGCACAAAGGACATGGGTCATTTAATAACCTACATATTCTAGCTTCTCTTATTCACTTCCATTTTACTGTAGGTGTTTTATTGGATTCTCTCAGGTGCCAGAAGTACTTCGAGAGAGATGTTTGATTTCTATATTTATAAATAAATATTTTTATTTATATTCATATATATACACACACGTAGAAAAAGTGTCAAGGGGGATAACCCTCCTTTTTTTCCATAGTTATAACATTTAAAGTGCTGTCTAATGGAATAAACTAGTACTCACCATTAAGTTAATATTAGGTCGACTATATATCTAATGTGTAACTTAGCCTTATACTTACAAAGGTGCAATTACATATACACACGTTATAAATTAATCAAATACGGTAATATGGGATTATATATATAATTATAGATAAAAAATGCTATTAATTATGGGTCCCATGAATATTAATAGGTGTTACTATATATTAATATACGTAAAATCTGTTTTGAAGTCTATTTCAATTGGGATCGATATGTATGAGCAGATGTTTGGTTTTATGGATACCTCTCTTCTCGTGTTCAGCAAGTAGAGATATTTAAGTGTTTTAGTATAAGAAGCTTCTCCAAAAAATGTGCATGAAACTTCGAGTTGTGCTATTGACGTTGGATATTATGTATATTCAATAAATATACTTAATAGCTCTGTTTTATAAAATTGAGGACTGTATTTATAAAACCTGAAGTGGAATTATATATATATATATATATATATATATATATATATATATATATATATATACGTGAAAGTATATGTGCCTATATGTATATTTTTATCATACCAATATAGTTTTATATTAAGTGTTACATTTTGCTTGAACATTTGAATTTGGTTTTTTCTTATGTGTGTGTATGCGTATATATTTATTTTTCTATCCATTTCTATATATTTCAGTGTCTTTTTTCTTTACGTTGTTCATTGACGAATATTTGTTTTTCTATTCTACCCCTATTAAATTTTATCTATTCAATCATTTTTCGCTATATATCTTTGCCCGTGTCAGTTATTATATAGTATGTTTTAATTCGTTTAATAACACATTCAAATTTGAATATTTCTCTGTGTGTATATGCGTGTGTCTTTATCAATGTATGTATGTATGGTTGCTTATGTATGACTTTAATTGTATGTATATGTTGTCGGATTTTTTTAAGGCTCGTGGACATCTGTTTCCTGCTTTGTTCGCGTTTTTGCGTGTATATATCTCTAAATATATCTATGTGTTTGTGTATTATAATCTGATTGTGTATGTATTGTCTATTGCAGGATTTCACCTCCTCTGCCCGTATCATCACTTCAAATGTATTTAAACTCTAGCGAAGCTTAGAACAACATAAGATTTTAATGTTTATCTTTATGCTTTAATGTTTATTCTAAACTGAAATTTTGGCCTTTCAATAAAAACAAAATAAATAACAAATCATATGCATTTTTTTTCCTCAGCTTATTATTTAAATAATTTTATAATTTTTAAAACTTAATACAGATTAAATTTAAAATTAAAAACTGGTAATTTTAAATTTTCAATTTTATAGTAAAATTTAATATTAATTAGTTAGAATGATTTCTATTTTAGTCTCACCCTAATATTAAAGCATAAATTATTATAACCAAGGTTCGTTGTCAAGTTTTTTGAATTCTCATATACTTGTATTTTGATTTGTCATTGCAGCTTATGTAACAGTGCTTCCCCTAGGGAGGGGTATTTGATTGATTTGCACCTTTTAAAACCCTTTATTCTTCATTCAACACCATCACTTGATAAGACACCAGAAGTATTGAAACAAAATGGTTATTTTTGTAGTGATTTTATAACATGTTTATGTTATAATTTTCGAATAAATTATATATATATATATATATATATATATATATATATATATATATATATATATATATATATATATATATATTGCGCATTAAATGCTGACGCTAATAAAACAGAGATATAATATTTAATTTTTTTTTCTTCTTTCATGCGCAACGCAATCGTCAGGTGCTGATTGGATACTAGCCATTGTCTAATTTAAATACTGATACTATACTGTAATAATAGTAGAGCAGTTCATTTATTTACGGGTGGATAGGATATCTAATTATTCGGGGTCGTTTCATTGATAATATGCGTCGCTAAGACCTGTTGGAAATTCTAGGTAAGGTTGATTTAATTAAGGTAGGGTATTAGAAATGTCGAGAACATATACTGACAGAAAACCGCCTGCCTATGAATTCAGTAAATACACAAAAATAGAAAGGTGTTTAAGACAAAGATGCCTCTTCTCACCGGAGTTATTCAACCATTACATTAATTCGGTTCTCAGAGAATTAGAATTCCTATCATGATTCATTATTGGTTCTACAGTCTTAATAACATTATAGATGCAATTGGCACTGTTGCTAGTAGACGTAAAAAGGAAACTACAGGAACTCCTACAAAAGGTATTAGAGGAAAGTGAGAAGAAAGGACTAACATCAATTGTAAGAAGACAGAATACAGAGTTATCAGTAAAAGGAACAGACTAACATGCGAATTAAAATTTGGAGATACCAACCTCATTCAAGTATAAAAATTTCAGCATCTAGAAAGATGCAGAAGACGGTACAGAAATCCTTGAGATAATGAAAGATGTCTTCCAAAAGCTAAGTAATGAAAAAGAAAATTTCGTTAGAAAAAAAGAAGAAAAAACTACTGAACAATCAATGCTGGACAGACTCGTCACAGGTGAAGGAGAAAAATAAGGCAACAGAATTGTGGATCTACAGAAGGATGCTGAGGATTCCATTCATTTTTGAGCAACGATGAAGTTTTAGAGAAAATGGAAACATAAAGGACACTCATACTTAACATCAGAAAGAGACAGTTGAAATTTCTAGGCCATATAATGTGGAAAGAGGGCTTAGAATAATTGAGATAGAAACTGGGCAAGAGGGAGAGGGGTAAAAGAGATTGAAGGCAAGAGGGAGAGGGAAAAAACGAGATTGCTTGAATGGTTGATAGAACACATTGCAGTGTATTCGATTTTCATTACATGCTTCGAAATAATTGCGTTAATGGCACTGAAGAGTGCCTAATCTTCAAAAGGCAAATTACAGGTATACAAGTACACCTGCCTTAAACTTCTACTGGAATATAATGTTTTTCTTTTGTTTTTTAATCGAATTCACCCCAACCTGGAAAGCATGGTGTTGGAAGAGAATTTCACAAGCAGGAAGTTCGAGAAAAGAAACTGTTGCCGAAGAACTTATAGTTACATATAGCCGACCCAACTGTGAACTGTAGAGACCTCGTTAGCAGTCTTCTACTGCACTCAAATTCTTACAGTCTGGGTACCATAGCGAAGAGCTCATCTGAACAACAACCATAAAATCTTTATAGAAAAGGCACAAGGAAGCAACTTTAAGGCTATGGGAAAGTGACTGAAGACCAGATGCCATGTCAGGTTCAATAATATTGCTGATTCTTCTTTGGATTTTACCAAGAATCTTTAAATATATATCAAGAGCACCGAACGATATGTGGCAGCAATATTCTAAGCATAGATAGATATGTAAGATAGATTATGGAGAGAAAAAAAATTGTCTATTAGAACTCAGTGAATCAACTTTTTATCAGCTGACTTAGCAATGGATTCAATATAGACTTTCCACTTCATGTCACCTGACATGGCGCAATGGGTCACTCACCTGGAGGTTAGCATCATAGACCCTTTCTACTTTCCATCATATTGATGGAAAGTAGAAATGGGTCTGTCAAATGATTATTAGAGAGCAGTTTCGTTTTGGAGGTGTTAAAATTAACAAGCTATTCTTTACCCCAGTTAACAACAGAGTTAATGTCATTTATGACTTCAGCAGCCGGTTTGACCTTATCGAACTGATCAGAATTACTATTGCGACAGTAGGATTAACTATTACCCATGGTAATATTTAGTAAACTACTTCTGCAATAATAATAATAATAATAATAATAATAATAATAATAATAATAATAATAATAAGGATTCAATCCTGGTTGTTGTCCTTACGATATTTGACAGAAGAGGCTCAGTTTAGTAAATATTTGCAAAACCATATTTAGAGTTATTTCCCTTGCAACGTTAATTTATGTATTAAAGGACTGATCCAAGGGAGGAAATTTAGTATACACTTTTCCCCTATGAAGTTGCGTGTTTTTTGTAATGTGTTTTACAAAGAAATGACTTGGACTTTTATAGAGTGCTCCATATTAATGCCGTTGTGCCAAAATGATGCTTTCCTTAAAATAACTTTTTGTTAAACTTTTTAAAAAGTTTTTTGTTTTTTTTTAAATAGCTTGTTTTAAAGCAACAATATTCGTAATAATATTTTTTCATATTAAATTTTCGAACGTATTTATCGACTCTCAAATTATGCAAATCTTAACGAAATTGTCATATTTACAGAATTCTCAAGCTAACAGAAAATGTATAGCTATAGGGATTATTTCAACACTTGTTCAGAATGATTTTCTTGTTTATCTTGCTTGGCAGATGTACTCATCGGCCTTCGTCACTATTAGAAAATCGAATTTCTTTTTTTTTTTTATCAAGACTTAAGGCGGAGACGTAAGAATTGTGCAGCTGAAGTAAACTTTAGAAGAAACCGAAAACCCAATCCTAAACAGGAAACAAGGATTAAACCTCTACTCCTGTTCAAAAGACCGGGGGAGTGTGTTAACCGGGCGATAGGTGAACCTATCTATGAAATATTATCATTATTCCATTGTTAGGAATTGTGTGTGTCGGAGGTGGTGGTGGTGGTATTGATGGTGGTGGTGGGGTTTGAGATGTGTGTGTGTGTGTGTGTGTGTGTGTGTGTGTGTGTGTGTGTGTGTGTGTGTGTGTGTGTGAAAGCGGTCACACGGGGGAAAACATTCCCAAGCCAGTGACAGATTCAGTGTCTGTCTTGCTATTACCACGTGCTGAAAGGAAATAAAGAAAAGAAGACGAAGTAAAGGTCCCATTTTTATAGCTCCCTAAACAGCGCCACCTACCGAGTCTTGGTAAACCAAGTGGGGGTAATCCCACAATAATGACGGATCCCAAAATGCATGGAATTTTTTCCACCATATTTATTTTTCTTTCCTCTTCTTAAAATTACGACTGAACATATCGAGTTTTATTGATATTTTAATTTTCAAAGCATTTTATTTATCATTTTCTGTCAATTATTTCTTCTTAAAATTTATTGCGTGAAGCTGCTACTGTAGTAATTCACAAGTTCTCAGCCACATCTTTTCTCAATGTTAATGATATCTTAAAAGTGTATTTTAATTTTACTCGGCGTTCTATTACGTATCAGTGCATATTCTTTAAGATCTGTTAGCATGAATTTATAATTTTGCTTCATGATGGTTGAATATTATATGCAGTCACAAATGTTTTCTCCTCCGGTTTTGCCCAGATAAAGAAATGAAGCAAAATGTACGCAACATTATGATAATTATGATAATTGTTCAGTTTATGAAAGCAGAGGTTTTGCAGAATTGAAAATAGATTTTTTAAAACTAATTTCGAGCATCCTATATCGTAGTGAATACGGGTAGAGAAAAAACTTGAGCCAACAGAAATGTGATTCTACAGAAAGATGCTGAGAATACCATAGACTGAATCTATGGGCAATGACGACGTTTTAGAGAAAAATGAAGCTAAAAGGTAACTCACAATTAACATAGGAAAGAGGCAGAAAGAATTTCTAGGACAGATAATGAGGTAAGAGGGCCTAGAAATTTTAATACTAAAAGGACATATTGAATGCAAGTGGGACAGAAGGAAAGCAGTGCATAACCTACCTAACAAACTGTGTAAATGGTTGGAAGAACGGGTATTAGGACATATAAAAAAGACAAAATTTACAAAGGACTACTGAAAAATTATTCGAGACATTTTAAATATAATTTTAATGCATGCCGATTTATTTAGGCAAAATATTTTCATAAAACATTTTATGCGTACGTAAAAGATACGATGAAATAATGACCAATTCGCCATTGTATCGAATTAATTTCCTACTGAATGATCGAGTTATGTAACCTTGTGTTAGACTCAACTCGACTTTGAAAATAACATTAAATGTCAGATCAACCTAAAAAGAAATTAAATAGCTAAGGGGCGTAACTCTCATTATTTATGTCAAGTTATTCCCCTTGATAACCCGTACACGTACGGGTTAGCTTTTTCTAAACACTGTACGTCTCTCTTGTAGGATGACCTCGCAAACTATTGACTGGGTAGTGAATTCGATCTTTCTTCAGTGGTATACTAAACTAAGATTAGTAAATACCTATATTTTTACTCGTACTCTAGTATACTTGCTTTTAAAATAGTTTTATATATTTGCTAATTTAATATTATATTAATTTAATGCTATGCTAAAAAAAGGCTAAAAAGCAGTCAAGCGACTGTTATCATGCAATTCTTATTGATCAGTTTTTTAAGGTAGCGAACTTTATTATTGTTATCTTGTACCAGACTAAGTTAGTTTAATAAATAAATACGTTTGACGTGTTTCATCAGGGATTCTCAAAGTAGGTGTGGTGTGTAAAAGGTCGGATGGTAGAAGGCGGAAGTGTGGCTTTAGAACCAAGGAATTTTTTTTTTCCTTTTGACAAAACTCTATGATAAAATCTAAGTCATTAACACTAAAGGATCACATATGCTTCACAGAATAAAATTAACATAAATGTTATACAAAAACGCATGGTTTTATTTTATTTTGCAATTAAAATCCGAACGTTTGTTTGTAACTTTCTAATGTTATCTCGACAGAACGCGTAACACGCCAGTCAGATTCGACAATCGACGTCTGCAGAGGTCAGTGTTTTAAGTTTGTATGTATATAGTGATATGACTATGGTTGATCGTCAAACAACATCTCAGAACAGCCGAAATGTATAGGCGTGCTTTTATCACAAGATTAGATGTTGTTTTAAATTTGCAATATACCAAGGAGTATTTTCTTGATGTGGCCTGCAATTCAAAAGTGCCAGCAACCAGAGAAAGTTTATGAATCACACGCGCTAGATTTGCAACATCGCATATCTTTATTCTATTCTTAAAATAATAAAAAAAGAATTTCGAGTGATGATACGTAATGGGGGAGATACAATGTTTTTCTACTTTTCTTTTTGTTTTTTAATTAATGAAGTACTAAGTTTTAGTGATAACATTCGAATTAATCCGGTAACCTGCTGTATACATAAAGTCAAGTACATTGATACGGATCGTCCGTATCAATGTGTCAGTGAGAGTCTCTGGAACAGCGAAACAGTGCGACAGTGCGACAGGCATGAACTCGTATATATCACAAAGGGAGCGGTATTTATCCACCTTACGATTCTCAGTGTGTTGTGTGACAAAACCTAACAATGTGGCCGATGCAATCAGAAAAGTCTCTGCATATAAACGACCTACCTCTCCCGAAAGGTAAGACAGTTAAATCCCCAAGGTGCTTATCCTCTCCCGGCCAGGCTGACATCCTCTGGAAGGGAATACTAGTTATATCGAAATCTCTTCTAATGATATCACTGAAGTTGGTATGCTGTGTAAGTCGGCCGCTAGGCCGTATTAATCGATAAAAGTACCACAGTGACAAAGGTACAACAGACTCTCGCCGACTGTCGAACTCTCTGCATTAGCAGAGGGGAACCCGGACGAGGCTTTGCCGAAGGGCAAGGTTTCGTCCGGGGAGGTTGACAGGGCCTGAACACGTCTAGGCGGGTTCAGAAAGGCCATATTTTTGGCCGAGCCTACGGGCTCGGGGATACCCACATTAAAACGGCCTTGTGCCACATTCGATCCTCGTGGGTGGATTGATAAATACCGTGACAAAGGTACAACAAGGCTTATGCGATAGCGGACACCCAAGGCAACACTAATTTTCGAGGAGGCGCAAGCAGTCGATAATTACTTTATCCTAATTTACATTATTATTGCTTTGCGCCACTGCCAGATTGTAAGATTAAGTATTCGAAAGTTACTGTTGGGATGTGATGGAAGAAAAAAATATATATTCGTACATACGTAGAAATTTTTTGCCCTTAAAGCAATAAAACATTTGCGAATAATGAACGCAGAGTTGTCATTCACAACTTCGCCTTCTCAAAACGAGGCTCTCATTGTGAAAGTAAAATAGTTATCGACAAAACAAGCAAAAGGTGTAATGAAGTAACATCATTAAAGTTTCAGTTACAGGACCTTTGTCAAGCTGTTAGAGAGCCTTGTCTGTACAACTGGATCTTTCATTTTGAAGTGGGAGAAGACTAGAACCACGAAAAACATTCCTCGAACACGGTTTGTACGGACGAATATCCACATCTCTGTTAATTTGATGACCATGTGTACTAATAACATATATTTTAGGTTACGTGAAAATTTTAAAATTTTTGGATGAATTCTATTACATGACTCCATGTACATGTGGTGAACTTTTAAGAGACCTCAGTAGTCTGAAATTCTTTGACATGTCACGATTCCATGATCTATTTAAACGAATATCCTCATCTCTGTTAAATTGATGACTACGCCGGCTGCTTTTATATAAAATATTGTCAGTATTCCAAGAAACATTTTTTAAATCATTTTATCCCAAACAAGGCAAGGCAATAAAGGACAGACTGTTTACTGAGAATAAAACAAACAGAGAGGAAAATAAAAGAACGAGATTTAGGGAGACACATGATGACTATTGGTGTTACATTTAATGTCTTGAAGATCGTAGTTGACAGAAAAGAAGTAAGCTGGTAGACATTTCCACAATTGAGAAGTACAAGAGGAAACAATTAGCATAGAACTTATGGTTACAGCTATCAATTTCAACAGTGAAATTATTATATCTAGTTACCAGTTTAGTACTGCGTTTAAATTAGTGAAGAGTAACCTACAATTACCGTAGAAATATTTATAGAAGAGGCGAAGGGAAGCTACTTCACTACGGTGGGGACCATTATCCTTATCTCTGTTAATTTGATAATTCCCCGTATTTGTTATGTACATGTTAGGCTACCTGAAAAATTTGACATTTTTTTATGATATTTTGTCAGTATTATAAGAAATATTTAGACGAAAATCCTCTCCCTTCGCTTCTATCTTTAGTCTGAATTCCTCATTCCATTATGGCGAATATCCTGATCTGTATAAATTTTTCACTTCGCTTTTATTTTCTCTTCAGTCTATCAGATGTCTGATTTTAATAATCTGAATTCTTCATCATTCCATGAATTACTGTGATGTATATCCTCGTCTGTATAAATTTTTCACTTTGTTTTTATCTTCTCACATCTTTGTAATACTATGGATACACTCATAGAAAAGGAAGATGTGACTTTATCACGTCCTCAAGTGTTTCTGTTTTTACAGCTATCAGGTGATCCCTTTAAGTCTAGTTTTCCAAGTGGCATCCACTTTAACCAAAAAAGAATGTGAAAGTAAAAGAATAGATGAGGTTTTCTGGGATTAAGTGACAGCAAGACTGGAACTTTGGTCTATCAGATTGCTGGTCTATATTAACAATCATGCTTGGGATCGGAGTCAGTTCTTGTCGATCCTTGGCAAGAATCGGACTTGTCTGTCGCGTCGTTCGGATGACACCAATTTGCCTTGCCAGCTACACATCGGGATGTGGAGATGAAAACGAAGATATTAGGGGGAATTACTGATCTATGAGATCGACATCTACCTAACTACCCGGGCGAAGCCCTGAATAAAACTTTAAAACAATATAATATTGGAAACAGGTCACGCGTTCACATTTCTCGACGTGATATTTATTTTTCATCCCCATTATCATGGGAGCCAACGTGAACAAGAACGGAAATCAACGCTGGGAAAACATTAGAAGGTCAGTGGAAAGCTTGGGGTAGGGGCACGCTGTATGCTTTAAAAAAAAGTGGATACGTTGTATGCTTAAAAAAAGGATAAGTAAAAAATATTCCTATCGTATCGGATATTACTTGTTTTAATAGTATTTCTTTCATCTTCAATTTGTTGCTTTTTATTACAACCTCCATACATCAAAAGATATATATATATATATATATATATATATGTGTGTGTGTGTGTGTGTGTGTGTGTGTATTGTCATTTCCAACTTCTCTTTCTACTTCAGGTTTAATTTATATTACGTTTAATTAAAATCAGAATAGCCGAAAAGTTCCCGCTATACCAGCAGATAGAAAGTTTGTCTCGTTTTCTTATCCCTGATCAACGGAATTTTGTTTTTCTGTAACAATTGCTTTATCGATATAAGTCAGAATTTCCAATTTCTTACAAGCGATCATATAATAACTAACTTAGATTTGCAATAAAAATCAAGAGAAGTATGATGAAAGAAATACAAGTAAGGAAATTAATAATTTTTAATATTCCGATACGTTTAGGTACAAGAGTTTGCATATAATTTAGCAATGTAGACGTTTTAAGTGCAATGAGAAAGAAATAAAAACAAAAAATAACGTTTTACAAGAATAGAAAACAACTTTATTAGAGAAAGGCACTTTCACAGATAAGAGAAATCACACCGATCGACCAGAAAATCTTTCGCCTAGGCATTGTCGTTAGTTTTTGATGACATCCGCCATTTTCTTCGAACCAAAATGCATCCTCCGCCATATTTGAATTTGGTGGCAGCCGGGGAAAAAGGAAATTGGGGACTTTTTGTCGTTGTTGTTTTCATATTTGTCCAAAGGGCGTCCGGGAAAAAGAAGCAATAAAATATGCAATAAAAAATATTTAAAAAATAGTTTGTTTTGCAATAAACGATATATAGTTGTCTGCATTTTCTGTAACAAGACCCTTTCCAAAATGATTTTTATGAATTGAAATCGAAAATATGTGCTCAGTTGTTGTCCGCCCGACAAGCCAAGCAAACTTTTGATTTCAAACCAGAAAATGCTAAGTTGCAAACATACTCAAAAATAATGAATTGGGAAAATGATTTAAAAAATTATATTAGAAATTCAAAGTTCCTTTGGTAATTCCCGTAGTAATATGTATTTACTAAGCATATAGAGTCAAAAAGAAATAAAAAGAATTAAGATTTTCTTGTGTCAATCTTTCAGGTGGGGAAGGCCTGCTTACCATGAAAATCAGCATTCGAAATCCTAGGACTCGAATAAAAGCTTGCTGACGCTGGTGGGTAAGAAGTAGCAGGCCTACTTACGATATTAATAAACAATTTTAAAGCGTTTCTCTAATACTAATTATAAAATGTTAGGCGTAATTTTAAAGCTGTTAGTATTTTGCTAAAATATTCGATTATAAGGGAAATGTATATATAGATATATATATATTTAATTGTTTTTAGTATTTCTGTTTTGTGTATTAAAGAATGTATCAAAAAATTGTTACGAGAAAAAAAAGCGGTTAGATAAAAAGTTGCTGCTGCTTTTTTCTTTCGTTGTTCCATTTCATATTTACCAGAAAATATAATCGTACCATTCGCCTTTTAATTTTGGTTCTTTGTTTTTACTCTCTTCCTTCATTTCCCGCCTAAACATTATCTTTAATCACAAATTTTCTAAAAATGATTTCTTTGATGCGTTATTAACTGATGATCGATATTTCTTGCACGGCGAAATTACAGAAATAATCGAAAACGCAAAGACGAGCAAGCTAACAATGAATCGATTATAAGACGTTTTAGTTAAAACATTTTCATTTTATTGGTATGACTGAGAAGAAAACAATTGACGCAGGAGAGCAGAGAATCGATTGATACAATATATATATATATATATATATATATATATATATATATATATATATATATATATGTATATATAAGCGTATTATCTCTATGGTTTGTCATTTCACACTTCTCCGAAAAATTCTCCCTACTTCGGGTTTCAGTTAGTTATCATTTCGTTAAATTCAAAATATTTAAAATGCCGAAAAGTTCCCGCCATACCAACAAAATAATCATAATCACCTAATGTGTATTATCAACATATCTACATTATAGTTATAAATGCAAAAATAGTAACATGTGTATCTTAGGAAATATAGATATTTATTAACTTTAGCTTTGTCAAGCACAAGCATACATTTATTTGCTCATATGAGAGGTTGGAACTCACTGTAATATTAAAGAGTTTCTGAATAGGCGTGTTTGTTAGGTTAGTGAGTTGATTCTACAAGGAGCATCGTTGCTTTGATCTTGTGCTAGACTAAGCTACATTATTTTTTTTATTTATTGCGTGCAATACTTAAAGACGATTAAAGATGATAAATTTACGAGAAAAGAATTCGTCTAAATAGTTAACATAAACTTTTCTCTAAATCAGTTTGTTCAACATTTGAACAGAATGAAGTAGGTAGAATTGCATGAAGCAGTTCCTGCAATCGAAGAATATCTAAAATAAAGAAACAGAAAATTCTAAATTCTAAATAATTATCTAAGCTAGTTTTGATCTATTCTACTTTCAACTGTGCAAAAATCTTCATTATATTTTTTTTGTATTTTCTGGTAGTATATGCAAAATAAAATATATCTACGAAGAGAACAAAGTTGCAGTCATTTTCAAAAGTCAGACCAAGCTTCTTAAATCGCAACTCTACTATAAATTGACAAGGGAATGGCGATATTATCATTTGGGTGTTTTATATTAGCAGCTGTGATATTAATAAATTGAATTTGTCAGTTTATAAATTGTGTGTGGAACATGTAAATTTAATGTATGCGCGTGTTAATATTTTTCCCCGATAAAAATAAACCTTGGACAAATATGGCGGAGTTTTAAGCGAATAGAAGGTTATAGATATTTAAAAAATTTAAAATACGATTTTTTTTTTTTTTTTTTTTGAGGATAAATTGCTTTGTTTACGTTATGAGATAGATACTGATAAGAAAAATATTAGTTGTCGTTGTCTCGTATTCGTTACGTTTTCGTTGGGATTAGTTTTGTTAGTTTTTCGTATATATTTCGGTAGAGTCGTCAAAGTCGTCGTCTTGTTATTTTTTGTGCGTCGAGTTTAGTCTTATTCGTTAATTCTTCTTCTTCTTCTTCTTCTTCTACCTGATTGATAATGTCGACGTCATTTTTATTTTGTTTCTTCGTTGCCTACAACCTTCTGTATCCGCTTGTATACTTGCTGGAGGTTGTGTAGCTAGTGAAACCAGTACCACCATTCTGGTCGTCTCTACGAGACCCTTGGGAAAATTGATAAGTACTGGTGGGACCCTCGCTAGAGTAAGATGCAAAACGGCTGCCACCAGATGTCTGGAAATCGGTTCTGCCAGTTTGAGTCATGTACGCGTTGCCTTCGGCGAAGGAGCTGCTACTGCTTCGGCCGCTCTGTGCTCCACCGCTCTGTGCCCCACCGCTCTGTGCTCCACCGCTCTGTGCCCCACCGCTCTGTGTTCCACCGCTGCTGCTGAAGCTGTTAAAGTGTGCAAACATCTGTTGATTTAGCAAACGGCTCTACAAAAGACAAAAAAAGAGAAACCAATGAAGAGATGCATTAGATCCTATCAACTTTTTTTTACAAAGATTTGACAATTTTCATTCTAACAAAAGTGTAAAGTCTTTAAAACGTTCTTGACAGTACCATATGTGGCAAGATATTACTAGAATTTTTTTTTAAATAAGTGCAGCAAAATGGTTTGTACGATATTTGCATGCATTAATCGTTTTTTTTTTAACAGAAAATTCCAGATGAAAATGCCTTGGTTATAGAACAGAATTTCGGTTCTCGAACAACATAGCCGGACCGAGTTAACACGAACGGAATAATTTGCTAGTCGACCGCCGTGTTGTATACATTCGTGTGTTGTGCCGTGGTTTTCTTTTCCAATTTTATTGTAGTGACTTTTTTTTCTCTACATTGAATCCTATTGGAAAAACAGTTTCGGTTTACGAACATTTCGGGTTACGAACGGCCTTCAGGAGAAGTGTATGTTCTCTTTTTTTCATCCTACAAACACACATAGACATACTAATAATATACCACATAACACCCTTGAGTGCTTAGCCTTGGAGCGGGTAGAATGGAGATCAACGTGTTTTAGTGGACTCAGCAATTTTCAATCTGCTTGTCTAAATCATCTTCAAGAAGCGAGAGTAAGATCTAAAAGATCAGCCAATCTAACAGTCATCTCATCTCACAATCCTCACACTTGCTCCATATGTGGCCTCCTTTGTAAATGACTAGCGGGTCTTAAATTCCACTTTAGATTATCGCACAAAATTTCATAACTGAATCAATAAGCTGTCAGATCCTCATACGTCGAAACCGACGAGAGAGTCCATTATTAATATATATATATATATATATATATATATATATATATATATATATATATATATCTTTCCCACCGGTAGCAGAACTTTGAGTTTCATATTAGGCGCAAATTGAACACCTTTTCAGAGTTGTTCTACCAGTAAGAAACAAAATGCGTATATATTATTATAAATGTTAGTTCTGTTATTATACACCGAGTTCGGTTTTATTAGCACCAACACTCAATGTGCGATACTATACAACATTACATATACGCACATGCAAGGAAACACGCACATACACACGCACATACACATAAAAAAGATAAAATCAACTTGGCATCAATAATAAGAGCATCCCAATTAAGGGCATAAATCAATTACAACAAACTCAGTAGAAAGATAAAAATGAGAAAAAAAAAAAAAAAAAAAAACGGCAGTCATTTGCTGAATCCTCCTGATGAATGGACTTAACAATTAGAAAAAGTTCCGTCTACGAAAGTCTGAAGTCGAGATGATGAAGATAACATCAATAAGCTAAGTGACAAATTTTATTTGTATTAATCATATATATATATATATATATATATATATATATATATATATATATATATATATATATATTTACTTTTAATGTTCATATACTTTGTGCACTCAAATCAAAGATCTTGTTTTTACTCGGGAATTTTCAGTGTCATGAACAGACTATTGTCATGATAGTAGACAAGATTATGTTGGCCGGTATTCTGTTTAAACTTTACAATTCAAACTGAAATATAGTTCATCGTATAAGCGACTTTATGTCTAAAAAGTTTTCGCTGTTTGATAATGACTGGAACGGCCGAAAGTACTCGATCAGAAACAAAACAAATCATGAACTTTTAGCAGTTTATCCAAAACATTTACTTAGATGCATACTTTATTCGAAATTTATAAAAATACAACAAAAAATTAAACATAGGTAGCTTCAAGGTTTAATTTAATAAAACTTGTTTAAATTAATTATTGCTATCTAAATGCTCTCGCTCTCTCTCTCTCTCTCTCTCTCTCTCTCTCTATACATATATATATATATATATATATATATATATATATATATATTGCAGAGTATTTCAAAAATACTTTATAAAATATTAAGGGTGGGTTCCTCAAAACTAGAACAAAACTCCATATAAACAAATGCACGCAGATCCTTCGTTTTTCAGTTATTAAGTTTAAAGACCCTGTTAAATGTACAATCCATAATACAATCCAAAAATAATTTTACAAACTTTGAGGGTGGTTTTCTGAAATCAAAACAAGGCAAAATGTCCATATAAACATATGCCTAAAAGATCATCGTTGTACCTAAATAAATCAATTCATAACAAATGTTTAAAATGTCCTCCACTCATTTCTATACACGCAGCACAGATTCTGGCATACTCTTTCAAATACACGGTGTCAAATGGTTTCGCAAGCCCCCATAATACGTTGATGAAACGTCTCTGCATTATTATTGTCTGCTGCATAAAACAATTGTTTTAGGTGGACCCACAGATGAAAATCCAAAGGATTGAGGTCGGAGGAACCATGGAACCGGTATTCGTCTATCTATACACCTTTCATGGTAGATGTCAACCAGTGAATCTCTCTTTCTCTCTCTCTCCCTACATATATATATATATTTATATATATGTGTGTGTGTGTGCCTGTGTTCGTTTGTAATTTAATATCTGCTTCTTTCTGTGTTAACGTGAGGTTAATTGGAAAAAGCAATATCACAATTTAGACCTGGACTAAATCTTCGTTGTAATATAGTAAAATGAGCCCAGGTACTTTCAAAAAAAGAAGATAATTAGATTCCTACTGAGATTTTCTCTATGATAACATTGTAGATTATGATGTTGACAAATAAATCTAATTTTTATGAAACATGAACAATTCTTGATTCCATCAAAAAAAAAATACAAGATTATTTCTTGAGAATCCTAATATTTTCACAATATTTTCCCTAAAATAGCAACCTAAAATGTTAATAATTCGTAATATTTCCCTATTAAAAATATTTAATCGAAATTAAACGTCCATTTACAAAAGCAATAAATTCGATTATAAGAAAATGTATTTACCCATGTATAAGCCATATGTCCACTTCGATTCATCAAGTGGACTTCATCAGTTGAGTGGCGGGTCAGGATCTCATCAGCTCTAGCCGACAGATCTTGGTAGATATGTTCAATATCTAAACCGAGAACGCGTCGTGTGGAGCTATCGGCCTGTGCCATTTCAAAGAAATGCTGGTAGTTCTTCCAGTTCTGTGCCAAATAAAAGAATATTTTTACATTTTTATTTAAAGTCATCAAATGAGTAGTGAATCCAATTTTTTTAACTGGTAAAAACGCAAAAATGGAGAAAATGTTAATAAATAGAGAAATATCACGAGATACTGTGAGAGTTGGCATTATGAATGATTTGTAACCCGGAAGCGTTGCAGAAACTTTGAAATTCATGTTTCTTGGTGTTAGCTGCTAGGTCGATACAAGAAAATATTTACGAGTTATGTCAAACATAGTAGCATTTCTGCATTGAACCTGATGAATATTCACACTGAGTGGGATAAACAAAGACTATAAAAAGGAGAGTAAAGACTCCTATTTCTTAATGTTTGAGCCATGAGGACAGAGGAACATTTTTGTGGTTTCGGGGCAGGGATAGAACCTTACGGCCAATAACCGAGATAACTTTTGACTGTTACACATAATATAAATAGTCTCTGCTTTCACAGGTTCCCAGACTCCATGAATTCAAGCACCCTACGAGGCTGGCATCCCGCTCTCACCCTTACACAGTAGAAATTACTAAATGTAGCCGTCTCTTCTACTCCAATAGCTTCATACCTCGCACCTCTCGCCCGTGGAACACCCTTCCCAATTACCGTTTCCCTGAGAGCTATAATCTCCAACTATTCAAATGTAATGTCAATCGACATCTCCAGTTGCCTTGATCTATCCAATATCCTTCTCCTCATCCTTTCTTCTATCATTCCTATCTGCTCTCGCTCCAAATCTTCTGCAACCCCCTGCATCCTAGTGGCTTCACGCCTTGCTCGAGGCGTAATATTTAAATAAATAAATAAATAAATAAATCTTTGATTAAATCCTTTTGCTTTAAAGAATTTTCAACAGACTAAAGCCGTCTAAGTTTTAAGAAACAGCCATCGGAAAAACGTATTCTAACATGAAAGGGTGTACTTCAGTGAGACTTGCTTAAAGTTGTGAGCGGAGTTAAACAATGGTGATACATTTTAACTGTGTGAAAAAACTACTTTACGGATGGTCATTCGTTAATGTTAACTCACAAAATGAAGTGCTTGCAAGAGATTTCTCAGATTAAAAAGGAATGCAGATTCGATTCCTGTCGGAAGCTCATTTTGTTTATCTCTAGATCAGCAGACTAATTTGTTTAAAAAAGATAGTGATCCCTGCTCAAACAGGTGTACCTAGTAAAAGTTTATAGTAATAATTAAATGTGTTGCGTTGGTCAAAAGCTTCGCTCGGCTAATTAAATAAATCTTCTACTATAATATATAGATTTGTATTTCTTGTCTGTTTTTTGTAATTCCATCTAAAGCCCCATTATGTATGAACACCATGCGTCTTCGTATTAGCACGGATAAAACCTGTAGCAGGTCTGAAAGTGTGTTCGAAATAATGTACCTGTAGACAGCTCCTGAAAGACATGCTGGGAGAATATATGGACTTACCAGCCAATCACCTACAATTCCAGCCCACATATTAATCGTAAACTGATGTTGGTGTTTAGACAATTAGACAGAAAAATGCCAAACAACTTGTCGATATTTGCTACCGTGTTTTACCTGTTTTGCTACATCCGTTTCACAGATATATACAGGTAATCATAGGAAGAAAGATGCATTACCCTAAAACAATTATAGTAACTATTGCTATAGTAATATAGCAATCTCCTTTTTACTGTTGAAAAACATATTCAAGAAAAAAATCAGTCACTGAAACTACCACTATTTTTTCTTCTATTTTCAAAATTTCTATAATAAAGAGAAAGCATTCATAAAAGTTCTTGGAACAATAAACAGGGTTTCTTAAATAATTAATTAAATAAATAAAATATAATAAATAGACTTCCTCGTTTCATTGGATTGTATTGCTAAAAAAGATAGGTGAATGAATCGGCAAAGAATAAGTTCCAAATCAGCCTTTGTTAGGCATACGCCTTCCCCATATTTTTCATTCTTTGCCGTTCATAGAGAGGTATGAGCCATTACCCTACCGCGCTGACCGTTGTATATTGGTAGCAGCTTACAGCATCTGATATTCCCAAACGGTTAGCCATCTTGGTACTGACCAGGCCCAAAGCTGCTTCTTAACTACAGTGATAAGACGGGAACTGGTATTTCAACGTAATATGGTTGATTGAAATGATAAGGACAGGCTAAAATTTCATACGGATCATATATTTACATAAGACCATAGAATATGTCCACTGAAACGCTCTGCTCAATGCATAAGCAATAATAACAATAATAGTAATACATTTCCTTATGCTACAGCTGGAATAGCTCTCGTGGTTGCTGACATTAATTGATTAGAAATGTTAACATGTATATGTTTTATCATGGTGAATTAAACGGGTGAAACTAAATATATGGTTCCGTCACACAGATTAGATTTGCTTGTTAATTGTCTGACCATAATCTGTTGGACATGTTTTCTAATGACTGCGATACTGTTTATGAGCAGAATTAGTTCAGGAGAATCATAGCCGCTTGTCAAGGGGTTTGCTGTTTTTTTTTTTTTATAGTTTGAAGGATGAAAGTGTCAAGGCGGCTTGGAAATCATAATAAGGTACTTAGGAATACTCTCAAACGGTCTCCGATTGAGAGGCCTGTTACCCGACCTGAAGATATTTTGAACTGAACTACACCTGTAAATTTTTATCGCTCCTTTTATCGAAACTGTCATTATGTTGTGCATATTTGATTATGAAGCAAGTGTCTAGTATACGTTTGTTAAATTGTGTTATGATCGGCATATTTGTACGTCAGTATCATTTTGTTGGCATGCTACTCTCAATCAATAATGATAATAATAATGTTGCATCGATGGCCTGATGAATCCAATAATGTAACAGTACTTTTGATATGGGCTGTGAAGAAAAGGAAAGCTGAGGAAACTACGAGATACCAAAACAGCAAAATTATAAAAAATGTGACTCCAACAAAGATCAATTGCAAATTTTCTTATTTACTTATAATCGTCATTTAGCAATTAATATTGCGAATTGATGAAAGAAAAGTTAAAGTGCTGTATTTCTTACCCCGAGGCGTCTTTCATTTTCACCAATTACGACCAGGGCCGCAATCAGGAGGTCATGTGACATGGTTCCATATTGGGAATATTGTCCAAATCTTGAAGCGCTTCTTACATCCACGCTGGCATCAGTGCGGGCGAAATGCCCTTCTGGGTCCGGTTGGGCTTGACCTTGGAGTCTACTCCGAGCGTCGCCCACTTCAACAGTAAGGTAATCAGACAAGTTCTTCTGCTCAATTTCCATCATAATTTTCTGCATCTCGACTGCGTCATCGCGTCTCATGGCGCTCTCCAATTCTGCAGAAGACAAATACAAACTTTTTGACATATTTCCTTAGTTAAATAGATACAATTTGTCTCTTTTTAATTAAAATGGAATCAATATCTCTAACGAATTTAAATTTTATAGTCACGATCATGATAATGTGTCCGGTAACCCCATTAGAGTCGTAGGGCCACAATATACTGCCACTGTAGAAACAGTAGTGTGTCTTGGACAAGATATTCTGACGGAGCTTAACACTCTTCATCAGAGTGTTCAGAATTCTTTTTCTCCTAGATTGATTGTCATCCAAGGCTATAGCACCAAGTTAGTCTTGCTATTTACCCATAGCTGAAGAAATAGATTCCTGCCTTTCCCAATGGTATTTTCACGTAAGTTAATCTAACAAACTCGACTGGAATTCGAACTCGGATTTCTCTTTCTCTTCAAAAGCTGTTATCCATTACGCCACGCGCATCAACCCTGATTGTGATGGTTTCATCAACATCTGCTAATTCACTGCGCACTGTAACACAATGACTGGATGACTAAACGGGTACTTACATCGAGAGAATTTTTCAAAATAGTAAATGCTGTCAATGAAATAAGAGGCTATGACGATAAGTAAATATAACCATTAATAGAATATTTAATAATTTTTAAAGACAGTTAAGGCACTTCACACCTCCCTTTGCTTTAACATGCGTGAAATGCCATGTCTTCGTAAAGTATGTTTCCGTTGCTAGTTCCACAGTTTTGTATTCGGAGTTGTCTTTTTCTTAAAAAGACTTCCATCCAAGGCTAGAGAGCTCTGCCTACCCTACTATTTAACTCAATACAGACGAGAAAATCTTACATATACAAATTGTTTTCGTTTCAAGAATAAATAATTGTAATCTCTGAAATAACAGGCTATGGTGTCCCTATCCTTCAGTACTAGAAGCCTAGTCATCAGCTTGAATTGACCTAGTTCCAGAAAAAGTTAATATTTACACATTCGATAATTTCACAGAGTAATGGATAACAATTTATTCTCGCTTAAACTATTTCATTTTTACCGAGTATTCGGTCTTTGTGGCACTGTACCAGGACAAGTTCGGTTTAGATTTAATATGGTAAATATTTTCACAAAGCTAGAGATAAATAAAGTAAAGAATATGATACTTACTGGCACGCAGATTTTTCACTTCTTCAGGACTACCTGCAAAAATTAAACATTAAATCTTTTAAAATTATTCAGTTACATTTCAGATTTTCCATCGTTAAGGAAACTTATACTTGACACCAGGAAGAGACAGTTGAAATTCCTGGGTCATATAATGAGGTAAGAGGGCTTGAAAAATCTGATAATCCCGAGACACATAGGGGCCAAGAAGGACAGAGGAAAACGACGTATAACATACTTAATAAGCATGAGTAAATAGATGGTGAAATAGGTTTTAGGTTAAATAGTGAAATACAAAGTTTATTAAGAGCTATAAAGGACAGGAAATTGTGGCGAGCCATGACCTCCTACGTTCTGAAGGAACACGGTACATGGAGATGATTGTATTACTAGTTTTATTGTTATTTTTTTTTTAATTAAGCGTTTTCATTATTATTTTATTAATAATTTTATTCCACCTTCCTAATGTTTTTTAAGATGAAAAATTTTCCATGTTATTATTTTATTACACCATTTTATTTTTGTTATTTTTAGATAAAGCATTTTCATTAATATTATAATAGTTTACCTGCCCTGTCAAAATGTATATTGCTTACATTTTCTACATGAGTAAGATTTTTATATATGCACTTAACACTATTTTCATATGCATCAAATAATTCTACGTTTAAAACATTTAAAAGTAAAAATGTAGGAAAAGAAAGCCATACTAAACCGAAAAGAAACAAAAGCAATATATTCGTAACACTTTCCTAACACTTACTAATTAGCAATTATTTCATTATTATTTTTATTATTAGCTTTACTCTATCATGAGATATATTCCCATACAGTCTATTTCATTATTAATGATCTTACTTGTATCATATTTACTATCATCATTTTATTACTAATTACAGTTCATTTTATAATTCTTGATCTGAGATGCCGTCAAGAAAATCTGCTCGAAAAATGTTGAATTAAATGGTCATTTTGTAAAATATTTCATAACATTGCACATATTGCAAAAATAATAAGTCCATTTTAATAACAAAAAAAAAAGAAAAAAAGAAAAAGTTCGATTACTAAAAAATGAAGCTGAAGGCATACTTATTTATAAACACTGATTAGCTTTCAAAAACGTTTACAATTTTGGACGAAAATGATAATAACGTTTTTCACTTTCCTGATTGGTTATAAAGGGGCATTCTTTTTCTGATTGGTCCAAATTGATTACTGAGGTCATTCAAATCCGTTTAAGTATCCTCGAACTAAAGAGAGTGTGACGTTGTACACATATATCCCTACACATACAATTAAGAAACCTTATATATATATATATATATATATATATATATATATATATATATATATTATTTTATATTATATATATATATATATATATATATATATATATATATATATATCCTCATACATACATTTAACAAACCCTTGACATACACATGTGTGTTTGCGTGTTTGTGTGTCATTTTGAAGAAAAAGTTCGATTTATAAAATATTTTATAAAATCTTTCATTCATATATTCATTATTCATTCATCAAATTCTATTCCAAGTCTTTCAAAGACTTTACGCCAACAGTTCAGCTACATTATGCATTCCATTCTACAGGGGTGCTGAAAAGTTTTTGGTCCGAAACCGGGCGAAATGACAAAAATTCTGACTTTTTTTTTTTTTTAGGGAAGGTTTTTTTGACTGTCTCATGAACTTTTCAGCACATTCTCGTATGAATTGGATTCAGTGTTTCAAATATTTTTAAAGAAATATATTATTCAAATAAATACCTACCATTATTACTTCCCCTGGAATTTGTCCGATAAATTTTGTACAACATAATAGATTGATGTATGTGTTTCCAGCATTATTTAACAAAAAACAAAAAACAAAAATATATATATATATATATATAAATTCGTAGTAATGTTAATTAACCGTCAAAAGATCCCTGGATTTCTATGGTGTTAAGCCACATTTCAAGTATTGTGTATTCCACCATAAATAATTATTCAAGTTTCTATTCAGTATATTTGTCAAGGGATTTTTCAATATCACGAAACTTGAAACTGCTAAGCGGACAAGGATTATAAAGATAACGTAATGTTGTTGACTACAAATATATTTTTTAATTAATAAATAAGAATCTTTTACCAGCGCGAGCAGGCCAGACAGCATCTAGCATCTTCTTAGCACTTTGCACCTCTGCCATAAGCTGAGGATCTTTGGATGCTTCAGCTTCGGCAATAGCTCTCTCCAGACTAGCGGGGTGCTTGGTTTTCATGGCTGCTTTCAGTTGATCACGAAGGACATCCGTGGGCTTAGAGGCTAAAAATAAAAATTACTGATATTATGAAGATAGATTTGCAAGAACAGAATGACTTGTTAATAACGATAATACGCTAAGAACCATGCAAATGATTGTGAATTGACAATCAGTGGGTTATATAAAGCTGAAATATAATTTGGATTGTACGAATCATTTTTTGCAATGATTATTGCATAATCAACTTTTGCGAAAAATAACAATTATTTTCCGGATACATATCCTAGTATTTAAGCTATAGCTGGGAGAGGAGATGAGTTCATACCCTCCCCTGCGTTCTCCGAATTATCTTTTTCCGAGCCATTATCCATTCAACAACCTGGACATTCTATGGAGAGAAACTGATAATAGATACTGAGAAAGGTATTAGAGAACAATATACTCAAAAAGGTGCTGATAAAGGTTACTGGGAAAGCTGCTGAGAACGGATACCAAAAAAAGTTGCTGGAGCAAAAGTAGTGTGAAAAGTGGCGGTAAAGGATACTGAGAAAAATGTTAAAGCTATGATACTGAGAAAGCAGCTGGGAAAGCATATGGAGAAAGTTGTTGGAATTTGAAACAAGAAAAGTGTTGAAGCTAGGTGAAAAATAATGTTCTTTAATGTCCAAAGATAAATCTTAGACATCAGCTGTGAACCTACAAATGAAATTGCTACTTGTGTACTAACTGTGTTCTAACACAGACTCCTAGCCTCGGTCGGAATTATTTAACTACTTAAACCACCAAACAATTTCTACAATTTGCTCATCTTTCAAATGAGAGAAGGGAGATTGCATTACACTAATCTTTTAAGGTGAAGCTGGTCTATGTACTATGAAAACAACATTAAGAATATTTATATCTTAGCTAAAGCGCAAGGTCAATAGGAAAAATGTGAGTGATTAGAAAGACTGTGTAGCGTTAATCTTTCAAGTGTGAACGACCTGCTTAAACATTCGAAGTGCTGAATTTTAGCTGGGCTCGAGAACTGACCTACTGCATAGCTAGGAAATTCAGAGTAGTTTTTACATAAAAGGAAACAGTACATCAATGTTAATGAAAAACAGGGTACATTTATCTTAAAGGAAAAACAGTGCACGCCTGTTAAAAAAAAAAAAAGAAAAACAATAAAATCGGATTATTGATTTTAGCCACGCACCTTTACGGCCTCCTCCAATGGAGTCAAGGACATCTCTGGCTTGTTGAACATCTGCTAAAAGTTCCGGGTGGCCGGAAGCGACACATTCTTCGATAGCTTTTTCCAGAGCTTGTCTATCTTTGAGCTTCATGGCTCTCTTCAGCCTGTCTCTAAGAGTCTCAGGAGTCACTGAACCTAAAAATGAAATCCATAAAATATGATTAACAATGATATAATAGCGTATCATTCATGGTTCCCATTTTAAAAGCTATGATGAGGTGAGCGTGCCCTGCTAAGCACCGTCAGACATCCATATGAGTTGAACATGTTCTTAAGAAGAAAACAAAATTATAGACATTAACAAAAAAAAAAAAAAAAAAAAAACAAACAAAAAAACAAAGCTTTCAATCAAGAAAAAATCCTGTAAAGTGCATTTATAAGAGGTAAAGTTTCAGTACAATCTATTCTTAATAGTAGCTATTATAATATCATACAAGATCAAATTGGGTAATGAAGATTATATAGCGCCTATTTTTAAGCCACACTGCCAAGAAAATCAGAATTTTTATGAATTACAATAACAATCTGTGGGCTTTTATTCTTTTTAGGCCTATACATCCTCGCAAGTGGCCAGGTTACCGTGAGATAGTGTATTTTATTGTGATACCGTATCTAAATAGATTGCCATCCAGAACTAAAGAGGATTTATGATTTCGTAAATTGAAAGATTTGAACAGTTTCGCCTTCTTCATTTCAATCACAAAGTTGGGTCAACATGTGGTATAGTTTTCCGATATTTCCCAACGGTGCCACACGCTGAGATCATCTCTCTGGGTTGATATTATCAAAATGTCATCTCCTTCACCACTTACCCATAGTGATATCTGAATCCGAGTCTGAACGCTAATGGACACATTATTTTTTTGTACTTTCTTTTACGATTTATTCGACTGCCATATCACAAACTTTATTTCACGCTTCATATATTTACACTATCACTAATCTAAATATTGAAAGTCTCGTTAGTTTCATAATGATTTACTAAGCTTAGCTTCGTTTGGCATAAGGCTAAACAGTAGAGTACTCAGTGAGGAACAAATTAACTAAACTTAGCGGAATGGTGTTTGAGATAAGCTTGTTAATCATCTTCTTTTTCTTCTATATGCCGTTTTTAATTCATGACGTGGCCGATCATGTATCTCCACAATTTCCTGCCTCTTGTAATTCTTAATAAAGTATGTATTTTTTTTTATCTGTGTTAATTCCTATTCTGTCAACAATTGACTCAATCTCATTAGGTTGGTTATGTACTGATTTCCGCTGTCCCGATTATCCTCTGAGTGTCAAATTCTCTAATCCCTCTTTTCTTATTATGTGCCCTAGAAATTTCAGTTTTTACTAAGTGTCCTTTTTGTTCCCGTTTTCTTTAAAACTTCGTTATTGCTCACATAGTATCCTCAGTATCCTTCTGTAGAACCACATTTTTGTTGTTTCAAATCTCTTCTTCATCTGTGAGGAGATTGTCCAGCATTCCGCATCATATAGGAGTACTGATATTCTGTAACAGAAATACTTTTTTTCTTTTTTATGACAAAATTTATGTTTCTTAGTACTTTTCTTAGCTTTTGGAAGGCGACATTCACTATCACAATGCCCCCTTGGTTTTTGCAGTGGCAATCATAACATCGTAATATACGTATACTTACAAGGCCATGAATAGTTTAACATATAGTTAAAGTAGTTTTTTTCGGAATTACTACATCTGAATAACATCCAGTGACGATCGGTCTCACGATAAATGTTCGTGAGACGAACTTGCTAAACTTTTAATTAATTTACTGTTACTTTTATTCTTATCATCTCACTAAATTTAGTCACAGTTTGAAAATAGTTCCGAGGATTGAAAACAATCGTCAGCGTGATGCAGAAAGTCCTGTTTAAGAAAAGTGCAAAATATTAAATGGAAAATAGATTTTTTTTAAAAAGTCAGTTTTAAGTGACAAGAAAGCAAGCAAAAGGATCCAGTGAAGTTGAATCTGCAGTGGACGTAAAACTTTTCAGTTTCACACATGTAAGAAATTTTGATCATGCTATTCTCATAGAAATAAAAACAGATGTGAAAAGGCTTTTAAGGAGAGAAAATGAAAACAAAACGATATAATTTAAAATGAAAAAATAGTGTTTAGAAGGTTCAGGTGAGCGCTGTACATTCCATGCAAAAGTCTTTTGTTAACCACTTCGGAACAAGGCTGTTACAAAATTCAGAAAAAAATCTCATCAACCACTGCATAGCAATTCTTGCTTTACTACTTTCGTTACCAAATGTCTTGAATCACTATCCGAATAGGAAGTTACTATGTAATATCATGCCATCCGTTCTGAAGTGGTTAGATCAAATTTGGTAAATCATGCAAAGGTCGGACATAAGCAAATAGCGCGCAGTGTCGGTTTGGCAAGGATTTCGAAGTGAAGGACGCTCTTCAAGGTGGATCGTTTAGTACTCATATCACGACTGTTATTTGACAGAGTTAAACATGGGTTGGTCACATCTGAAAAAACTAACCTCCACGACCACCACCCAGACTTTCCAGAGTGTCTCTAGCTTGACGTAAATCATAAGCAAGTTCCGGATATCTGGCTGCTTCTGCTTCATTTATGGCGCGCTCCAGACTTGGTCTGCTCTTTCGCTGGATTGCTGTCTTCAGTTTTTCCCGAATTGATTCAGCTGATTTAGTGGCTAAATTATAAGCAAAATATCTGTTAGATTCTGTATTTACTTCTTTTTGGGAACAGGAGAGGTGGGCTTGAAACGATACCTAAAATTGTACAATCACTTTAAATTATAAAAATGATGTTATTTTAAAGGCTAGTTATTTAATCTTCCGTTACTACCATAGGGTATTTGAACATCCAATAAAATGCTTTTCCGTAATATTTAACAAGTGACATGTCAAATTTTTATTATTAGTCTAACTTTCTGAATATCTCGGTAAAGTAACACTAAGAAGTTTGTGTTTTTAGTATTAATATTAGTCCGAATTATAGGCACATGATCGTAAAGTAGCATAGTAGAAACGTATGCAAAATTCACAGTAACCTTTTTACTCATTGTATAAAAAAAAAATTAAAAAGAAGTCAGATTGATAATAAATTGTTTAAAAAGAAAATACTGAAAAAAATGAAACATATTTTTGCATATTTGAATTTTTTTAATCTTGCAAATTTAATATTAAACTTTTAACCGGAGGTTTTTAAAATACAATACTATTTACTGTTTTCACTTTTGTTTTAATTGTTATTTATCCTATAAAAACCAGAAAAAGAACCCAAAACAATACATAACAAAAATGTAGAACTGAATGCACTATCTATAATATTTTAAATGGGCTGTTTGAAAATCCCACTATAATAATGCTGTGATAATGCCTTGCAGTACCAACAGTGGGGTGAAATGAATAAAATAATTTGTTCACGTCTGTTGACATTTTCATGGCTTCTATTCGGATAATGACATAAACTATATGAAAAAGAAAACAACGTTTTAACAAACAATTTACAGCGTTGCGGGTCATTTAAAATATTTTTCTAAACAAATCTATAATCAGCGCCTCGTCAATTTATATGAATATGTATTACACTTTTATTGTATTTTCAAGTGCTGATGTATATCGGCAGACTGTCATTCTACGCCCGTTAGAAAATAGCACAGAACGGAAGTAAATAATAAGCTAACATCTATTTTCTCCTTCGAGTACCCCATCTTATCATAACAATTTCTCTACTGTTTAGGCTACGAGAGCCATCGGTGGTGAAGATGCAAATGTAAGTCTGTTATTTTTGTTTATATTTCCTAGTAGTAGTAATATTATTTTTAATTTGATTATTACTATTATTAGTCAAATATTAACATTTTTTAATTGTATTTCTTTAATTCTAATTGCAATTACTTTTCATCGCAACTAACCAGACAACCAAACTACGGCTGTTATTAACCAGCATGGACTGGAAACAAAGAATAAATCTTCGGTAAGACTCGATCTTGTACTTCTTTTTTCTTTGAATGTCTATATGCGACTACTTCTCTACAATTTGAACCACTAAAAATAATGCTTGTAGAATCACAAAAAAAATCTTCAACGCTGTTATATAAATCTTGTCCTTGATACTAATTTTATCATTATTTTAATTCTACCTCTAACTATTTTAATTCTACCTCTAACTATAACTGAATAAGATTTTTAAAAAGACTTTGAATTTTGATGAATGAATGTTGCAAGACAGAAGCTATACCTCCTCGACCACCTTGCATAATATCCAGGGTGTCGCGTGCCTTCTTGATGTCATCTACCAACTCTGGGAAACCAGCAGCTATACACTCTTTAATAAGTGTTTCCAACGCAGGTTTGTCCTTACGTTGAATAGCAGACTGGAGACGTTCTCGCAGAGAGTCAGAAGACTTGATTCCTGTATTTGGAGGGAATAAACGAACCAATAAATCATAGTTAAAATATTAAAGAAACTACATAGAACGTACGCATTGATCGAAAGTCGTGTTTCGCTAAGTGTCTTCCTTAAGTTTATTCTTACTAAATTAAAATAGAGAATCGAATACAATTAGCGATATTTTACCATTATTAAGCGAAATAGATCACTAATTATACGGCCTTGCTTTGGTACACACACACACACACACAAGCATATATATATATATATATATATATATATATATATATATATATATATATATATATATATATAGAGAGAGAGAGAGATCAAATTATTAGACAGGTAGTCATAATGTTTTGATTCATTATATATATATATATATATAGACATCAAATTATTAGACAGGTAGTCATAATGTTTTGATTCATTATATATATATATATATATATATATATATATATATATATATATATATATATATATATATATATAGACATCAAATTATTAGACAGGTAGTATATAATGAATCAAAACATTATGATTACCTGTCTAATAATTTGATGTCTCCTCATGCACTCGCAAAACAGCGCCTGTGTCAGACTTCCACACGTTAGAAGCAGACCCTTTAATTCCTACAGGTTACAAGTTAGAGTTTCTACAGAGAGAAATATTGATCCAACGCAATGTGTTTGAGATGTGTTTAGTTTTGTGATCTGGGCAACTCAGTAAAATCTTCTTTAGATTCTGAAACCCATTTTCGTACGCCTCGTACGGTGTGTCATGGCGTACAGTCCTTTTGAATGATGCCAGGATCTCGACTCTGCCCTTTTTACTAAAATTGATATTTTTTCCCTTTGCTTGGCTGAGACAATTTCGTTTTTGTTGGAAGAGCAAAAAAGAATTCTGCTAATTTAACTTCCGATTCGACTGAAAACTTTCAGATTAAGTTTTCCCTTTTTGTACTCCATCCACTATGCCAACTTTTCCACTACGAGATCATTGCAACGGTTTACAAAGCTAATCATCAATCCGTAAGAAATTCTCTCAATTATCTCAATCATTCTTTTGTTTGTATCTAGATCTTTCTTTTAATTCGAGACATGGTCATAAAAATGGAGCAAATATTGAGAATCAAACTCTCTGGTCATATCCTGCTCATCTTCGGCCATTGTTAAGTGAAAATATATTTAATAATCGTAATCTAGTCCAGCGTAAGTCTCTATAATTGAGAAAAATTAACCGATTCATCACATCTCGATAGCAGACGCCTTCGATCAACAAGTAAAGAAATATTTGCTTAGTTGATCTCTTCTTGGCATAATCCTATTAAAAATGCATATTAAGTGAGTTTCGAACTCTAACAATAATAAATTCTCCGACAGAGCTCTCAACTTTAACAAACGCATGATATAATATTTTGATAAATCCATTTTATTAACATTAGCACATTGTATTCATATATTAATTATAAATATAATAATTACTTGTGTAAGTTTTATATTTGAAAAATTCAAGTATTATATGTTCTCTATGTATCAACATCATACAAATGAATACGTGTATATCAGAAATATTCTAACCTCCATATCCACCTCCCAAACTATGCAGGGTCTCCCTGGCCTCCTGCAAGATGTTACCAAGTTCAGAGTACTCGTATTCTTCGCATTCATTTATTAATTTTTCCAGTCCCGGTCGGTTCTTTTCGTCGATTACCATTCTCAGTTGGCTTCGGAGACTGTCAGGATTTTTGTATCCTGACATACAAATTAAAAAAGTCAACAATAATTAAAATTCTTTGCACAATTAACTAAGAAATCTAATACTAAAATACGGTTGTTATCGAAGAAACACGTTATTTTGTGAGTTATCATTGAATACGAAAATAGAGCTTGTTTGTAAGAAAACGGATTGATATTGAAATATATTACTGAATACGAAAATACGGCTGTTGTATAAGAAACGACAAGCATGTTAAACTTTCTCTAACACTTTGCCCACATGATCGAAATCATGCTTTTTGTTTCAATAAATATAAACAAAATAATTGTATTTTCGTATAATTTCAATAATAGATTACAGTTAATTACTTTTCTTACATAGCGACCGTATTCAATGATAGATCACAAGATTGCTTTTGTCAAAAGGAGAAAATGTCATCTTTTTCCGTTTCCTAATATTTTTAACTATTTTGTTAAAAATTCACGTGCAATCCAAATATTAAAAAAAAATAACATTTCTTCTTTATCAGTTATACAAATCATAAAATGCAAGCGAAATCAATTTTATTCAAGATTTAAATCATTTTAATATTTCGCTCTGAATTTTCTGAGTGGATACTTGTAGACTCGTTTAGAAAATCAATCAATATTTTCTGTTTTTATCATAGCGCAAACCAAATTTTACCTTTTACATTCTAATATAAATTCAATCTATATCTGCCTCTTTTTATTTTAGTGTAAATTTGGCCTGTGCCTACGTTTTTGATTCCGATGCAAATCGGACCTGTATCTACCTTTTTGACTTTAGTGCAAAGAGGACCTTTCTATACATTTATACTCTCGGGCAAAGGAGACCTTTATCGACCTTTTTGACTTTAGTGCAAAACGAACCTGTGTCTAAAATGAAGGCTCTAGGGTAAAGCGGACCTGTTACTACTTTATTGACTCTAGTGCAAACCTCTGCCTACATTTCTAATTATAGTGCAAATTGGATCTGTGTCTGAATTTTTAATTCTAGCACAAATCGCATCTGTGTCCCCTTGTTTAATTCTCGTGCAAATCAGACATATGTCTACCTTTTATTCTAGCGCAAATCCGATGTGTGTCTACTTTTTTTTAATTCGAGTGCAAATCCTGTTTCTACCTTTTTGCCTCTCGTGCAAATCGTAGCTGTGTCTACCTTTTTTATTCTAGTGCAACGCAAACTTATATATACTAATTTACTGTGTTTTTTCTTATACAATAATAAATTAGATTTCAATTAAATTATGACTAATTTTTCTATAATTTCAAACAGTTTTAAAAAAGTATTTTTAAAACAACCGAAGCAGTTTATATAATTGTATAGGGTTGCCACTGAAAACCTGAAGGGTTCGAAAAATGTTCGTTTTCAGTCTTTTTTTATTTTATTTATTTATTTATTTATTTATTTTACAGGTTATAGAAAATAACTTGGATATTAAAATGGCTATGTGTGATGTCAGAAACGAATAAAACTCATTGAGTTTTTCTATTCAAATGAAAGATAAATTATTCAAACTCAAAAAAAAAAAATAGTGGCCTCATTTTAATGTCAGAGTGTCTCTTAGCGATAAAATGATTCGGATCTTAATTGCCTGGTTTGATAGAACTGGATCAGTCGGCAATCTTCCAGGAAGAGGTCCCTAGCTCACTGTGCACACTGACGCAGCGGTGGAAGCTGTTCGGCAATGTGTCCTTGAGGATCCATCATCTTCTACCCGTCGTCGCTCTGCTCAACTACGCATCGCTAGAACATCGCTTCAGAAGATTTTGAAACTGGATTTAAAAATGTTTCTATACAATATTAAAATGATCCAAACTTTACTATCCCAAGATATTCATGTTTTTGTAAAAGTTTTTTTTTTTTCGTTTTATATCATTCAGTCTTTCAGTGGCTACCCTATACTTCTTTCCATTTACAGTTTGACTCATTTTTCCACCTTATGTAAAGTCATTAAATATCTAAATAGAACAACGACATTGTAAACACATAATGAAACTGTACGTGTTATAAAAAATACAATATTACCAAATGTGAGATTTTAATGTATACCTTTTGAAAATTTAAAATAAAATTCTGTTTAACTTTTCTTCTTAAGCCATTGTCAACATTTGTTAACTTTTCTAAACTTGACATTGTCCCCTTACAAGAAAATAATAAATAATTCTTTATATGTGCAATTGTATGAATAAATATGTATGGTTTATATATAATATTAAAATATTGATAGCGGGCATTGCTAACCTTTACGACCACCACCTAAGGTTTCCAGGACCTCCCTGGCTTGATCAATATCCCGTGTCAACTGAGGGAAGCCAGCGGCAACGCATTCCTGGAGAACTTTCTCTAAAGCGTCTTTATCATTTTTGCGTATAGCCATCTTCAGTTTATCTCTCAAATCCTCCGGGTTTTTCTTTCCTGGTAAGCGAAACAAATGATCGTTAAAGAAGCACAAAACTCTTTCAGAAAATAGATCGAGAGAGAAAGAGAGACGGAGAAAGAGAAAAAAAAGTGATATATTAAACATTGATTTTTTTTTACCTCTTTCTTTATCACAACATTTCAGTCACTATTCCCTTCAATCTTAATCAAGTATCAATCACAATCGATAATCTTCTATGATTGTCAAAAGAAAGCTTTTATTGCAATCAGGAATGTATGTTCTTATTCTTTACTTGTCATATTCTATACTTGTTATTATGGATGCTCTTCATCGTCAATTCTTTGTTACAATGTCAATCGCTATCTCCAGTGGTATACGTAGATATTTATATATGAATTTTCTCATTTTTTATATATTTTAGTTAGTATGTTCTTCTAATAAATACAGACCTCATAACTTTCAGTGTTTATTCATGATACTGATATTGCTTCCTACTGAGTGTATATTTCAGTACTATTTAATTGAATTCCATTTCCAAGGAAACAGGTGATTTTTAACTGCCTTTTTATACAAGTTAGCATAAGGGTAGAGCGACCACAGCGTTGTGATAAAACAATAAAAGAAATTTATCCGAAAAAAATCAATGTATAATAGTAACAACACCTACTCACAGAAATTCAGACCAAAGAGATTCTATCTGAAAATCATTGTGTTGTCATGAGCGCATGTAGCATTGCCTATTAGCTTTGGAAATCGAAAAGAAACAGGAAATGCCCAGACAAAGGGTTTAGTGACTAACCTCCACGACCACCACCTAGACGTTCCAGGGCTTCTCGCGCATTGCGAATATCTTGAGAAAGTTCTGGATATACTGCATTTTCAGCATCTACAATGGCCCTCTCAAGAGCTGGTTTGTTGTTCTGACGTATGGCTGACTTTAGCTGATCTCGTAGCACGCTAGCGGATTTTAATCCTGACACAATTTGTAAATGAAAGTCAATGAATTCACGAATAAGAAAGTTAAAAGAATCAGCAAAAATATCTACTAGAATTATGGCTAGTTCTTATTTTGTGTTTGTTTGTCTGCGTATCAATAATATTTTATCAATAGTCCATTGATAATATCATAGAGAAATATTTTCGACGATTATTTCTTAAGAAGGAATTCGTGGTAAAGAATCGCACCATATTCAAGTCTGCATCTACGTAACGCTTGTGTGATCATGAAACCAAGATTTGAAATCAAAATCTTGTTTGTTCTGAAAATAAGCCGAAGTCTGAATACCAAGCTTTAGTCGAATCACATGATACTTTCTCTGGTACAAAGGGGAGGACTTTTTTTAAATATTATTTTATTTTAATTGTTGCCTATTTATGTTAACGAACCTCTCCGCCCTTGTACTGGAAAAGATTTGTTTTTCTTTTACGCTGAGACATGCATTCAAACAACATTTTCAAATGTACATTTTACAAGTAAGCATATCATATCTTGGTGTGAAAAAAGCAGAGTTTCCAAAGCTTAACAAGTACTACCATAACCTAGGAGACCCTAGCAATACCTCAAAATATCATCACTCTTTGTTGACCCGCTGTCAAAATGTGAGAATATTCATTTTTATTCTATACGTTTTGAAAATAATAAAACCTGCATATTTAGTATTTCCTTTTAAGGAAATCGAGCCTCTATTTGGTTTTAGAAAATTTGATTATATTTCATTCTTTCTAAGGCAGACATACAATATTTAGCCAGAGAGAATGGGTCAATTTTGCGACAGACCACTGTTGCTTTTGTAAGGCAATTGATCAGCTGCGATCAAATGTAAGACGATGAACTGCGACTCTCCAAGCTGTATAGGATTAAAAACAGTGAATTTCACTTTTCTCTAGTCCGCTTAATATTTAAAAAGTTGCACATTCTTCCCAGGTCCCAGTCTTAAGAAACAATATCCACTCTTTCTCATCTGACTAAATGTAATCTAACGCAAATTAGGCTGTTTAAAGGCTAGCATGATTATATATTCCTCACCAATGCCAGTTATTGGTGTTCGGGATAAGGTAAAAGCTAGGAGTTTTAATGGTGAACATTTAATAGCTCAAAGATAGGTGCGACTCTTTAACTTTAATCTAGAATTTAATTGCCAAAAAATCAACTATCATACAAGTTTACAGTGGATAGAAATAAAATAAAACTGACAGTATATATGCTTCTTGATAGCGAAGCTTAAAGAAAATTAAATTAAAACAGAGTTTGGGATTTGTGTATAAAATGTGATTAACGTATGCTAACCTCCGCGGCCACCCTGAAGCGTATCCCGAGTGTTTCGGGCCTGTAAGATGTCAGATTCCAGTTCAGGGAAGCCTGCAGCCACGGCTTCTTGAATTGCTTTGTCCAGCAATTTTTTATCTTTTTGCTTTATGGCCATTTTCAGCTGTTCGCGAATCGCTTCTGGAGACATTGTCCCTGATAGTATAAAAATGTCAGTTTTGGAAGAATTCAAATTGCAAAATTTGCTTGTCAGTCTTGCTAACAGAATTTTATCAAACAAGAAAAACGGTTATGGTTGCTTGATTTTTAAGTTGAAACTCTTTCATCATTAGTTACAGAACTAATTTCAACATGTATAAAATTTTACCTAATATTTTTATGACCTAAGCGTTTTACTGCATGGTTATAAGTATTTACTCAAGTTGGCCTACTCGGGACAAGGTAAGAATCACATGTTGAGAAAAAAATTATCTTTACATAATGCTTCAAGATTCATGTTGGTATTTATTTTAATATATTATTGTCTATAATCAAAGAAGGGTTATGGATTTATATTCGTTTTTAATATCTAACATGTGTTCTAGTAAATATAATTTTTATTAAAAATGAAATTCTAATATTTTTCTTTACATTTTCAGGTTCATAAAAATGTCATTCTTCTAAATGTCCCGAATATGTGTGCATTTCGTTGCGTTTCTAACTAGGATACTAAAGCAAAAATAAAAAGCATAAATTTACTCTAACCTCCACAGCCTCCACCAAGTTGTTGGAGGGTGGCTCTGGCCTCCTGGAGGTCATAGCCAAGTTCAGGATAAGCACAGGTCTCACATTCATTTATCAGATTCTCAAGTGCATCACGATCATTTCTCAGCGTCGCTACTTTAAGTTGATCTCGCAGATAATCCGATGTCGGATTACGGTAAGCATCTAATTTCATGGGAGGAAATAAAGAAGCAATACTGATTAGCGCAATCATTGAAATACATTATACAAGAATAAAATCTTGCCCTGTGAACGGAACAATATATTTTTCTGAAGAAATAGAAAAAAGTGCGTATCTGTAAAGAAAGTGATAACGTTTGTGTATGATGAAAACATTTAAAAGCAAACAAAAACAATCCATGCAATGTCCGACTGATTTGTTTAAAAACAAGAATTTCTGTAATCCAATGTCTGCATAAAAGAAATGAATTTTTAAAAAGAGGTCACTTTTGTACCTGAAAATAAGGAGGATGGAAATTATATTAAGTTGTCCAAAGAGAAATGTTTTCCCGAAAGCATAAAGTATACCTTCACAACAAACGTTAGAGTTTATTTAATTCACGGTGCTACGTTTAATTTTATATAGTTATTCACTTCCAATTTACAATCTTATCGCATTCAGCATGTTAAAATTTGAGTTTATTGACCCATGAAACCTGGGAGAAAACTTATTGAAATTGCACAGAACACTTACCAAACATTTTGTAAATTTAATCAAAGCAAGTTATCTTTTGACAATAATAAACATACTGATTTGAGGAACAATGCCTTTTATAGTACAGACAAATATATCATGTTGGCATGATTTTTTATCAGTGTTTTTCTCTCGTGTTTTTTTTAAACTATTCCTCTAAAAGTGCCATCACTTTCTGGACAAATTAATACTTAATGACGTAATAAAAAGAATACCGTTTAATCTGGGGAAAACAAGGATTAACATATCACATATTCTCGTGTATAAGTCGAAAATTAAAGAACATATTTTGAGGCAAACATTTGGGTTAAAACTACATGGTAAGTCGTCTGTCTATTTGAAATCTATGCACAATCGAAAGGTCAAGGAGAAACTCGTAGACTGAGATATGAAAAAGAATTCACCAGTTTCACATCTTTCCTTTTTCCCCTCCATTGAAGCAAAAATAGTACGTTCAATAACCGAATTGATATGGTTTAAAGAAACTTTAAATGATGCACCAAGTGTATATGTATATGTGAAACACCATGTAAGTTTCATAGATATGGTTCATTTTTTTGGTTAGCACAAGAGTCAGTAGTTGGTTCTTTCATTAAATCGACTTATACATGAGTGTCTAAATAGAATTCAGTAACAAAAATAACGTGAAATCAGAAAATACAGATATCAAATAAAAGAAATATAAAAATACTTTTACCTTAAACGTTTTATGGCATGCAGTTTCTGTCAATGAAATAAAACGCTGCGCCATCTTGGTTATTGAAGAGAGGATGTGTTCATATATAGAATATGTAGAAGTTCATAAGCTCAGTAACCCTTTTTTATTATCCCAGATGAAACACGTAATGTATTCCGCTAGTGTAATGCAAAAATAGCCGCGAGTTTAGAAATAAAGTGTAATCCAATTCAGTATATATCATCATGTAACCAAAGATGTTAAGAGAATTTTTGATAAAGTATATCAAAATAGATTTCAATATATTTAAAAAAGATATTTTTCAAAAGGCTATCGTACGTCAGTATATTCGGAAAAATGAAACTTTTACACATCGTGGACTGACAGGTAACTTTTAAAAGGGTATGCCTACTGTATTAAAGAGTTGAATAAAATTTTATTTTTAGTGGGTTTTATACTAAAAATGTAAACGCACAGTCCCCGCTTTATCAGGTGTGCCCACTAAAAATAGGAAAAATGTCGGATTAAAAATGTATTTAAAAACTAGTGTTTACATTTCAGACACGAAAATGAAGCGAGCAGATATAGATTCGTTGAAGTCTCAATAAGTGATATGTTTATTTTAGCGTCATATATATATATATATATATATATATATATATATATATATATATATATATATATATATATATATATTCTGTTTATACGTTACTTTTATAGATACAAATATTTATGTAAATGCTCTGTTTATAATAAACAGTATTAACTATATTTACCGTCAGGTAAATGTAGTTAATGGTGTTTATTATAAACACAACATTTACTTAAATAGTTTTATCTATAAAAATAACGTATAAATAGAAAATATATGAAAATAACTTTCAAACTTAGTCCATTTCATATTATATATGTGGATATATGTGTGTGTGTATGTTTATCTGGAGTGGATAACCCTTTGCCGGGTTTGAATAATCTCCCTTGAATTGGCATGGCTTAATAGCATTACAAAACCAAAAGAGGAAAAGATCGATTCTGTGAAATAATGACCGGAAAATATATTTAAAAAATAATATATTACAATGTTATAATAATATTAAAATCTTATCAAAACTTGCCATCATATTTTACAACATGGCTCAGCTCGTAACCAATATTGTCAGAGAGCCTATATTTTGTGTATGAAAAACTAAACATAGAAGAAACATCCTTTCTAAACAGTACTAATTGTTCCAGATATTTGTCAAAATGCCACCAGTTTTAAGTGTTAACACTGATTGCCAGAGCCATTAAAAAGAAGAGAGTGATCTAACCTCCAGGAAAATCCTTGCGACATGCAAACAACTCTCTGGCTTTTACGGCTTCAGGCACGATTTCCGGGTGTCCTGCTATAAGGCATTCGTCAATAACTTTTTCCAATTCTTCGGAGTCGCCTTTCACTTTGGCTGCTTCGAGTTTTTCATGCAATAATTTTGGTGTTTTGTTTCCTAATAAGTCAAAAATTTATAAGAAAAATGTTCATTATTAAATTGGTGATCACGTATTACGTAAGCAACGTGCTTATTTCAAGCGGTGCCAGTATATTTTGATTAAATCGAAAGTTTTCTCTTGTTTTTTTTTTTTTTGCCTGCGTTGGAAGCGGAGAGGTCTTTGCTTGAATCTGAGATGAAGTTATAAATTTTTAAGCAGTGCTTTCAAAACATATTTCCCATTTTAAGCTGAATTCTTACCGACGTATATTTATTGCAGTTAAAAGATATTAAATTTCAAACGTGATTTACCGTTATGGAATGAAAGTTCAAATGTTTAACACATGACGACTTTACAAGAAGCAAAATGATTATCATTCGAAATAGCGGCTTAGTGAAGAAAAACAAAAAAAAAAAACAAACCGCAATTTACCTGTAAATCTGCAAAAATATTTGCTAAGCAAATAAGATATAAATTTAAAATTTTCCGTTATAATTATGAAACCTTATTTGTCAAAACTAGTTTCAGAATAAAATATTTGGCTGTCATTTAACCTTCGAACAAAAAGCTTTACGAAGCAAATAAAAGCATTCTTCCAATCATATTTTTAGCTTTATTACGGTGCAATCATGTTATTCTGCAGCCTTTTTTAGGTGTTTTTGTACTCGGTTACCTTTCTCGAATGTCCAGTAGTAGACGTAATTTAAATCATAAAATTATGGTTTTCTTATTCCTATATCAGTTACTTCCACTATCCTTCTGAATTCCAGACCATTTTTAAAAATGCCGGAGACACACTAACCGATATGTTGTGATGAAATAAAAAAAAGACGTTTAAACAATCATCGTATAACCAAGATACCACCTTTTAAAATGTATACACATTTACAAAATAAACACGGCATATCATGTAATAAGCATAACAGTACTGGTTACCGACATCAGTTGGCTTAATTTAAGCTATGATGTCCCAGATCTAATGAGATGTATGTTTTTTTAACATAATTTGCTGTGAGACAGAATTACACATTATAGTGAGGGGAAAATGCATATCAAATTGATTCTAATAAAACAAACTTAAAACTTTTTTCATTGAGGGATGGATTCCGTCCTTTAATGGAACGATCTATTATTACTTCCTCTGAGAAACTCATCTACACTGTTATTTAACATATAGCTATGGGGAAAAGAAACTGTTTCATGCTTTTTTCTAGGGTATGGGTGCGAAACTAAACTCAACAAACCAGCCGAGATTTTCAAATCGGATCGTTGATTCAACTTTCCGCGCAGATGTCTGTTACACTGGCTGAGCATCATTTATAGCGATAGACATAATTTTAAAATGGGTGATTAATAAGATCCTGATGGAATAAATATAATCTTTTAAAAAGAATTAAGAAAAATGAAAAATATAAATAGACCAAAAATTCAGTAAAGCATATATATATATATATATATATATATATATATATATATATATAGTATATCCACTAAAAATAACCATGGAAGTAATAAAATTATGTCAGCTTAAAACAAACCATTAATTTTTAGAAATATATATATATATATATATATATATATATATATATATATATATATATTTGCGCGTGTGTGTTAAACTAAATACAGTGAAAGGATCCAGACCGACAAACAGATATAACCAGACTAAGATAGATAGCAGGTGCACTATTGCGCATGAGTGCATATATGTGCGTGATTTGAAGCGTGACGTAGCAAACATTTTTTCGAACCAATAAAAAATTGCAAAGCCGTCAAATCAACTTCGAAGCAAATATCAGAATATAAGCAATCAATTTTAAATGGTTAGATTTTCTCCAACCATTTCCTTGCCGCGATTGAAGCAATTCATAATACAGAGGGTAGGGATCATGCCGATCCCACTAACCTCCACGACTTCCTGTGAGACCCTCAAGTGTGTCTCTTGCTTCATGGAGTTCAATGGCCAATTCCGGATATCCGGTGGCCTCACAGTCCAAAATTACTCTCTCCAGAGCGTTAGGGTCTTTGTGGGCAATGGCAGGTTTCAGCTGTTCTCGTATTGAGTCGGGAGTCTTAAGGCCTTATAAATAATCAAAAAGGAATCATTAGCAAAATGAATAAAAAGAATAGAATTTAGAAGAAGGAATTATGAAACTATCGTTTCAAAAGCGTATAAAATTAAAATATTAAAAATAATGACGCACTTTAAAACCTGTTAAGATGTACATAACACATTCAAATAAATAGCATAAAGAGAGAATAAAGGAGGGCTTGACAATTTTAGAATACTCTTCACTTATTGTGGAAGATTTTATTTCATGATGACGTATTAAGGTATTTTATTTCGACTTAAAACGTTGGAAATTATTCAATCCAAAAAGTTGTGAAAAAATTACAATAAGATGTTGCGTTTACTAGCAAATTAATATGAAACTACTTGATCTCAGATATCAGTTTTGAATATATCATCTTTGTAATTATTTATAAAAGTAATTACAGAAATAATATATTGAAAATTTATTGAAGCTTATTATTGGACCATCATAAAATTAATACGTCTTTATTTGATATTGAAGCGAATGCTTAATGCGAAAGTTTTAGGTTGTATAACAGAAAATATTAACTATATTTATATTTTTAAATAAATATTCTGCTAACCTCCTTGTCCACCTTGCAAAGTATGCAGAGTTTCTCTGGCATTTTGTATGTCTGAGTCCAAATCAGGGAAGCCAGCAGCTACACTTTGTTTGATAACTCTTTCTAAGTTCTTGATGTCATTTTGAGAAACAGCTTCTCTCAGTTGGTCTCGGAAATAATCTGGAGATAGGACTCCTGACAATGGAATCATACGAGCAATTTTATGCAAATGATTTGAGTATAATCCAAAATACATTAATCGTAACTTTGTAAATGTTTATTTTATATTATAGCAAAAATAACAAAGAAATGTTTTTTTATTTGTCATGATAGTGTATATTGTGTTACAAATATGACAATATTTTTAAAATTTAATTTTCATATTTTATGGCATATAAGATCTCTCTTTTTAAAAAAATGGATTTAAAATATCTGGCATGTCTTTTATGTGAAGCTGAGGTTTCTGAAAGAATAAAGTTTACTCCAAAGTTGTTGATTATCAGAACTTGTACCCAGCGTAATTCCATAATATTGTACTAATAAATCATCGGCATCATACTTAAAGTGTATTTTTTATCTGTGAAAACAAAAAGGAAATTTCAGTATAACCTAACACAACATATGACCTTTTTGTATGATAGTTTTGTTATTTTTTAAATTAGGACCTCACAAATTTTATTTGTATTAGAACATTGTTTAAGTCATTGTATAGGGAATAATTTGTTCATTTCAAAAATAGAAAAACAGGCTAAATATGCGCATGTCAATTTACGAAATGTAAATGTTAAGGAGTGTCATATATGCAATTATATATATATTAGATTATTTCCGCAAGAACTGGAACAAATACTAGATTTAATACAACTTATATTATGTGTGGGGGTGGGTAGAAATCTAACGCTAGATTTTCTGATTCATTGTTCAAAATCTAAAGATTAATAATTCACAACCAAATATATTTTTTTGTTTTAAATGATACAAATGAAATTAAGGAAAATTCAGAATTTTGTTTTATTGAAAAACAAATAAGCTGAAATTTACTTATAATTTAGTCTAATTATGTAAAACTAAGTTTGGTTTTGGAAATCATCGAGACTGGGATCCTAACAATTATATATCGCTGTAAAATGGTTGATATAAATTTAATAGTTCTTTATTCAACTATTTTTACATTTAATAAAAAACAAGATTTTATTGGTTATTATTTCGTGTTTTGTAAAAAAAATTAATTATGTCTTCTTTTGGATAAGTTTTACTACCTTTAAGGGTGTTTTAGTAATGGTTACTATCTTTGGATTTAGTAGAAATTATTTGAAAGTAAACTCAAATTTGCATTTTGTTTCTTTATTATTATTATTATTATTATGTCATAAAAAATGAGACTGCTAACCTCCGTTACCACCACCTATCTGCCTGAGATTGAGTCTGGCCGACCGAAGGGTGTGACCAAGTTGAGGATATTCTGCACCCTCACATTCTGCGATTAACTTTTCAAGATTTGGTTGGTCTTTCTGTTGAATAGCACGTTTGAGATCTCTATCCAGAATATCAGCAGGTCTCGCTGAAGTTTATATGAATATATACAGAAGTAATATTAAATAACCGTATAAATAGTATCAAATAGAAAAAAAATGGAAATAATGAAACATTTCAATGAACTCAATGAATGATAAATTATGGATAAAAGTGAATACGTTGCTAATTAATTGACGTTGTTGCAGCATTTCTGAAATATCACTTAAATGCAACGTTAACTTGTAACGTTGGTAATAAGTTGTATGTAAAATTACATTAAGAGATAATGAACAATAAATTCCAGAAAAATATTAGAACGTGCACCCATCTTCTAAATTAATGATTTTCAATTTAAAAATACGAAAATAAATTTTATACCTTTTATGTATATTGTTAAGTGAAGAAAAACTATTTGCATAAATTTACATAAATTGACGAATTAACCATAACTGAATTTTTCGGCTAGTATGGGATCAAGAAAATAGTTCCGTACAACGTTACAGTAACGTCGCTATAATATTACGTATCCTCCACCCAAAACACAACATATCTACAACTTTGAAAGAACGTTCCGTGTTAGTTAGGGAGATACGTCGTTATCAAAAAAGACTAAATAAAGAGCACAAATTTTGGAGAAGAACTTAAAATAGAAACTGAAAACCCCAAAATATAAATAACTAACTGTATTTTGTTAAAACGACTCATCAGCTTAGATTAGTGATCGAATATCGATTAGCAAGTATGCTAAAGCAGGGTTTCTACTTTCTACTATTCCATTCTTCTTTGATTACAAGAAAACTCGAAATAAATCTAACCTCCAGAGCGTCCGAAGGTTATTCCCTTTCGGTCTTCAAAGACGCGATGTGCCATCTCTGGCGCCACACGGTAACCGCTGGGTATCTGACCAGAGAGTTGTCCAAACAGTTCCTTTGGTTCTGGCCCTTTCATGGATGGCCACGGAGAACCAGGGGCAAGAGAGACTAATGGGGCAAAAAGTGGAAGAAAATATAACAAAAACAAAATAATAAAATGTTTAAATCGACAATATTGGTAAGAGTAAGCTAAAAAAAAATATAAGCTTCAAAACGCATAATTTTCAAATTAAAGTAAAAAAAAGCAATTGAACCAACACTGCTTAAATTGCATTTATTTTCATATGTGAATAAAAACTTCAGTATTCATAAGCGACATGACTTTTCTTTCGCATGCGATGTCTTTAGAGATTTTAGATATAATTTAATCAGTTAATTAACAACATTAATTATTTTTTTCAGCCTCATGTTCCTATTCAGTTGCCACATTAGATACTCCTATTCTAATAACTACGATTATTCTGTTTGAACACTTCCTGATCTTCGACTACATATACATACACGCACACACACACACACATATATATATATATATAATCCAGCAATAACCTGCCAATTGGTACTTCTACAGACTGTTTATTTTCGTATCATTACTCATGGACCTTCAGTTCGTATCCAGAATTACTCAAGCAAAAGTCATTTCAGAAAAAAAGCCGAGTTCAAGTCGTAACATATAAAATAGGCACAGTGTTAAGTACTATTGAGTACATCTCATCACTTTTTATGTTTTTGAAACATGGTGTGCTTGAAACAGACGGCACGTTTTTTCTAAACATTGTTCAAAATTAAAAATAAAAACAGACCGTCTATTTCATATACGAATATCTACTAAAAATAACGAATATATAGTGTACAAATATTAGTAGTAATTGATGTGGATTTTCGTTAATTTCAAACCCTTCACTAGCGATCGCTGTACTTCTGCTACCTACACTTAAAGATAATCAAAGAAATTGCACACAATTTAGGTAAGTTTTAATTTTACAACTGTCCATCCGAAACCAGGAAAAAATCATAAAAGGTTAAAGATATACCATATCTGCTCTTACTTCTTAGAATATGCTTAAAAGAAGATTGCTGCCTAAATATACAATGTTAGAAAATAATATATATGAATTAAAATATAATGTATTCTATATATTAATTACATATTAGAAATATCGATTTGATAATTTCTCTTTGCAAATAAACACAAACAGTTGAAATCATATATCGCTAATTTTATCTCCTTACGCTCAATTAAAGCAAAACAAAACTTATTGCAAAAGCCAGATGCGGGAGAGAAAAGATAAATATTTACGCATTGTACTTGTAAAAGTGCAAAGCAAAATAAGACAATTGTTTACTCGATAACCAACCTCCTTCATAATCATCCATATAATCCAAAATCTCTCTGGCGTTTTGGATATCAGATGTTAATTCCGGATGTCCGGACATAACACATTCGTCAATGGCTCTTTCCAAAGCTTGGCGATCGTTTTGCCGTTTGGCGGTGTCAAGGTTAATTCGTAGAGATTCTAGTGTCTTCGAGCCTTGAAAGGGAAAATGGTTATGTTAAAAGAATTGAAAAAAATACCAACAGAACGAGTCAGACATTAAGAGATAATGTCCTTCATAGAATCTGTTTTAAATTGCTTGTCTTGAATAATGATTACTTTAAAATTGTTTACAAGGACGTCAGTTTAACACGAACTAGACCTATGTGAAATTTTAAACTTATTTAAATTAAAAGGCAAATAACATTTTACAAAATATCACAATATATACATGAAGGAATTTTCCAAGTTTTATAGTATATAAAACGTAAATATTTTTCTATTTATCTTTACCAAACAATAATATCGTCATTGCTCTATAAATCTCGTTCAATCAAGGATTATTTTTTTTTAACTAACTGAATATTTCACTTTATACGAGATTTCACTTTCACTAAAAACTAACAAACCAACCACGAAAGGTAGATTTATAGAAAAGTGAGTTAATGAAATAATATTTTGTCAAGAGGACCAGTTTTAGGGGGAAGCTTCACTGACCTCCGCGACCAAATCCTAAGCCCTCCAGACACAGACGGGCATCTCGAAGTTGGTCGTTCAGTTCTGGATAAGCAGCAGCTTCACATTCAATTATAGCGCTTTCTATCTGCGATCGGCTTTTATTCTGACAAGCATTTCTCAGTTGTTCTCGGAGTGTTTCTGAACATGGCAGTCCTGATAAATAACCGCATTAAACATGGAATTTTTTGCATCTTTTCATTTAAAATATTCATGGAACTTAACATTAAAAGATATGCAATGGCATCATCGAACAATGACAAAAATCATAAGTAACAGCAAACTCTAAGGAAAACGTCCCATTCCTTAAAACGTATTTTCCAGTAAATATAATAATACTAAAAGTAAGAATATTGAGAGAAATCAAATTTAAATTTCTTTAGTCTGTAACAAACGAAGAAATAAAATTAAGTTTCTTTCAAATTTAATATTTGGTAAAATTCGTTTCCTTCATATATGAAAATATGACTATATAACTTCTTTTTTTTTTATTAGATTTACAATTTTATTTAAAATTAATTTTAATGATAAATTCACATTTAGATTGTAAGTTGTTTCTGGAGTGTTTTCGAAGTAAATATATCAATTAGATTGAAGAATTTTAATTGGAAAATAGCAAAATTTCGATTAAAAATATTAACTCGTTTTTAATTAAATAAAATATTTTAGAAATGTAAAGTTCAAATCAAAATTTAAAATCATTATTAAAATAAAATTTCCAGAAGCGCTAAAGAAATATGTGTGCAGAAAAGATTATATAGTCTCAGAGAAAATATATCTCTGGAACAATTGTCAACAACAGAATCACTTTATATTTTGACCTATAATTTTGTATTGCACAAACATAGCCAAAAGATAAACAATTTTATAAAATTATTGCTTTATACATTATATATACATTATATATTGGAGAACAAGTTAATTGATGCTGACCTCCTTGTCCCCCTTCAAGTATGTCCAAATTATCCCTGGCCCTGTTAATATCTGCATCGAGTTCCGGAAAGCCTGAAGCCAAACATAACTTAATGGATTTGTCTAAAAGGTTAGCATCCTTCTGGCGGGTTGCATCCTTCAGTTGTTCTCTAAGAGTTTCAGGATTGAGTGAACCTGACAATCAAAAATGGAGTTATGTATATATATATATACATACATATATATATATATATATATATATATATATATATATATATATATATTGCACATGTTTATACATTTTCTGTACTTGTAAACAAAAAGAAATATACATTTACACATATATATACAATTTTTGATGTATGTATATAATTCATATAAACATATACAGGGTGCGACAAAAATACCCCCTATATATACCTCCAAGAAATATCTCCCACATAATAGTAAAATATGGGTGGTGTCTTCATCTAGCTAATGTCTTACCATTAAGTAGGAGGTATTCCTAGAGGTACATATGGGAAGTATTTCTGCCATACTATCTACATACATATATATAATTTTACATATATTTATATATGTTTAAATATATATATATATATATATATATATATATATATATATATATATATATATGTGTGTGTATATATGTATGTATGTATGTATGTATGTATGTATGTATGTATGTATATATGCATACATGCATGTATGTACATATTTTGTACCCAAAAAACTGACTGATATATGAACGCTTTCATTTTCTGATGAAGTTAATTTTGAAGATGAGTATATATTTTTTATTCATTATCAATGAATATTTTTGCTATCTATTCACTTTTAATGAATTTATTTTTTACCTATTCATTTTTCTCATAAATAGATGGACTTTTCCATTATTTTAACAGTAAGTTATAAATATTGACATAATACAATGGTCAGTATCCACGTCCTGCTGCGCATTGGCACATGCATGAAAACAGTACAAAACTATGAAAAACAAATGTATCTTTATTTTAGTATATATATATATATATATATATATATATATATATATATATATATATATATATATCCTTTCAAGATTCATGCAATGAATACATTTATCAATTTTCGCACTTTAAAACATTATCTAAAGTATAGATTACTTTTTATTCAATATGAAACTACCATGTTAATTACTTAATGTTAATTAACCAGTGAAGTAAGACAGAAAACTTGGATTGTTTTACTAAATCACAGAGATCTTAATATTACAATGCAATCGAATGTCAGTCGTTAATTTCTTAGTCTCCTAAGTTTCATTGGGAAAACAATTTAAATGCTAATAAAAATACAAGAAACACTTTTTTTTATTATCTAACCTCCAGCGTTTCCACAGAGCTGCTTGTGAATCTGACGGGCCTCACGAAGTTGATGGCACAGCTCAGGATATTTGGCGTTTTCGCATTCGGTAATTATTTTGTGCAAAGTTGGAGCGTCTTTTTGTTGAATAGCAGATTTTAGTTCATTTCTTAGGGTATCAGGTGATTTTGATCTTGGGAAACGGACTAGATGAACGGAGAGCATGCAATGAAAGTAAAATGTTACATACATTTTATATATGTATATATATATATATATATATATATATATATATATATATATATATATATATATATATATATATATATATGCATTTACACATATAACGAAAAGGGTAACAATTAGACAAACTACTAGACTATGTATTTTATCTGGATGTTAAAATCTCAGTTAATTAATTGAGTTAAATTTGCCACTACCTGAATTACTATATATATATATATATATATATATATATATATATATATATATATATATATATATATATATATATATATATAGTGAAAGTGAGAGAAAGGAAGAAATAAGACAATAAAGCAATAAAGACAATAAGAATTAAGACAATAAATTAAAGACAGGAGTGACAGGTATGTAGGCTATATATATATATAGAGAGAGAGAGAGAGACAGAGACAGAGATAGATAGATAGATAGATAGAGAGAGAGAGAGAGAGAGAGAGAGAGAGAGAGATAATTACTAACCCATATATACTTATTCATTATGAAGAGGTTGAATTAGAGAAACAGAGTCCAATCTACAGATCGTAAGTGCTTGAGATAGATAGATAGATAGATAGATAGATAGATAGATAGATAGATAGATAGATAGATAGATAGATAGATAGATAGATGCTAACCGCCACGTCCAGAAGCAGGCAAGGAGCTAACTGTTTCTTGATAAGGAATCTCGGTAATCATTCCATGTTTGTCGGTCGCATTCGTGTCAGAAGGCCTGCCCGGTGATAAGGTGGACTTTTGTGATGCCGTGTCCTCTGCTGAACAAATACGTTAAGCGGGTTAGCCGGATAAATAGAGCAAAAGAATGGACGAAAGATAGCAAGAAAATAAAAAACAATAAGAACAAAAGACAAAAGAAATAAGAAACGAAGAAGATGATAAAGTAGAAAAGAAAACAGCTGGAAAGCTCTCATTTGCATATTCTTTGCTTATATTCTGCAAGAAAAGTATAAATAACATTTCATTTTAGTTTCTGGGAGTAGCCATTTAGTTGCTGTGCACACTCGTGTATAAGTCGTTTTGGGGAAATAGGAGAAATTTTTAAGATTAACTTGTATATTATGATCTTCGGAAAGTAATTACTTTTTCCATTGCTATAAATTATGAGTCAACCAATCAAGTCAGAACCCAGAGTGAATTTTACGAAACAGCATCTGGGATTACGTTATCTTCTTTTCTATCCAACGGTACATTGTTTATAGTGTATTACAGAGTTTGATTGCAAATATTTGCAAAGTGGAAATGTTGGTTCCTCAGGAGGTTCGTTTGAGAACCGAACATAATAATCTAGCATCTTATGCAATGTTTTAACAGAAACGTCAACCTTCCATTTTTACATCACGTTGTTACAGGTGATGAAAAATATGTTTTGCATGTAAAAAATATATATCGTTTATAAATTTAAATTTTTAGACTATAGACTTTAACAGAAAAATCTTGTGTTATTTCGCTAAGATTGAAATCCATACATGATGGGCAAAGCTATGTACAAAGCTCGACATTAAATATATTCATCATTTAGCACTGGAGTTATAAAAAGATATAAAATGTTTTACAGTGCTTACAGTAGATGAAACACGCGAATTCAATGCATAATGTTCTTATAATAGTTTATGTGAACGTTCTAAATCTAGCATGTATCAGATCTGGCGTTCAAGTAGGAATAAATGTGCAGTTAATTAAAATAAACGTTAAGGAATTTACGCGTTTAATATTATCAACTCCTTATTTTATACACATGTGATTCTTAACGCGGGCAGCATTGTAAACTCTCAAAGGTGGGTCAATAAACATGCATTATGGAGGTCACTATAACTTTAAAATGGCGGTAACATGATTTAACCATTTGAATCCCAATTGGGATACATCAAAACTTTTTATATTTCTATTTGTTTATCTTTTTGCCTATATATTTACATATTTAGAGGTAATTTTAAATGTTTACCTACAATATAAATATGTGTATGGAGCAATGATTCTTCAAGCCAAAGGTCTGATTCAGTAATTGTTGCTTCCGACATAAATTACTTCCGGTGATTAGCGCCACATAATCTTGTCACATTAACTCCTTTGCTTTAATTCTGCTCCATTTACCAATGCTGCTGTAATATAGGTCTGTCCATTTGCGCAAATATTTGAAAGGCGACGTTGACAAAGAAAAGATTAAGAATCACTGTTATACACCGATAAACTACCTACCAATCAGTTGTGACTACCTTGTCAATATGGCAAAATCCCCGGTGGTTCTTTGGTAAACATTTTTTCCATTATTTTCAAACACTACAGTTCCCTATATTGACTTCTAAACGAGGTCGACTCATACACGGATACCTACGGCAAAGAAGGGAGTCTGAATTATTTTTTTTTTTTTGCTGGTCTTGTAAAAAAGGTTGATAAACTATCGCTTGTGAAAGCATAACAACTGCAAGCAAAGAAAATTGGTTGAATTTTGTCCACCTTAAACAGAAAAAAAACTTGAATGATAACTCAATAAAAAAAAACAATGATGAACAAAATGACGAATGATATATTTGAGAACAAACCTGTGGAGGTTTGATTTCAAAAATGTCACGGGATATTTATGTCAGAAGTTAAGAAGGAAAAGTAAACGTAGAAATGTGATGGAGGGTCTCTTCTGCCTACTAACTGTGAAAATTTCTTATCTGAAGCTGAAAAGACGGTAACAAAAGAAAGCAGTGTAGTGCGAATTGGTAGCTAGAAAAACAATAAAACAAACTAACCTCCTCTACCTGAAATACCACCTTGTCCATCAAGATATTTCCGAGTTTGGTTGATCTCCGATATCAGTTCCGGATGTCCGGAACTTATGCAATCATCAATGACTTTTTCAAGGGTTTCCCTATCATTGTTACGGAGAGCAGTTTCGAGTTTTTCGCGCAAGGAATCGGGAGTTTTTGTCCCTGAGAGAGCAAAAAAGAATACACAATAAATATTTAGGGGTTGCGCGCGGGGATTGCAGTGAGCAGCAGATGGAGCAAATAAGGAAATACAAGGCTTTTCCCAAAACAAAGAAATAAAGCCAAGCGCAATGTTGCGAAAGTAAATGCAAATCAGTTTTGCTAAAATTCTGAAATGCTGTGTTTTTATTTATCATTATAGATATTCTCACGAACTTTTACAGATGTTAGCTGAAAATAATTTGTTTCTATGCAACAATATGGTTGTCGAAATAGACAAAAGTACTTCTTATGAATAGACATGTTAACAGTCCTAGTGACAATCTACAAATGTCCAAGAGGAAATAACCTGATTTTTGAGTAATGATGTCCCCCCACACATGCTAAATCCATACAGTCTCGCTACAAAGAAACTATGTTAAGATTGCACGGGTGACAATTATTGATGAATTCTTTTGTCGCTCAACTTCTGTGCGAAGACCTGATTATTAAACAGACAAGAAATCATATCTATACTGTCTAAATTAATCTCCTTTGGGTTTTAAGCATGAATCTATGTGTGATACTCGGTGAGAATTAAATTCATTACAATAGACGATTTTCATATTGCTTGTCACCAGATCGTTCTCAATATAAAGATTATATATCGATATGCGAAATTAACTGCTTTTATAAGAGATATGCAATTCAATGCGCTCTAAAGCCGAATCTAGCTCTATTAATAGACAGAATTACAGTCTCTTATTTCGTTGATTATAATGCTTAGCCGACTGAATATAAATACATATGTACATATACAAAGAATTAACTCTCCATTGTCACAACTCTCCATAGTCACGCTCAAATACATGGCAGCATTACCTAAAGCTTGTATTTTTACTTCAGTTAGTGCCATGTCGTATGTACCAAATGAAACCGTTATAAAAAATATTTAAAATTCGTGTAATATGTTTGATATATTCGTTTCTGCTTTTGGCAAGCACTGTGAAACCGTTCTGCACTTGACGCCCCGATACAATAAAGGTAAATTTACAATAGTAAAGTCTGTTCTTGCATGTATAAGGGTTGGGGGTGAAGGGTTCACAGTGTGATCCTGAAGGACTTCTCAAATTCTGGTATTCGATTATTTGACCAGATTCTTAAATTTGTATTGAGCGAAAAACGTTTCAGTACATGCCCGTATATATATATATATATATATATATATATATATATATATATATATATATATATATAACTATCTTAGTCATGAGAGATTACACTAGGTTTAGATTTATGAGGTATAACTCCTTGCATAATAATACCTACTCGAATTATGCCAATAAAAAATGAATATGAGAATTATTAATGAAGGTTTGAAAATAGCGAAATATAAGTGATTTTGTAAATTCGAAAAGCCAATAAAATAAGACAAAAGTTCATGACATTTTCCCAGCAAAAAATAACTTATATATCTTCAGTTTGTATATCTTCGGATTGTATTTAAAAACTGATTAATAGAAGGATGATAACAATTTATCCTTGTAAACAGCTGATGAAATCCGGTGGACAAAAAAAAACGAAATATTGTGACTATAATCTGAATAAATAAATCTATACTTAACATGTAAAAACTTGAGAAGCAGAGAGATTGTAACAAACGAAGCGTACATTGAATTTTTTGACCAAATTAAGCCGATCTAAAGCCAGAGAAAGCTGATTAAATCATTGATTTAATACAAAAAAGAAATGGCCCACAAAATGAAAAATATTTTCCTGAAATCAACTAACCTCCACGTCCAAAGCCCATACTTTCCAAAGTATCTCTGGCCTCACAGAGATCGCGAGAAAGTTCCGGATAACTGGCTTCCTCGCATTCAGTGATGGCTTTCTCTAATTGAGATCGACTTTTCTGCCTAATGGCGTTTCTCAGGCGATCGCGAATATCTTTCGAAGGCTTAATGCCTGAGAGAAAGAAAATCAATCGTGTTAAAATTATATAAAAAGAAAACCTTGTTAATCCATTCTCTACATAGTTAATTAACTGAAAGATTATTAAATAGAATATTAACCGCTCCAGGAAAGAAAAAGTATAATTTAGGAAAATAATTATCAGATAGTAACGTCTGTTAAACTTTGTTAAGTTTCCATATTATGTTAATTTGTGAGTTTAAAATAAATTTAAATATAAAATATCAAATATATATTAAAAGACAATATTATTGGTAAAGTTTATTTTTCATAAATATTTTGTAATTAAAATGAATACATTTGTAGATTATTGTCTCGAAATGTAAAGAAGTTATAAAATTTAGGCAAGAAAATCCTTCTCCTTACATTGTATTGTATTTTTCCAATATTCGAATTATGTGTTGCACATCAGGATTAAACTTATAGATAAACTGTTTTTTCTGCTTTGGTCGAGTATTTTCGACTTTCTCGGTCATTATCAACCAAATGAAACCATTATAAATAAATTTAAAATTCGTGTAATATGTTTGATATATTCGTTTCTGATTTTGGCAAGCAGTGTGAAACCGTTCTGCACTTGATGCCCCCATACAATAAAGGTAAATTTACATATTAAATGAAACGCCAGGATGTAGCTAACAAATTCTTGTTTACAACATTGACATTTATTACCTGTTAATGATTAAAGCCGTCGAAAATCCTCGAAAAAAAAAAAAAACTTTGGACATATTATTCATAATTTTGATCCGGATGTGCATCAACTCATTCAATCGACACAGCCTGTCGGTTGAATTCACTACTTGTGCAAATTAATTTTTGCAGCACCCCTATATATATATATATATATATATATATATATATGTAAACACACACACACACACATATATATATATATATATAATAGTCAAAATAAAATTATAGCTAACCTCCCATGCCACCCTCTAATAAGTTCAAAGTATTCCTGGCTCGGTAAATGTCACTATCAAGTCCTGGAAGACCGGAAGCAACGCTTTGTTTAATAGCGCGTTGGAGAGCCATCTTATCTTTCTGATTGATTGATTGCTTTAGTTGATCGCGGTAATAATCGGGAGATTTTGAACCTAGGGACAAAAAAAATCATTAGATGAGATTTAAAATATCTCAAGCCACATTTAGAAACTTATTTACTCTTGTAACATGTAATAACGAGTAAAACTATCGTTACTTTTACCTAAGCAGTGTTAATTGTTTATTGAATGAACCATGCAAAAATAGTAATAATAATAATAATAATGGGGTTATCTAGTGACTCATAGAATAAATTTCGAAATTAAAAATTCGTAATTATTTTAAAAAGAAAAAAATAACAAATGTGGAAAATTACGTTGGAAGAATGTTCATTAATTTTTTTTTAATTAGTACGATGTTCTAATTTACACATTATCACATATATTAAAAACATTGCTGTCCCTTAATACAATACTCTAAATAACAAGATTAATGAACTTTAGCAGATTTTACAAAAATAATGTAAAATTCACTAGTAAGTGTTTTCATTCTATCTGACAGTTTGTTTTTAATTGAAGCGTTTTACGTTCATACGTAAGTAAGGTTCCCGTCTCCACCATCACACAAAAAAAAAATGTAACCTAGATTCAACACTTCTAGTTAAAGTAAAGGTTACTCTCTTCATTCTTCAATGGCTGTGATTCGGTATCTCACTATAGACACTAGCACATTATCGACTTGTAACTATTTTTGTTATGTATTTTTATATTTTATAATAAAATTGCGAGTCGATACACTATTCGACCACCTGGTAGTAACACAAAGATAGCATACAGAATAGGGAAAGATGTTACAGGAAAATATGTACAGCGGTGTATCGATTAATCAGCGAGACATCCGTGTCCGAAGTGGTATTGTGATGTCCATGAGATGTGCATTCAAGTCTCGGAAAAAGTGCTTTTTTATCATCTGATTTTGTGCACTTTTTTCTATACGACCGAGAAGCGTATCAAGGTGAGATGCTGCAATGAACCGCAGCAATTATTAGCTGGAATAAATCTAGTTAGAAAACAAGTGCATCATCTAAAACATCAAAAAATGAATAAAAGGATCTGCGATGAAGAACTAAAACTGGTTAAAATTAAATTAAAGAGAATATATATTCAAATATGAAAATTAGAATTTGTAAAAAAAAGAAGATATGAGTGAAATAAAAAGGCTGACCTCCATAGCCACCACCCAATCGTTTGAGCAGTAGCCTGGCATCTTGAAGGTCAAAACCAATCTCTGGATACTCAGTTCTCTCACATTCTTGAATTAACCTTTCCAAATTGCCGCGGTCTTCGGTTTTCATGGCCGATTTTAAATCATCGCCTAAAGTTTCAGCAGATATTGGTCGTGTTGAAGTATCTACGCATGACACCAATAAAAGATTCTGTTAAACCCCATCAAACTTACAGAAAAATCTAATAAAAGTCTTCTATTGAGAGTTGTTAAGAAATTATTGTCGAATTTTGGGAGATGGAATAAAAAAAAAAAACTTAACTCAAGTTATAATTATCTGGCAAAAAAAAATGATTATTCGTTATGAAAGCTCAGTATGAAATTCATACTTTTATTAAACCTAAAATTAAATGAAACAATTTTTGGCACTCAATCTTTATGCGATACATCAAAATCACTAATAAATGATTACTAATGATTGAAAATTAAGGCAAAGCAAACTAGAATTAGGTGATTATATGTGTAGTATAAAGGTATTACTATATAATTTCATTATAGAATTGTATTGAAGACCAAGAAGAAAGGGATTATCAGTGGTCAGGAATTAATACAAGATTACCAACAGAATAAGTGTAATAAAAACGAACTGTTAATGATTCTTATTATAGAAATAAATTTAAAATCAGAAAGACACGAATTCTTAATGATCAACAGAATAAGGTTGTTAGATATATGTAATAAAAATGAAACCTTCATGTATCTACTATAGGATTGCTGCAAAGCATTTCTACAATAAATACATGAACCATTAAGGAAAAAAGAAAGTGTCAATAGTCAGTAATCAATGTAATGTTACTAACAGAATAAGGCGATGAAAATGCATATATCATGATTTTAAAGTAGAAATACATAACGAATGATTTTATTATAGTAACGCTTTGTAAATAAGGGGGAAAATTGCCAATGGTCAGCAGTCAATGCAATCGTTACGGACATAACATTATGTGAATAATTCAGATTTAATTATTGAGCAAAAATATTAAGATGATTCCTAAGTGCACTGTAGGATAATCGATCATCAAGGAATTTCATAAAATTGAATAATGAAAGTATCAAACCTCGGGAAGTGTCGGTTGTTTGGAGACTTTCTCGTGGTTGGTACATTGCTGGGGTTGTTTGTTGGGTTAGCGGGGTTTCAGATGGGATTTGGCCGACATTTTGCTTAGCCTGACGTCTTACTCCGCCTCTTGGAGAACAGGGTGATTGAGGGGAGTGAGGTGACTGCGATGAGCGGGGTGAATATGGGGAATGTGGTGACTGGGACGAGTGTGGTGAGGAGTATGGAGAGCGGGGTGAGTGTGGAGAACTTGGTGAACGCGGGGATCCGGGCGACAAGAAACCTGGTAAACAGAACGCGAAAGAATAATTGAGCCAAAGACTTTTATGCTGTTGTGATCATGATTAACCAGTAACTATGGTAATAATAGATACTATTCTACAGTATAATTTGACTGAAAGCATATTGGAATAAAGGGAAATATAGAAAATGCCTACAGAGATACTACACACACACACACACACTCTCTCTCACTTTGTTTACAGTCTGCTTCCTTTCCACTTTTACTCTCTCTCTCTCTCTCTCTCTCTCTATATATATATATATATATATATATATATATATATATATATATATATATAAGAGAGATAGAGAGAGGTGGGGCGGAGACAGTGTAGACAAAAGAAGCAACAAATATAGTTACTGTCATTTTCAAGACTCAAAGCAAATTTCAAACCGAAGTCAAGCCAAATATTTAAGCACTCCTACCTTTAAATATAACAAACTTAAAACAATATAATTAAGTTTTACGATATAATCAAGCACCCGATATAATTCGTCTGTACATTTTTAGTGTCTAAAGATTAAATCTATCGAAGCACACTTGAAATATATTATGTATTCGATTTTACCGTAAAATTTTCTGTTACCGGTATGGTTGTTTCATTTTTAATAAGATTTAAAAAGAAACATATCATTACACTATATTTACCTCTATCCCCAGTATCCTGAGGATGAATCAAGAACAAACTGTATTTAATTGAAATTACTTTGTAATTAATTTTGCTATTGTATATATATATATATATATATATATATATATATATATATATATATATATATATATCTGTGTGTGTGTGTGTTTGTTTCTGATTGCCACATAGTAAATTAAATATGTCTCCTGAAATCTTCGTACCACTCGAATGACTTTTTTCTTGTTTCGGCGTCCGTGACTTCTAAGACTATCATTCGATTTCATAGGTGCCATACATATATGACAGGTAAACTCTGTATTCTTGATTTGGTTGATTGGATCTGCATGCCCTACAACTCTCCTGCCTAGCACCATGTTCCTTTTTCAGTACAGATGATGATCTGTAATAGTTTTTGTAAAAAATATAGGTATTGTTGTCAGGAAAATGAGGCAATTTGGCTTGGTTTGCTTCTGGTTATTATGATGACCTTCCAGATGCTTTACATAACCTGTCCCTCGACAACAATATGCGCTCTCACACACACACACACATCTCGAAGATTGCATAGTAGTTAGCAAATCGGAGTGAGTGCTCCTTCATGGATCACGCTTGATCTGCGCATACTTAAGATATTCATCTTAAGATATGCATCTCACCCTTAAAAAGTGCCACCACTTTGTACAATTTAAGTTTCTTTCTCTCTCTCTCTCTCTCTCTCTCTCTCTCATTATATATATATATATATATATATATATATATATACATAGAGAGAATGGGAGAGAGAGTTAGTGAAAGAGAGTGAAAAGAGGCAGGAAAGAGGATATATAGAGATGAGAGAAACTGAGAAAATATAGTGATTCATTAAATTTCTTATCGTGCTAATCACCAATATAATTTTCATGTCATCTCGTACCATCATTCTCCACCTAGCTTTGATCTGGAGAGAACATTGAGTCGTAAAAATGAGAGTCAACATGCCCACACTACTTCCTATTCGCTGCCCGGGTTATTGTGAAGACACACGGTGATGGGTGTGATCCATAGGCGAATCTAACAGACCAGATCTTTGGCATTGAACTTCAGTGGTATCCTACAAAATATCCTTCGTGATGAACAATGGAAGAAACGTAATTATTCCGAGTTAGATTGAAACTGCGAAAACACATACAATAGCACTTTGTGTCTCCTAATATATGTGCAACCAAAATTCCGATGATGAAAAACAGCATGAGAAAGAAGCGTTTGAATGCTATGGGGAATCTAGTGAATTATTTCTGTTTCTAATATGCACCCTTCTAAAAGGTAAGCACTTGCATTTTTCTCAAGACTAAATAAATGTATTTCTCATTCATTATCTCCACACTGATAAACAATGTTGTTCCTAAAAATAATTTTACAAATAGACTTTCTTTTCTTAGTTTGGGACCATCATGAACATTAATAGATCTTGCAATGCAGTCAGTTATTTTAATATTTCAATAATAAAAATAAAAGGTTATCTGACAAAAATACAGTTTCTTGAAAGATTACAAAGGAAACTGAATGCTATCAAAATGAATTGTACAAGAGAAATTTAGAAACCAAAAAGAAGAGGTAATCACTGAGGAAGTTAATGTGTTATGTATTTGTAAAAAAATAAAACCAAAATTATTAATCAATAAATATATTAAGAATTATAATTCAAAACAAGTATTATCAAAACAACTTGAAAAGTACTGTAATTAAATATTTAGAAACTAAAAAGAAGAGGTAATCACTGGAAACTAACCTCCACGAACGTCACCAAGGTTGTCCAACAAATTTCTCGTTTGTTCGATATCTGACTGAAGCTGAGGATGTCCTGAAGTTATGCAGTCGTTCAGTGCCTTCTCCAGGGCTTCTTTGTCTTTTCGTTTTCGGGCGGACTCGAGCCTTTCTCGTAACTTTTCAGGGGTATTTGATCCTATCGACCGAAATCAACAATAATGGAATAGAGATCGATTCCAGAAGAAGCACGTCGATGCGTTGCATTGGAAACTTGAGTAAGTTGAAAAGCAGTAAGATCCAAGAAAAGCCAGAAACGGACAGAAGACAATAGGCATAACAGTCTAAAGGCACTTTGAAAGTAGCATGAATTTTGAAAGGGTTTAAGAAAAAGCAGAAACCGTTTGATCGGAATGGGTATTTCATTTTTAGTTCTGTTTAAATTACTGAGACAAGGTATAATTATATTTTCGATAAGATTTATCTTAGACTAAAGAAAATCGATGAAGGCACCTACCAAACCGTCATGAACAGTAAGGATACTAAAGACATATTACAAACAGCAAATAATTTCTCTGTGACTAAGGATCGAACACAGTACAATAATTATAATTTGCTGGAACAGGTAGCTAAACACTATACCACGGCGAGATGTTCATAAATATTTATTATTGCTGTTGGCCTATAATACACATCCGCTGTGTGACAAGAGATATTTAGCACAAAAAATATTATTTTAATTCTGGTCTCACATTTTCCAAAACCTTTATACGCAACCAAGTTTTGGTAAGGGATGAAAACGTATAAATTTTTGGATATTTGCTAACTTGTTATAAAAGAAGAAAAAATGTGGAGATTTGGGATAGGGGGATTATATTCCGCCCCTCTGATATATATATATATATATATATATATATATATATATATATATATATATATATATATATATATATATATATATATATATAAGTGCTCTGCGTATAATACGCCCTCATGATTTGATTCGGAATATTTTAATAAAAAAATCAATTATTTATGTCCATTCGACAAGCTTCACTTAGCAACTTGTTTAGCATTCTGTTATTGAATAAAACAAGGACTATTTAAGCAAGGAATATATATCCGAACTCAGAAGTATCACTAACATCTGCTGTCTAATTGCAAGCCTTATGAGTTAATGCGCAGAATAATTTCTGAAGCTGGAAAACTGCGCAATATAAGAAAGTAAAACTTTTGAAGTGAGAGTCGATTATTTACAAAACAATTCAAATCTTGACTAGTCAGTTGTTATAGTGATTTTCTAAGCGCTGCTTAGATGTGGCACAAGGCCGGAAGTATGGAGCACCCAGTGAGGATCGAACTCACTACTCAGTCGTAATATGTCCTAGCGAGACAAGCTTGCTAACCACGCCGAGATGCCCTACTAGTCAGTTGTTATATCCAGTTAGGCATTTTCGTATATATATATTTTTAAACATTTCTATATATTTTATGGGTAGAATTATGACAAAGCCGGAAATTATAGCATCAAAGTTATTATGATAACTGAATATTTGAGGCGAACATTTGATCATTTAAAGAGTGAATAATAGCTTAAGCGAGATGTTAAGCAAAGATGGAACGTTGCGGCTGTTAATAAATAATGATCAGGTGATATTGATAGAGTAAAACACTAACCTCCACGCCCAAAGCCCATACTTTCTAAAGTATCTCTTGCCTGACGGAGATCGAGAGAAAGTTCCGGATAACCGGCTTCCTCACATTCAATGATAGCCTTTTCTAGTTCAGGTCGGTTTTTTTGTTTAACGGCACTTCTGAGATGTTCAGAAATATCTTTGGGCGACTTTATTGCTAAGAATCAAAAGGAATAGTTTATTACATAATCACTTATTATTATTACTGAAGGCATTTCATGTTTTGAAAAATGCTAATGACGTTTATATAAAAACAAAAAGCAGCTGCAGTAAGGACAAATAATGAAGACTTATTGATATCGTTAAGGAATAAATATCTTCATTACATAACTTTACCAGATAAACAGATTAATCGTTTTTTTAAAAAAAGAAGCATTTTAAAAATATGAATTTGTTAAAATAGATTTTTTTTATTTTATATTTTTCTAAAAGGTTTTATTTTTTAATTTTTATAAATTAAAAATTTTAAACAATTTAATTTTCTGAAAAATATTTTTATTACGTTTTTTTTTAATTTAAAATTATTTAAAGTAAAAATTACTTTACCCGATAAAAATTAATAGAACAAAAAGCCAAAATATTTTAAGCACAGCTATGCGGAAAGTGGTAATATTTTTCGTCTAAGTAGCAGTAAAACACTCTTAAATAAAAATGATATAATTATAATACATAATTAATATATTAGAAAATAATAAAATATAATTATATATAAAATAAAGCTTATTATGCATAATATATACCTGGTGCGCCAGATAAATATATATTTATCTGTTTTTTAATGGAAGATGGCTTAATGCAATGTTATGCGTCTTGCGCCAAATCTTAACATTTTCATTGCTCTTTAAGACATATCAAGAGCATTAATATAGCAGTATTCAGTTTAATACAGGTAATGAAAAGGCAGCCCCTTGCATTTGGCACTAACCACTAACCACATGAACTCAAGATAATGAAATTCTTGGAAGTGGGCAGGATATTATGACGAACGAACAGTAATCCCACAGAGGTACTCACGGTGATACACACATAAACTTTGATGCTCCTAGGGGTAGTGAGAAATCAAAGTTGACATGCTACCTTACTTCTTCCTATAGGGTCTCAGGTATAGACAACATCGAGTTGCTGAACAGAGTGACCAAGTATGAGATTGAGGTGGCGGCCAAAGGGATATAGATATATATATAAAATAAGTAATATATTATTATAACAATAAGTGTAATAAATGTTATTTCATAATATATAATAATAATAACATTTAAATATGTTTGGTGCTGAAAAGTCCTCGACTAGTCCCACTTTCCCAAAACTGACAAAATGAGCAAATATGAGAATTCTTTTCTGCCTTCCATCGTAGATATCTTAATATTAAACTATATATGTTAATGATGTTAATTATATTATAATTATAAAATTTAAACTGTCGACTTCAACCTCAGTATTAAAGGACGTAATTGTCAAGACTGAAAAGCGAATGCAGAGTAAACGAATCCATATTGCTAACCTCCTCTTCCGCCTTGCATTTTATCAAGAACCTCTCTGGCTTGCTGAATATCAGTATCTAATTCTGGAAATCCCACCGATAAACAATCCTTTAAGATGTCCCTCAAAATCTTCTTATCCTTGTACCTGATGGCCTCTCTGAGTTGATCGCGTAACAATTCCGGGGAACGAGCGCCTGGCAAGTGAAATTAATTTATTTAAGTGAGGTGTTCGATAAATAGGTAGTATATTCATCGATAAAAGAAATTAATCGGAAATCTCTCAACAAGTATCGATATAGATTGATGACAAACTACAGTTTCATTAATACTGATAAGTGAATTGAAAGAAATTGAAAATAAATTAAACTTTTTTCAAGGAAATATTATATATATATATATATATTATAAATTAACTGATTTAAAATATGGCTTTTTCGCTACACAGTAATAATCACGTTTCAAAAACTGAAGCTAAAAACTTCAAATTTAATTATATAATTAAATTAAATGCATTAGTTCTGTTTCATCTTCAAGCGAATTTTGGAATAATTTATTTTTAAATTTACTGAGTTTTAAACGCACATATAAATTGATAATTTCCTGTTTCCAAGGATACAGAGAAATCCAATCATTCAGACAGGGGCGGTAGCGTGTTCATTTTTATTAACTATTGTTGTATCAATTATGAGTTACGCTCGAAAAAGGTGTTAAGTTTAGGGAGGGTAGGGGTGTATTTTTCAACTAATTCTAACATCCGTTAAACGCATGTTGTCTGGGTTTTTTTTTAAATAACGGCAAAAAGTTTTTCGCCATTTTTTTCGTACTTGTATACTTAAAGATAATATCTAGGTGTATTTGGGTTAGAATACGTTTTATTTAACTACAATTTTAAAATATTTTTACTCTTAATTACTAATAGACTATATTTCTTTTTAAAACAAGTAAATGTAATAGAATTACTTAAATTATTTAAAATTATTTTTTCATATCAAATATAAGTATGTATATTACCAGCTCCCATTTTTTATTTTATTTTTAAATATTATTTAAGGATTTTTTTTTATTTCTGGCACTTAAAAGAATCCAATAAAATACCTACAGTAAAATGGAAAATAATAAGAAAACCTAGAATATGTAGGTCATTAAATGACACATGTACTTTGTGCATAAATGAGAAGCTATATATTACTAAGTTTATAAAAAATAAAAATTTACTGAATCAGAGAAATGAAATAGCTATTCTTTGTCGTCATTGTCAAAAATTTTCAAAAAATTGGCGTGACTGCTTGTGTAGATGGTATTATTAGTAAAAATTCGATCTCTGTTTGGTTTCTCGCTGTCCGAAACTTCTTGCCAAAATAAACTTAGATTAAAAAATTAGACTGTACCCTTTCGTTTGCCCTTGTTTTATTAACCAAACTATCTATTTTACATATTATTAGAAACACTCGTGGACTCTTCTTTCTAAATCCTTACATAATATATATCTTCATTTCTTTGAAGAAAAAAAAGATAGCGCTGAGTGCAGATCATATGCGATTTCATCGTCATTCGTTAAGCGCCTGATATGCACATGTGCTGATATGTATGTGTATATTTATGCAATAGAGAGAGATTGATAGAAGAAAATAAAATTTTCTGTATAAATAAAGACCAATGAAAATATTGTATTACCGATTACATGAAGCTTCATCAAATACTAACATTCCTTTGGTTCAATTTGGAATTAAAATAATACTTTGATAGAATAAAAATAGAAAAAAATCAACTTAGGATCACCTCCACGTCCGACTCCGAGTTCATTCAGAACGTCTCTGGCTTGTCGTATTTCAAAACACAATTCTGGGTATCGGGCATTTTCACACTCGTATATTAAGTTGTCCAAGCTATCTGGGTCCCTTTCTTTCGTGGCCAGTTTCAATTGGTCACGAAGTGTTTCTGGAGATTTGATCTCTGGCACGTAATCTGAACAATACAACGATGTCTAAGCAATATGTTTACAGGAAAAAATAAAACTAACGTTACTTTTCACTGTCTTTAGAAGCAGATGCAACTTACAAATTACAAATTATTATGGCTGGATGTTTCTAGTTAGGTTATTTGGGAAATAAAATAGTGTACAAAATATATCAAACATTAAAAAAAGTATTAATATTATTAGAAAATAAATTTCGTAGCGGAGTAGCATTCTTAATTAGCTTTTGAAAGTCCTTTTTGCGATGTAAACCTTCCTCAGATTTTTACTTTTATGTTCCTGGAGAGGAATAGGTTATTACCCTGACGTGCTGGCGAAATGCGTGCTGGTATGAACTTAAAACAATTGGTATTTATAAGTGGTCATCCATCTCAGTACTGACTAGGCTCAACGTTGCTTGACTTTAGTGATCGGATGATAACTGGTGTTTCAGCATGATTAAGCAGTCGAATAATATACATGAGATTAAATCAAGACTGGAGCCTGTCAACATTGGCAACGATGTACTCACTTACTGGTAACTGAATTAGTTATGTGAGAAATGCTTGCCCAAGTCCTCTTGGCAATGAAGCAGAGGAAGAATGATTTCATTTTTTACAGAAATGCATTAATAAAAAATTGATATAAATATCACTTGTTACCATTCGAAATCGGTTTGTCGATATTAGATTCTGTCTCGTAAATAATGAAACTAAATATAGAAATTATTTTCTTTTGCAAAATATATGTATGTCAATACATAAAAACGAAAATATATTTTAATAAGAAAATAAAAAAAAAATATTTTTGAAAAATTGAAATAATTTTTTTTTAACCAGTAGACATTGAAACAAAAATAAAATTAATTTTTCTAACCTCTTTGGCTTGGTTCACGATACTGGGGGCCATATCTGCTCTGGAAGACGTTTGAGGTGGTGTCTGGGCTGACGGTGTAATCACCGGACATACGTCCGGCGCCTGGAACATCTGGTCTTTTAATAATAGAGCGTGGAGAGCCGGGAGAGAAAATACCTGATAACCAAAACGTTGTGGCACCATAAGATTTGTTCATTGTTTTCTTTTTTTTTAATTTGCAATAAAAGCCTTGATAAATCGCTTGCAATTATGCAGTTAAATCTATATACACTGACGGGAAATAAATTTGCAACACCCTCAAGGATAATGCTGAGTTTGACTTGGGTACAGTACATGTAATGCTAATGGATAATAGATATGCTGATAAATCTTTAACTATCTTGTGCCATACGCAGTGACACTGATAACAGTGTACTGCTTTTCTGTGCTTTTGACGGTGACGAATGCTCAGATAACATTCAATGTTCTGAAAGAGACTAGTGCAAACAGATGCCATGGCTCACCTAAGGTATTTGAGATCGGGAAGATTGTAATCTTTCGAGAATTTGTATTGTTATCTCAGAGAACCACCATATCAGTAGTGTTGTATCGATATTGCTAATAGTAGTTAAATGTAAATTATCATAGATCAGGTTTGGGACGGTAACGTAGTACAGAGAGTTGCAAAGTTTGATTCATTGTAAGGGCAGCAGTGGCAGATGGTACGATGTCTATAGCATAGGTCAGAGAAAGTGTGTCAAAACAAATCGTTGCGATTCATTTACTTGCCGCAGAACTACGTGCATGCGTGCCTATTGCCAGACCTTACCTTAGACAAAAAACTGATGTGTACGTCATTACCGGCTGTAGAGTTCATGATATTCTAATGATCGTTTAATAATCAGATTAGGTTCTACCTTCATAAATGTGGTAGTCATTTTCACGAGTGAGAAAGATCCGAGTCCCAACATCTTCCAGTGTGTATTCACAGAAGTTCAAATCCCTGGCGTCATGTTGAGAAATAAAATAAGTTACCACATTTTTTGTGGGGAGAAGGTTGGATGGAACATACGTTAAGGACATAGTTCAACAATTTCTGTTGACATACCTGCAGCAGCAAGGCGATGGACTGTTACATCACGGTACAGACCGTGCTACTCAACACACTAAGATGTTCGACAGCTTTCCTCCTTCGGACGATCAACAAACCAGTCTCCTATTGAACATGTATGGGACGACGAAGATATTCATTTAGTCCGCCGCCCAACTAAAACTATTGATAAATTACATCAACAGGTTAAAAAATCCTAAAAAATTATATCATAGAATGCCATTCACCATCTGTATGATCATATGCATGCAAACTGTTGATATACTCCATATTTTAGATTCTATGTGTGTATTGTTCCTATGTGTAATCATTTACAGCAACTAAGTTATATTGTATTTACATTTCATTTTTAGTAAATTGAAACAAATATTCGGGGTTTTGCATTTTTTTCCGTCAATATAAATATATATGTATGTATGTATATCTTTGAACAAGTATTTGTTACATCAATATGCCAATGAAAATTTCGAAAAGCAACATATGCTAGAAATTTTTAGAGTTCGAATATTCTGATCATAGTGAATAAACTTCATTTAAACAATTGATTTTTCCTAATGACTTTATTTTTTCTTTGAGATTTGAAGTTTATATAATTTTTTTCCATTAAAACATTTGAAGCATTATACCTTTAATTATGGAGGCAATTAATTCCACATTTATACATAGGAAGCGTTAAGCTGCACGAAATGCTGTATACGTGTTGTACATACAGGTAGGCGCACCCCCCATACACATATATATATATTTAAAAAACTTTCAACCTTATGACTGCTAAGAGCACTTCTCCATGAAAAGTAATTTGCAAAAACCTAATGTTGTACATCAATCCTCTTATCGCGTGCCTCTGTTAATAATTTTCAAATATCTATAATGTTATAGTATTGGCAATACTATAACATCAAATAATTTGACCTGTAATTTTCTCCAAATGTAAGAAAAAAACGATTACAATTCTTGAAGTACTATACAGCAAAAGAAAGCATGCCCTAGTATTAACAATTTTGAATGAGACAATGGGAAGTAGATTTTTGGTAAGTAATTTATTTCATGCTCAAATTTCCCGAAGTTTTGTGTCGTAGCATATATGCAGAAAAACTTTCGTGTTATATAGAAGTTAGTAGTTACAGCTTATAAAATGCAAAAGCAACATTTTTCAGGAAAAAAATGATTGCTGTGTTTGATGACTTATATAATATTAGCCAACATGCAATCCGGGTGTCACATGCGGCCCGCGAAACAATTTCCTGCGGCTCGCGTCCAGATCTGATGTAAAATGATATATTCTGCCCCCGACTGAGACCGGAAGATTGTTTCATTTAAATTTCACTCCATCACAAGTGTTGCAAGAATAGCCTGACAATGTTTGGCGATACCTACACTTGAAACAACACTGATAAAAAATGTAAATGAACATGTTGGGCTAATGAACACCTTTGCAATTTGGTTAGAGAATCTAAAACCCGATTCCAGATAGAAATTAAATATATTTCTGAGTCGATAAAATTTGCTGTAATCTTAATAAAAAATTTCATATTATTACAATCTTCTTTTCTGCCAATTTTTTTTATAAATAGTATTGAATAAGAAAAATATATATTTTAACAGTACAGCAAGCGTTATAAAGACGAAAGCAAAAATGTCCTAAAAAAACATTATACTTATAAAATATAGAAACTGCGGCTTGTAATTTTCCAAATGTCGGATAGAAATGGCATATACAAAGCATGAGGAAAAATGATGTATTCGATCAGAGAATATTCTTGAAATAATTGTTTGCGGTCATAATAAAAGCTATATATCGGCTTTAATTTCACGCCACGAAGGTAAGATCATTTCCAATCATTTGTTTTGAAAATATATTATATGTTGGTAATTATTTTTTAAATGTGCTGCCACACTCTTTCATAACAAAGCCCCACTTGCCATGCAAAGTCATATCATCCTACCCTCCTAACGTCACTTCAAACTAACACCGCCTCTTTTCTATATATATAATTATCTATAATTATAAACTTTTGGAAGTGCAAATTTCACTGACATATATCGTTTTCATCTGATGGCAAGAAAATACAAACTTTAAGCAAAATGTTCATAATATATGGACAATAGAAGGTGTCAATTTAAACTGATGCCAGGTGGATATAGGTTACTTTCTGTTCACACCACGGTGTTTTTATTTACACTGCTAGATAAGTATAAAGTAAGCATAAGCGAAAATGAAGCACTTTATTTCAGCAGGGAAAATTTAAGAAAAAAATTACTGCAAGATAGGTTAAATATTTTTAATGTATCTAATCTGTTTATATTACTCGTTTTATACATATTCATATTCAATTCAGTTCCTGTCTAATTCTCCTAGGTGTGCTTGATCTCTGGGGATCCGTTTCATAGGCAGTATCTCCCCAATCCATTAAATTTGGCATTAGCGATAAAAGCCAATGTTATTCGGTAGTTTTCTTTGTTTTTTTTTTTTTTACGCCACTTGAAATAGTTTCTATATTCCAACATTCCTATTCGGATGTGAATATGATGCTGTTCTACTTCGGGCCACTGATCAGTCAGATTATAGATATCCATGTGCGACATGGTAGCGCTAATACCCCGATATTCTGGGATTGACGACTGGAACAGCCACAGTAATAATTTCGGGCTCCTTACTACCAATCGGGCTACAGCAACTAGAAAACTGCCAACCCGCTACCGTTAAAATGAAAAGTCACAGCCACTGATTAGTTAGATCACCAAAAACTCAAGACAGTTGAATCATTAAAGACACGGAAGAAAGGAACCACTAAACCACACTCTAAACAGGAAAAAAAGTGATATGACTTAAAATTATATTCACTCAGGCATAAATGATGCTTACTTCGGTCAATATTGACAACAGATGTTTCAGCTGCATTTACTCTTACTACCGAGGAGACTGTTCTGTAATAATAATGGGAAATTGGATTTCTGAAGAAATCTATCAATAATTTCACAATTGTGCCAAGGTGACTTACTTTACTGAGTATACTTTCCGATGCTCATAATCGAGACGCTGTATCAGAAGCCTTAGGCGCCAGTGCGAAATACTAAATTGCTATAGCAACAAAGCAGGCTAGATTCAGTCTCCTTTAATTTCGTTTTAATTAATCAGAACACAAAAAACGAAAGCTAAAATTAATGTGCGTATACATTCGACTAATAAGCTAACCTAATGCAATAGAATGAATATTCCACTTAATAATAAGCAAAGCTTTGTTGGTTAACAGAAATTAGACCAAACTAACCTCCACTGCGGTCATCTCCAGTCGGCTGCAGAGAAAATCTAGCCTCCTGGATATCAGGCAAAAGTTCCGAGTGTCCGGAACTGACACATTCAGCTATCGCTTTTTCTAAAGCTTCTGGATCGTTTTGTTTTATGGCTGTGTCCATTTTCTGACGTAGTTTATCTGGGGTCATTGTTCCTGGGAAGCAAAACACGCTCATGATAGGTCAAGACAAAATACCATTTTTACAATGCCAAAAAGAGAAAGATTGCCAAAGGGCAATGATCGGCAGTGATGTAACTATGAAACAAGTTTAATGAATGCGAAGCGAAGAAATGTTTTAGATCATCAGATATGAACTGCCGTGTGAAAATCAGAGAGATAATGGTTAACTAACGTTTGAACATAATGTTAAATAAAAAAAAGAAAATATCTGATGCAATCTAGATACTAACCGTTTCCTCATAAGGACACACTCGGAATTCATTGGCCGAACAGTCAGTGCTGGCGTTGGTTGAAATTTATAAAATATTTCTCTTAAAATATTTTTTAGGAATATAGGTTTCTCAAGTTCAGTAGCTGGTATTGCTCTTTCCAGTATCGTTGGGAGCTTCCTCCATTGCAGTTTCATTCAAGTAGTGCGGAACATTAGCATCTTAATTATGTCAATATTCTCGCTTCCAGTTCCATGTACGATCTATTTTTTGCTTGTTTTGAATGGCCTTAAGTGATGTGGTTTCTGTTATCTGGTATAGTTCTTTGTTTATGATTTTGTAATGCCAGTCCATAAGGTCTAAGAAAGGATAGTCTTCGCTGTGGTCTACACATTTCACTCCCTCGAAGCCATTTTAAACATCGACTGAGAAAATGGCTGTATACAGTTGACAGTTAAGATATTTGTGGACGAATCTGGTGCTATGTATGACACCCCTTTTGAAAATCTCAATGTAACGAGACTATTTAATATGAATAATTACACACACACACGTGTTTTAATGTATAGACATTCTATGTGTATTAAACTTAACCATCTTTCTAAATTGTGAATAATCTTCCGTAAACCTGACTTGAGATGCACAAAAATCAAAAATTATTTCTCCTTAATTTTGGTTAATTGTTGCACAAGTTTCGGAACATTATTCACAGTTTAGAAATAAAGCTGGTTAAATAAGTAGACGTGAAAATTCTATAATTTTAAATAAACATATTTAATATAAAACATATTACATTAAATATATATGTGTGTGTGCACAAAGTATATTTAGATATATAGATGCATAAATAATTTATGATTATATATATATATATCATAAATTATAGAGAAAATTATAGAGGATAGAAAAACTATTGTCTGAAATAAATTAAGAATAAGAACAGAAACAAAAGCATGTACATGTCTAAAATATTGGAAATAATTAATCTTAGATATTCTCACAATAAAGTCAATAATGATCTGGAAATGCACAGAATCTTGAAAATAATACATTTATATTTAGACACAGCAAGAAGGCCATAGAATAAAACTACTGAAATGCTGATAGTAAAAAAAAAAAAATTAAAAAAAAGACGAATAAAATGGTCTGAAAGATGTATGGTATAATGAGAAAATTTCGTTTCAGGATTTCAGATAGTACAGAAATGAAGAAAATTAATACAACCAAAAATCTGTGGTAAATTCAACAAATATGAAGCGAATGGATAGAAATTGTATCGATTTGGGGTAATAGTTCATAGCAGAAACTCAGAAATCAATAAACGATTTAAATTCTAAAACAGAATTGAAAAGAATTTTGCGGACTGAGAAATTTCAATACAAAAGACGGAATTTCATCAGGAGACGATTATTTATTAAGAAATATGCATTTCATAGTTAGCAAATGGATTAAAATTAGTGAGTGACAAATACAGATTAACAATCATCAACATCACGTTGAGCAAACAATTTCATGACGTGATTAAACATACCTGAGGGCAATCAATAAATATATTTTAAACAGAAACTGAAAATGAACCTGTCCAAAACGTTTATATACTGCTTCACATAGCCGGAGCAACCGCTTATTTACCCCAACTCTTCCCGTTGTACTTTAACAGGATATGAATCTATTAATGCAATTTTTTTTTTCGAACGGTGCGCATTAATTATATATACTATTCCACAAAAGATCCTCCACAAAAGGCTTCAATTTCAGACGATGAACAATTCAAAGATGGCAATAGTAATCAATACCATGTAAGTTTTAAACAAGGCACAAAGATTTAATAATGTCAATTTGATGTTTTAATAATGTTTGTCAATTAGTCAATGCTTTTTCTAAGATTATGAATCGATTAAATTGATCTAAAATCATTGATCCTTGAAACATTTCTTTGGTGATGCCTTAAGAATTGGGATTAAAAACTGAACTTTCAAAAAAGTCTGCCTGCTTTTGTAAAAGTGCTTCTCGGTTTTTCTATTTTTCTTATGAAAATGGTTTATTCCATAAAATAGTCAAGAGGCATCTATTTTATAAAACCGTGTTGGTATGGTTATGTTATGCTCTTAAAATCATTCATAATCTTAATTTTGTAGCTTACTTAGCACGATTTATAATTTGGACACATTTACTTATCAAGTTGTAAATATTTAAAGGTCATTTTTAAAATATATTTACTCAATTTTTTCAAGTTGAAAGATTTTTTTTCAAAATATATTAGGAATCTACTGAGTTTTACTTATTCTGGCACAAAGCCGTAAATATTTGCCACGCATTAAGAGTCGAACTCATTACAGTCATAATAGACTGCAAGATAAGCTTATTAACCATTATTTCATAACGAAGCATCCACACAGTTGTTAATTTTTGATTTATAAACATTGCATAAAAATGTACAGTTTAAGACATAAAACGAACAATAAAAACGCATTTCATAACACATAATTTTGAAAACTACTTGTTTTATTCAAAATACAATATTGAATCATAAATTCACCAAATTATAGTTAAAAGTAAGAAAATTCTCGGTTACATATTTATTTATTTAGTCGTTATTATACTGTTTTACGATAATGAAATTAGATTAGTTAGTATTAAAATTGATTTTTAACATGATATTGGGTTTATTTTAATATTTCGGTTGATTATATGTTTAAAAAATGATGTGTGCTTTAATTTGGTTACTGAGCACAGTCATCTTCGTTCCATTCATTGATTCAAGATGGTGGTGTAACATCCCAACTTTGATGAGTTTTCTTCCTACGGAAAATACCAGGGACTCTCAATTGAAGGCCAGATGATTGCACAGACGTTGCTCCTGATAACCAAAATTAATCACAATTGAAGCAACAATTCAAAGTAAGATTGTCTAGGAGAAACGGTATTTGAAGTTATTATTGCTTATATATTGTTTATAACTTAAATGAGTCATTAACATTCCAAATTTGTTTCGGACAATCCAACATTCAGTATTGTTAATTATTACTACTATTATTATTATTTTTTTTAATAATATTTATTTCAACATGTTTCTGCTGCATTTCTTTTTATAACTTCAATATCGTTATTCTACGAATTCACCAGTGCTATTTATTCTTTAAAGCCTGCCGTCCCACGGAACCATATTAGACTACGGAAGCATTTACATTTATTATTCAAATTTAGCCATGTTCTTTTTTTTGTGAGAAAATTCTAAAGAGTTTTCGGTCCAAACCACTTTCCAAATTCAGAATATCAGTCAACTGCGACAAGATGTTTTTAGACGCTCCTCGCAGTCATCTTTTACATTTATGTTTTACACAAATGATATATTAAATTTAATAAGATTCGAATGTCTTAACTGAAACTTCGTCAGTTATTAATGTGACTAGTTTTCGTTTTATTTTAATATATATGATATAATATTTATATAAGCGACGATTTTTCTGTCGATATTTCTTAAAAAAATAGAATTTTGCCCATTTTTTGTAGATTATACACCGGAAAGAAATGAAAAATGGTTTGGATTAATCGTTGTGGATAAAAATAAAGAGTTTAATTGTCCGAACAAAATTTGGAATATCAGTGGTTGTTCAAAATATTTATCCGCACTTTACATGGTCTCTAAGAACCTTTAATCTTATATAATATTAATTAACATTATGTATATGTTAATATTAATATTTTATATAATACTTAGTGTAATAGAAATTATTTTGCATTCAGTAATAAGTTAAATGAAAATGGATGGAATCATGATGATGTAAAAATATCTGAAATCATAGTAATTAAATATAGTTTTTTTTATGAATGTACATAATGAAATGAAATAAAACAAAGTTACTGAAAATATGATGAGCGTTAAAAATGTATTAAAGATTGACGAAAGGAAGAAAATATTCTGATACTCAAGCAACAGACATCAAACGAAGTTACTTTCGACATGGTTAAAAATTATATTAGATATTTTGACAAATCTTTGCCACAGGCTACTGATTTATCTTTGCCCGCCTGAATACCAGGTGTACAGAACTAACACATATGTCTATCATAATCACAAGAAATTTTATCTTGTTTTTGCTTGACAACATTTTTTAATTTCTTGAGTAGCCTGTCTGTAGTTTTAGTACCTGACAAGACAATTCCAATTAAATTTAGTTTGTTGATTAATTTTTGAAAGCATCAAACCGGTTAGAAAATTTCGTTAGAAAGAACAAAAAGCGAAGAGAATGTTATTGAAAATTGAAACATCGAATTAAAAGAAAGAGAAAACGAACGTCCTTTGAATAGAAATTCGTATCTTAATTTTAAAAATAAATTCTCATTCATTTAATAAAAAATAATTAATTGTTAAACTTAGTTTTGTCCAGGGGAGGGGGTCGAACTCATGACAGAATTAATAGTCTGCGAGGCTAATTTACTAGCAGCTGCTCCACAGCACCTAATGTATTTATTAAGCTTAGTTCCAGCCAACTTTATAAATTTGGGGAATTAGTGAGAATAGAACCCAATACAAATTCTGGAAGTCTATGTAAAATGATTAATCAAATTTCGTTAACACTACTCACATTTTGTTCGGATTCTAAATTTTATGGGTGGCTTGGTTAAATGGATGATGCTAATAGAGAGAACTTGTGTGTAAGATGAAATAATTGTTTGAAAAAGTACATGGAGATAAAAATTAAAAAAAGAAACAGATTAACAAATAATTTTGAAATTAGGTTGTCATATTATGATATTAATACGAAATGAAATGAAACTACAAATACAAGAAAACTTTATCCTTCGAATAATATGTATAATCTTCAAATTTCTTAGTGTCATTATTATTAATGTTTGACGAGTATACCTTTTGACATATTTCGATTGTTTTATTACAATAGTAGTATGTATTATATGTAATAACTTCTATATTACTATATGAAATATTATTAAATTTTATTATTTTTTTACTAGTATTTCATTTTATTTCTGTTAAGATTTATTACATTAGTTATAGTATTAGATGTAATAATATAAACATTAATTAATGTGAAGACAATTAAATTTATTTATTTAGATAAAACATTGGAATCATTATTAATCTTTTACTAGTATTTTATCTTATTTCTGTTGTCTAACAGCTTTTGCGAAAAAAGGAAAGGCACCAGGTATATTAGGAATATACATGGGTTTCCTCTAGAATTTTTCAGTAACATAGGTACAAGCTATTACATTACAAGTTAAAAATTTAATATGTAATACAGGAGTTTCACAAATTTTAGTTTGATCTATAGATTTTAATTATTAAGTAAATGCATTTAACTAAACAATGGTAAAAATTATATGAAAGCTCTGGTTTTAAATTTAGTATTTACTAAGTAACAGAAGACAAAATAGGAAAAAATGGGCCAGGACGAATGTATTACGTTAGCATTCCAAATGTGGATGGTTATTTGTCAGATCATTTTAAGCATGTTTAACTTAGTCTGATACAAGGCCATAATTTTAGGGTACCGTATAGAATTAAGGGTTCTCAAAATTTGACTAGTAAATATTTCTGCACAGCAATGTACCTCGTTTTTACTAAGCTGTATTTAGTCGGTACAAGGCCACAATTATGGAGTACTTGATAAAGATGTAATTACACTAGCAAATTGGTCAGCAAGACACGTTTGCTAAGAATCGTAAATCGGAATCAAAGTCCTTTAGAATTCTGTTGTGAATGGTGCTTCTATAAAGTACCAAACTCACAACATGAGCAAAGCTTAGTAATAATCGATATACTGTAGGTACGTGTAAGTGAGTTTGCTGCAAAGTCACTATTGTAAGGTACCCAGTAAAGATCCAGTAATCTATACAAGTGAAGTGGGCAGCTTGGTAATCAACGCACTGTCAATATGCATCTAAAGTTTTATCCTTAATTCCGTTTTTCAGCGATTATATAACGACTTTATCTTCATCTATATTGATCCGGCTTTGAGTTAATACTTTAAAAAGATGTAATCATTGCATAACTGTGCTATTGATATTGTTTGAATTCCGCTTTTTTTTAAACTTACATTAAACAAAAAATATGCTTTAGATAAGCAAAAACGTTCCTTGACATGCTTTCTCCAAATAATATGACGGTGTTTACTCAAAGAACCACGGTAGACTGATCTTTGATTCACATCTATTAATCCCCTGGCTATGGAAGAAAAAACAACAATTGCTTTTTTTAAGTAAATGCTAAAAATTTTACGACGTTTTGTATATCTTTGATTGCAAAACTTTAATATTTGTGTTGAATTTTGTGACCACATTATATACGCAAAAGCAAGTGTTTGTGTTTGTTGGCTGAGGTGAGAAAGAGAAATAAAGTAGAATTTTAAAAAAGATAATGGCAACGAATATCCCATACACTAACCTCCACGACCAAAGCCCAAAATTTCCAATGTATTTTTGGCCAGAGCAATATCGTGAGAAAGTTCCGGATAAACGGCTCCCTCACATTCAGCGAGGGCCTTCTCCAATTCAGGTCGGCTCTTGTTTTTGATTGCTGTTCTCAGGTGGTCACGAACCGTGTCAGATGATTTCAGCCCTGATTGACGTAATTATTAATGAAACATAAGACAAAGAAATTTTCTTTTGGATAAGCTAAATTTAGTTTTAGTATTTTTAATTGGATTTATTATACTTTGAACATTGTGACGATAATGCTAGACAAAGTTTTAAATTTATTGTAATATTTACTTGACTAGTATTGCTAAAATTGACAGAAATTATTTATTAAGCTTTGGCAACAGCATCGATTATATTATCTCCACGGTTAATCTAAGATTTTTCATCTATACAATATATTGCCGATTGTAAGAGATAATTCTGCTTTTTAAAAACAATGAACGCTAACGAAAAGCAATGTTAGCAACCTATTCTCACATCTTACAAATGAGATATTCCGCTGGTATAATAACTCGAGACATGCTGGATTTTTGTCATCGAGCTGTGTATCATGTTACCATAACAAAGGAATAATTAACTAGTAGGGGATATAAGGTTATGTGAGCGATAAATATATAAAATCAGATTGTAAATTATAATATCGAATAAATGAAAAGATGTTCATATATGAAAGTTAACATTAAAAATATCACCGTATATACGTCAATTTAAAATGTACAGAAATCATTCAAGTTGGCTAGGAATTATATAAATGCATCCAGCTTTGAAAACTATTGACTTTAAATAGAATCAATTTTAGATTTTATTAAATAGTAGTTGGAAGTGAAATTTTAGAAGAATTTCATAAAATATATGCGGCTGTGTATGCAAAACTTTGATCTAACCTCCTTTGTGGCCTTCCATTTTGTATAAGGCTTCCCTGGCTTCTTGGATGTCGGCTTCAAGGCCAGGAAGCCCGGCAGATATACTTTCTTTAATTGCTGCCTCCAATACCTTCTTGTCTTTTGATTTGATAGCTGTCTTCAACTGCGGGCGCACAGTTTCGAGAGTTATAGACCCTAATAATCGAAATTTGATTATATTTCATAGTTTTAACATAAAAAATAAAGCGCAGAGATAACAAAAAAGTATAAATTGAATTAATAATTACAAAGACTTATATAGTATATACTGACAATTTTTTATAAACATTAACTTAATATTGACGTGATTCCCTTCATAAGTAGAAACACTTTCATTACAATTTAAATTAAAATTATTCAATTAAATTTACAGGAAGTTATCAAAATAAATATCTTAGAATCAGATAATTGATTTTGTATAGTTGGCTAACCTCCGAATCCGCCTCCCATTTTATGGAGAGCTTTGCGGGCCTCACAGAGATCTAGCCCCAATTCAGGATAACGGGCTGCTTCAACCTCTCGAATAAGTTGTTCTATGGCCGGTCGGTCATTGTTCCTCACTGCTGACCGCAAATTTTCACGCAGTGTGTCGGCAGAGACAACCTCCACAGTAATATCTACGTAAATGATAATTGTATATTGTGTAAATCAATAAAATGTTGTCTTATTTGGCAAAACATTTTCCTTCCAAATATCTACAGAGAAGTGGAAATTTAAGTTACATTTTTATATTAAATTAATTTTTACTTAGTGAAATGAATTTCATCAATAAAACTAATTGTTATTCATAAAAATAATTATTTATTATTAATTTTAATTAACTAATTAATATTAAGTAACTCAAGATAACGGGTCCTATAAGCTATTAGCGTTGTAGGTGAACCAATTGTAGAGCAACTAATAGTAGTATTGGATATGTCTAAGAAAATCCTGACAAGATCACATTTCAGATTTGTTTTGAATTCAGAGTTGTTCTTCTCCTGGACTGGATATCACCCAAGAAATTAATGTGGATGTGTATATTGGTAAAAAAAACGTTTCCAAAACATTTTGACTGCGAATTAAAGAACATTATGAAATGTAGAAATATAGAAAATACGTACTTTCACATCCATGTGAAGTAAAAAGATCCATACAGATACTTGAATTATTTTATAAATGCACTCAAAGTATAAAAAGTTAGATTAATATCTTATACGGAGACATTTTGAAAAATTCTATTTTTCAACCCTGATATTTAGTGAATCAGTTCCTGTGAAAATTTACTAAAGATAAGGATATTCTTCACAGTGGTTTCGTTACCAATGCCTTGTAACTTTAATGGAATCATTGTCTTCCAGCATTACAATACTTCTTGCCATTCTGCTAAATCAGCCAAAAGCAGACTGGCAGAAACCTGTCTCTTATGGAGAGACCAATTATCTTATATTATCCCAATTGTGAACAGTTTCCGTTTTATGCAATGAAATCTAGTCACTAGAAAGTTCCCAGATAAACTTTGTAGGACATCGTTCAAGTAAAATCGGACTCTCTCTTTCAATTCTTTAATAGAAACAGAGTGACTCAATTACCAAGATTGAACAATGTTGCTAAAGATTATTTTATTAAATATTAATCTTATGCTTAGTTTTGTGTTTATTTATTAAATATTATCAAAGTTTCCAAGTTATAGGGAAATTTTTACCTGGTGAATTTACTTTTATTTTATTTTCTACTTGTATTTGTTTATTTTTATGCATTTGTTTTATTTTTCGTATGTTCGTGTTTAACGAGTGATGTTACAAGCTTAATAACAATTTAATTAATCAAATAACTATCGTTATATTTCGTGTACATGAAATCAACCACAAAGGTTATATATATATATAGAATCCTTTCATGATAGATATCAATGATAATGTTTAAATTTTAATTATTAAGGGAATATACAATTTGTCATTACGTTAGACGATCAGTATCAAAATGAAAGATTCGAACCTTCATCTGCAGGTTTCTTTTGAAACAAATGCATGCCAGGGAGTTTAACGTGGAAAGCAGAAACTGACTTCGACCCTGGGAACCAAAATCAGTGATTTAAAAAAAAAAAGAAAGAAAGGAGAAATGTATGAATGTTCTAGTTCTAAAATTGCCATCTTTCCTAGCACTATGAAAAATCCAATTGATTTATATGAGAATGTTTTTTTAATATCGAATTATTATTTTTTTTTTTTACAAAAATATCTTCAAATTTTAAAATATTGCAATATAATTTATAAATATGTCATCATCAATAACCATGAGTAATGATCAAAAGTTATCTCATCAGAGATTTAAGCAGTCATGGTGAATTATTTTTATTTTTGACAATTTATTCACATCTGATATGATTAAAATTCCGTCACCTTTTCAAAAACATTTTATAAAGAATAATACGGAAAAGAAAATAACTGAAATAATATGTAAAACTCTATGGAAATGGAAAATCAGATTCTTCTAAGAAAACTTTTTAAATAGTTAGACACTAAAACAGAAAAAAATATTTTTTTTTCTATACAAAAATTTCTAAAAAGCCTCAATGAACAATAGAAGAGATCGAAACAAACCTCTGCTACTTTCTTCCAAATGAAGCCTAGCCTCTTGGATATCAGGCATAAGTTCAGAGTGTCCCGAATTGACACATTCAGTTATCACTTTCTCGAGAGCTTCTGGGTCATTTTTCTTCATAGCACTGTTCAGTTTCAATTTGAGTTTATCAGCACTCACTTTTCCTGGCAAGCAAAATGTATCAATGACAACATCAACTCCTGTATCTACCATTATACAGGTAAATCACACTGACAGTAGATAGAAAGCTAACAAATTTTATAATGTGATTGTACAGGTGAAACAAAGGATCGGATTCCAATGATTCAAAAGGGAAGGTTTGATTCACGAGAAACAATCCACAACAGGAAAGATAATCAAACAGCTAATCTATGTGCAAATAACACGATTTGATTTTAATCGCCATATTGATTTTTAGGATATGGAAAAAAATAATGCTATTTTTGTTAAGAAAGGAAATAAAATTTCGAAAATATTGTAAGAGAAAAATATTTCTTAACAGATTTATAATAAGCTAACAACGTTTTCTAAATTTATCCATAGAAATTCCAATTTACTAAAATGTAGCCTTCTGTAAAAGTCACTGCGATGAAAATATATAATTTATACATTTAAAACAAATAAAAAATGAATTTTTTTTTCCAAAAAATATCAATAATATACTTTTCAGATGGAAAATTTAAATATGCTGATGATATGTTATTAATTAATTCAAGGTTTCAAATTTTCTTAAATAAAATTCGATCAAGGGTTATATGCCATATATTTATATAAAAATATATATATATATATATATATATATATATATATATATAAGAACAGAATATAAAAAAATAGTTCACTAGTATAAATCTTTTCACAGAGCTTAATAGATTTTTGCAAGTTAAACAAAATTCAACAAATCATTAGATATGAAAGGATCCATGAAACATTGTGAATAGAGTTATATAATTGAACTATTTTATTATATTGATAATAACTGTCATTGCTTTATATCTTGATATAATGAATGGTTTGACTTGCATGCGTTGTCTTCCGGAGTTTCCGGTCGAATACATTTTTGACGAAATATAATTATTTTCATTGCTATTGCCGTAAAGAACTTACTTGACATGAAAATAGATACAGAAACTTTAGATCTCATGTTTATCGAATTTTATAACTATAAAAAGGGATGAATAATGAATTTCGACACACTGACCTCCACGACCTAACCCCATTCTTTCCAGAGTGTCTCTAGCAAGACGGAGATCAAGGGAAAGTTCCGGATAACCGGCTTCCTCGCATTCAATGATGGCCTTCTCCAACTGTGATTTGCTCTTGTCATCGATGGCGGCCTTCAGATGAGCGCGGATTGCGCCTGCTGATTTGAGCCCTAGTAATGATTTTAAAGATTTCATACTAACATAGCAAGATTTTAATTTAAAAAAATAGTCATTTTATTGGTTATTTTAACGCTGTTTTCGTATAAATGCATTGAAAATTGTAATTATTTCAAAATCCGTATGAATGCAAACTTTATCTGTTTAATTAGACATCTATTTGTTCGTTAATTACCGTTAATTTAGAAATTATTTTTATTTAAAATTTATTTTCATAAAAAATATTTCTTTCATATTTGACGTTATTTAGCTGAAAATCTATAAAGAATTTAAACTTTTCATTAGTTTAATATTCAAAGCCTTTAATAATGATTTATTTATAAATTAAAATGACCATATAAATATTTTGGTAAACCTCTGAAATACTTATGTAAGTCTAACCTCCTTTTCCACCTTCCAGTTTAAATAAAGCTTCTCTGGCTTCGTGAATATCAGCTTCGAGGCCAGGAAGGCCGGATGATATACTTTTTTTAATGGTTGCCTCCAGGATCTTTTTGTCATTTGTCTTGACAGCTTTGTTCAACTGCCGACGAAATTCTTCAGAGGATAAAGATCCTGGCAATCGAAAATCGAATATATTGCATATTTTCAATTAAAAATCAATATACAGAATATGAAATTCAATTAAATATCTATTTATTCAATGAATAGTCAGCTGTACGTTCAACGATTTCATTTAGAATAGAGTAACTTTAACTATAATAGAATGTTATTAATATTTTAAAATATAATTGGAATAAGTTAATGTTACATTGAGATAAACGAATAAATATCAGTTTTCTTTAAAATATTGCAAGCAAATTAATAAACTAGATTATATGATTGGCTAACCTCCAAATCCTCCTCCTAATTTGTGGAGAGCTTCACGGGCATCACGGAGATCTAGGCACAGTTCTGGATATTGGGCTTCCTCAGATACCTCGATAAATCGCTCTAAATTCTGTTGGTCATTGTTCTTTACAGCTGACCGCAACAGGTCACGCAAAGTTGCCGGTGACACAGATATATTCGCAGAGATATCTAAGTAAAATCATATTAGAATTTTCGTGAAATCAGTATTTGTTTTTAGTATCGACATGTAGAAGATTAAATAAATCATATTCGTTTTTGTTCCTTTTAATGGAATTAAACTCGGTTACATGTGTGGGTTCGTCATATGTCTCTAACGTATTAACGTAAAGAATTTATTTCCCACACCAAAGATGGTTTTCAGCATAATATGCTACCTTGTGAATATTTCTTCATTAATCGCTAGACAGTGAAAATTTGAATAAAGTGAAAATTTCAGAATAAAATCGCACCGATAAACTGAGTCATAGTCATGATTTTTTAAATACCGAAATGTTGGTCACAAATTTAAGAAACTTTTGAAAATGTATTGAAATACGGTAAGAATTTTAATTTATGTCATGAAATATTTCACCAGAAAGTTTTATCTAAATTCTCTGAGGCATATTGCTTAATGATTTCTATCTTAAATATAACTGTATTCGATACTGAAGCTTTTGGGAATATATACACTAAATTGCCAATTAAACTGTCTGATTTCCGTTATTTAATTTTTAATTATCAATTTAAATCAAATAGGATTGATTTTGTAAATCAGATAATAAAATAAACTTCAGATAATGAAGCTTCTATTATTATTTCGTAATATAAACAACGTTGAGAAAACGCGTCTTGTTTTAATGTTTCGTAGGAATAAGTCTTAAGTAATAAATACATATGTAAACTATAAAAAGTTTCCTATAAAATATGAAAATTATTTTTCTTGTATAATTACTTAAAAAATGAAGTTGTCATTTATTTAGTAGGTCAATATCAAAGTAAAATATTCGAACCTTCTTCTCCTTGTTTCTTACGGAATAGTCGTAGGCTAGGAATTCTCATTTGGAAGCTGGGGAACGACAGTGATCCTAATAAACAAAACCGAGGATATTTTAATGAAAGAAAATTTAAAAGATTGTTCGGGCATAAGATATTACCTTCTCGACGATTTTCATTAATGTTTCCTTTGTACTCGATGGAAGGTAAAACGTAAGAGTTAATAATAAATTGAAATATTAAAACGTTAATAAATTATTTTTATAAAATATTCATAATTCATTTTCATACCTATCTCGAATGTTACAAGCAAATTATCAAAGATTATAATCATCAGAGAATTCATTTCGTACAAGGCATTTTATTATTGAGGAATTCTTTTAAGAGTGTAACATAGCATTTCGGCACCTATTTGTTTTGTAATCATTGCATTATTTTTTGCAGCAAAAGAAATTTTCAGAATAATCTGAAAATTATTGAAATGGAAAATAAACTTTTAAGAAAGAAATATCAAATATTTAAACTTTAAAAGAGCTAAAAAATGTTGAGTGTGAAATTATATGAAAATTTAAAGTGAGTGTAAGGGATCAGAACCAACCTCTGTCAGTTTCGTCTAAAGATTCCAGGTGAACCCTAGCGTCTTGGATATCGGGAAGGAGTTCCGAGTATCCGGAATTGACACATTCAGCTATCACTTTATCTAGAATGTCTGGATCGTTTTTCTTCATGGCGCTGTCTAGTTTCAGTCGGAGTTCTTCTGCGCTCAATTTTCCTGACAAGCAAAAGGTACTAATGATGGCAAAATTAACTCTATTCCCACCACCAGACAAGTAGCAACAATGAGACAGGAAACAGTAGAAAAAGACGAGACATGTTAGCAATTGGTGGGAAAGCTAAGACGGACATGTCGCTAGTAGTGAATGAGAAACGTAACATGCGACCCAAACTAAGAATATATGAAAATAATATTTAATTCTCTCTCGAACTGTCATCGACTGCAAATTAATTAAAATCGATTATGATTTTTTTTTTATTTTTTGGATCAATATATTTACATGATCATAATCGAATTATGAAAATAAAACCGTGTATCTAATAAGTTTTTCCATTTTGTCATTCATTTACGCACTATATATATAAATTCGATTTTATAATGATTTAAGATTTGTTAGCATGAAAATACATTAGGATTATCTAACCTCCAAATTCACCTCTCATTTTGCGAAGTGCTTCACGGGCTTCACAGATATCGACTTCCAGTTCTGGATATTTGGCTTGCTCAGCCTCTCGGAGTAGCATCTCAAGAGTTGACTGGTCATTGTTCTTCACAGCTAACTGCATTTGGTGACGCAGAGTCTCTGGAGACATTTGTTCCACTGCGATGTCTACGTGAAATCATATTGAGAGTTTTAAATTGGTCAATGACCATATGCTTTTAAGGAACAAAACGATTTCCGTTAACATCTGCTTTGAAGACGAACACACACACACACACAAATATATATATACTTGTCATTACTATAAACCTTACGTATAATAGGTGTTTTCGTAAGCATTCATGTTTTGAAATTAATGTATTAATTGCATTCATTTCATTAAATCATAATGAAATTAAATGCAGGATCAATTTCTGTCGGAAGGCACATATTCTTCAGTAAGACTTACGGCTTTTTCGCCGACAGACGTTAATTCCACTGTTTAGAAACAGAGATGTCTAAACAAACATGAGCACCACTAGATATGATGTTTACAAGAAAAAGAAATAATTTCCACAAATAATTTTGAGTCAGTGTGCAAACAGCAAGCAAGAGACTACTTCGAAACGGGATTAACCATTAAGATAGTTTTCTTTTTCATGGTTAAAATTCCCGAATTATAGGGAGAATTTCTTAACTTTCTCATATATTATTGTATTTTTTGCAGGATACCAGTATATTCCCTTTTCTTTAATTTAGTCGGTGTATTCAGAACGCAGGTTAATGAAACGCATTAAATAATTTGTTTCAACAGCAATTTAACGTACACATTATTCTCTGAAAATTAATTCGTAGAAGTATTAATAAATCACGAATAACTCGGAATAAAAGGTGACACTCAAAGTGCCATAGCAGAATTTAAAAAAAAATTAAACCCTCTAAAATGAAAACTTATTCTTTTACACTGACTCATGCAAAAAAAAAAAAGAATTAAATGAAATTTATATATTAAGTTTTAAAATTAAGCTACAGAATATGGTGAATATTATGATGCTGTAAAATATGTTTATTCTCATTTTTATCTAATCATACTAAGATAGTAATTATTTTATAAAACTAATATTTTTACAGGTTAATCTAGCCAATAACAAAAATAACAAATTCAAACCTGTGTCTCTATGCTTCTTGCTGAACAAACGCATGCTAGGGAGTTTCATGTGGATTCCAGGAAACGACATGGATCCTGATAATCAAAACCAATGACATTTGAAGAAAGGTATTGAAAAGGTATGATTATATTTTACATGACTTTTGCTTCTGGCGTAGTTTTAAACCTAACCATATGTTAATCAATAAGATTTGTCTCCCTTTTAGGAAATTAACGCAGGAATGATTTAAGCTATTAGTGATCTTATTTGTAGAGATAATTTATCAATTATGAATTGCATTAAATATTTATTTAATTAGAAAGTACACATTCATTTAGCTTTTGGAAACTGTCCAATTCTCTGAATTTTAAAGAAATAATATATTTAAATTTCATAAATAATGCAGCAGAAAATATTCCACTTGAAAATTTCAGAAGCTTCTTAACATGTTCAGGAGTTCAAGTTTTAATAAAATCTATAATTAAGAAATTAATATTCGGTATACATAAAGCTCAAATTAACATGTGGGCACGGAACAAACCTTTGCCACTTTCTTCCAGAGAATCCAGATGAAGTCTGGCCTCTTGGATGTCGGGTATAAGTTCTGGGTATCCGGAACTGACGCATTCAGTTATCACTTTCTCAAGAACTTCTGGATCATTTTTCTTTATGGCATTGTCTAATTTCAGGCGGAGATTGTCGATGTTCAATTTTCCTGACAAGCAAACGTAGCAAGAATAACAAAAAAAAATTTATGTAAATGCTGTCAGAAAAATGGTCAGTGAAAATGAGTAGATCGCAATAATTTGCGATATTAGCAAATGATCTGGTGAGTCGAATATTCGAATGATTGAAAAATTATGGATCAGACAAGAACAGTAATACAATTTTGAATCATCAGTCAATTGATTTTCAACTCCTGATCATGAAAATGATAAAAATGACGAGGATAATATCCCAGAAAATGATAATCATTATGTTTAACACATTTTTAATGTACTTTTCTTTTTAGTCAACAACGTAATATATAATTGATATTGTTTTGATATTCTTGGTGTGGAGTTTAACGAGTGTATCACCGGGTTATTTTATATGCTGTTATTTTATATTCCATACTTTTAAAAATTTATGCCCCGTCAGGTTCAGGATAATGGTTCTAAACAGTTTCATTTTCTTTGTTATCTTTTCATTGGTCTGATTCGTCGTGGTATCCCGTTGCCTTCGCTGCGGTTTTGAATTCAATGTTGTCATTTTCCAAGTCAAGTCAAGAAAATTCAGTCTAATCTTTTATTTAACGCATCGATGGGTGGAAATAAAAAGATGGATTCGTGAAGGATGTTTGTGCGAATGTCAATTAGATACAGTAGGCGTGGATTTGAACATATCCGATTCCACTATCAACGCCAGTAACCGTTACGCCACCCGCACATTATATGTATTAAGAGAGATGTTTTATATATTATTGTATATAGTGGAATAAGAGGTTATTATATATATAATTATATATTATTATTAATATTATTATTATTATTATTATTATTATTATTATTATTATTATTATTATTATAATCATCATCACTTATTCCTAGCAAATGGAAAAACGTAATTAATACATATGTATATTATAAAATTGAATTCTATGAGAAAACAGACGGACAGAATCTAAAGGGCTTAAATTTCAATGAAAATCTGCAATTCCAGTTCTACAGTAACTTAGAAAATGAAAGTCAAAAATATTATACCTTTGAACCTAAATCAGTTCAAAAGGAATCATAAAGTGGTACCATTTGCATTCAGTACATTTAATCAATTGTTTTATGGTTATTAATAAAATATTCGTACAAAAGAATATTTGTCCGAATGAATTATCGAAAGGAATTACTATCCGTTAAAACATTTCGAGTGGAAAGAGGCACAATAAGCATTGTGTTTTACAAAGTAAAGGGAAATAAGTTAAAAAAATAACTACAAATTGGGAAACTAAATAGTCGGCACATAACGAGTTAGAGATTAGAACCTGTAATTAATCCAGTGTTTACCAGTATAATCGATTAAGATCAACAAAACACCCATTATTTCTACGCCCATATAATCTATAGCTTAATATATAAATTGGTTTACACGTATGATATAGGCCATGTATTTTGATTTCTCTACTAAACTAATAAAGTTGCGAAGAAGAACAAATAAAGAGGAAGGATATTGTTAAGCATAAAATTATTGTGCGAAATAACATTTGATGTAATTATCTCTGTCTCAGCATTGTTGAATATAAGCAAAATGAAGAATTTAGTAAAAAGTGCTGATACAAAGTTATTATATTCCATAAGATAAATATAAAAATATGTATGTTTAATTTAAAAAGGTATTTGTTTGTGTAATTGAAAGATCTGAATGAGTGAATATCATTAAATCGATCTATAACAGAATATTATTTTCGTTGTTTAAAACCAAATAGAAAAAACATTTTCGAAAGAAGAAATACTTTATGGTAACAGAAATTATTTTTCTCAGATTTAATATTGAACTTGACGGTTTCTAATATATGTAGAAATAGAAAAAATCCATTGTATTCGATATAATTAAATACCTCAGACGAAATATATCAGCACTTTAAATTGCAGTTTTATTAATTGATATGAAAAATAGTAAAAAGCGTAAGATATTTTTTCGGTTAAGGTGACAGAGATCTAATTAAAAAGAAATGATAATGAACAACCCATGCACTAACCTCCACGCCCAAATCCCATGCCGTCCAGAGTACTTCTGGCCTGGCCGAGATCAAGAGAAAGTTCCGGATACCCGGCTTCCTCACATTCAAATATAGCCTTCTCCAATACAGATCTGTTCTTGCTTTTGATCGCTGCCTTCAGTTGGTCACGTAGCATGTCAGGTGATTTCAGCCCTAATTAACGCAATTATTAATTAAACATAATTTATATAACGATGGGGACATTTCAAGTTACAGTTCTTTAATAACAACTTTAAATTGAAATTATAAATAATCATAGTTAAAATATTATGAATATGTATTTATTTAACCATCCTTTAGTACTGCGGGGTGTTTCAACATTAAATAGAATGGAATAGTTTCCCTTAATATTTAGCTTGTGACAAATCATATGTTCATGACAAGGCAAAAAAATTTCTGAATATCTTTGTCAAGTTTCCACAAGGTTTTTCTGGTGTTAATATATGCGAAAATTACAAGCAGTATTATTTGTTTACTGAAATAGAGTGAAATCTATTTTTGCATATTTTTAAGCTTACAAATTCATTTTTTAATATTAACATACAACCTTATATATTTTGTTAATGTTAAAAAAACAGAAATAAACCATAAGTCAATATATAACCAGAAAATTAGGAACTAAATGGTAAATCTATAACATTTTAAATAGAGGTGTTTGAGAATTTTTACAATATTAATGATTTGAAACTACCCCACTGTATTTAAGGAGGGCTAAATAGGACAGTTTTGGGAATTTTAACTAGGGTTTTTTTTGTTTGTTTGTTTTATAAAGAGCTATAAAGCTGAAAAATATGATAGCGAAAAATTAGAGGTTATATTTTTAAATCTATAAACGTGGTTACGAAATTTTTTTTTTTAAATATTTTGATTTTTAAAAGCAATTTTTTATTATGCTTTTTAAAATTAAAATTTCGAAAAAATTTTGCATGCGAATAGTTTAGAGATAAATCTAGAGAAAGATTGTAACCTAACCTCCTTTGCCACCTTCTAATTTAAATAAGGTCTCCCTGGCTTCTTGAATGTCGGCATCGAGACCAGGAAAACCGGCTGACACGCTTTCTTTAATGGTCGCATCCAGTAACTTTTTGTCCTTTGACTTGAGCGCTGCCTTTAACCGTTCACGAACATTTTCAAAGGATAGGCTTCCTGGTAATTTAAGGTTGATTTTAGTGTCGATTTTTAATGCAGAAATCGAAAATATACACAAGTTTAATTTGTTTGTTTGCAATTCTAATTATTCGATGAAATGAAAAAATTATTTCATAATTATTTTAGGTAAATAACATCAATTTTTTCCTCGTGAATTAAAATGTTAGACTAGTTATTCATATTTAGTTAATATACTCGAATTTAAAATCTGAGCTGTCTTGAAAGCTGCTTTTGTGAGTTTAAGAATAAAAATATATAATTATTTTGTGGATAGCTGACCTCCAAATCCGCCTCCAGATTTATGGAGAGCTTCACGGGCGTCACGTAGTTCCAAACCCAATTCTGGTAATTGGGCTTCCTCAGTCACTTGGATAAGTTGTTCTAATTTTGGTCGGTCATTTTTCTTCACAGCTATTTGTAGCTGCTCCCGCAGAGAACCCGGTGATATATCTTCCAGTGAGACATCTACGTGAAATTATCGTAAGAATTTACAGTGAAGTTAATAACGATACAGTTTTAAAAGACAGAGATTTTTCGTTCACATTTTCAGGTTAAAATTAGCAAATATTTTTTACTTGTTTTTGAAACTTTCAGATGTTGTTTTTATTTATTTAATAAAATATTAAGCTAATTCTATCGATGTGAATATCTAATAAAATGAGAGAAAATACATGAGATATTTGAACTTTTATGATACTTTCTACTTTTAATTTTAAAGAAGGTCTATATAGCAACTGTCTGAATTAAGTCAGAGAGTATTCGGAGGAGTACATTTTTATATACTAAAAGTCTCACACAGCACGAGGCTCTAACAGTTAACAAAATTTTAAAACTGGATTAAGTGTGCGATATGAATGTAAGAGAAAGTGGTAAGAAAGGAGGATTATGAGAAGTCAAAATGACGAATGGCATCTGTCTTGAAGAGGTCAAGATTGAATTTTTCAGGGAAGCAACCACCACGGACTTTTTAGTAATTCTTAAAGCTTTCTTCTTGCATTTGGAACATGGAGTAAATGAGGATGATTCGACTATTTGAAAACAGCATGGCATCTCTTAGCTAATGAATGGAAATTGTTTGAACATTTGCGATGGAAATGATAATAGATTTACAACAAGAATGAAACGTTGAGAAAAGATTCGAAGGATATAAAAGTAAGTTATCACTCACAAGTTAATGTAAACGATTTTGACTCCATCAAAACTGGAAAGTGAAGATTGATCATATCCAGCACAGATGCGGTAACAATATTGTATTTTGAGTCTAATCTGATTTTTGTTATTATAAAGCATAGTAAAATAAGTCAGATATGTTTATATTAACAGGTAGTTCTAATTTATGTTTCTACCATAGTTTCTAATGTGATATTTATACTCCGACACCTACGGATATATAGAAAATTTGTAACGATACTTTTTAAAATCGCTATAAATGAAGATTCTGTTGTTAAGACAGAAAATGCTGAAATAAAATATTCAACATTATTTTGAGATGTAAAAACAGGTAAAAATGGTACATCAATGTTATCGCTGCAAAATGACATCATTACATATTTTTAAATAAATCAATCTGAATTAGGAAGAGTGTAATTCAGAAAATAAAATCATTTGGGTGAGGATGATTTATGTAAAAAAGTATCGAACCTGCATCTGCATGTTTCTTACGGAAGAGACGGAAGCTAGGAAATTTCATGTGGAATCCAGGCAACGACAGTGATCCTAATAATCAAAATTAATGACACTTAAGAAACGCAGTAAAAAATATTATTTCCGCACAAACTTAACATTTTAAGAAATAATGTGACTCTATAACAAAAACAATGAGAATAATTGGGGATAAAGTATTTTTAGAGAATTATTTGGGACTGAATCAGTTGTTATTAAAATGACTGATTATTTTAATTTGTATCACGCATTAAATCGATTAAATGAAATATGATGAAATATGAGATGAAATATGACATATCAAAAATTGACAATCTAAACTATATACGAAATTACATATTATTTAATAATTTCTTTTTCATATCTTATATATTGCATATTTCCCAAGAAGCTTAACTCCTCAACTATATATATATATATATATATATATATATATATATATATATATATATATATATATATATGCTTGCATGATGCGACAAATGTAAGAAGCTGAAACCAACCTTTTCCACTTCCTTCAAGAGACGTCAAATGAAGCCTAGCGTCCTGGATATCAGGTAAGAGTTCTGGGTGTCCCGAACTAACACATTCGGCTATTGCTTTTTCTATAAGTTCAGGATCATTTTTCTTGATGGCACTGTCTAATTTCAAGCGGAGTTTGTCTACGCTCAAATTTCCTGACAAGCAAAATGTACCAATTATGACAAAATCAATTCTATTCCAACCATCAAACATGTGAATATTTGTAGGTTGAAAACGATGCAAACGTTAGTAACTGACGATGAAAGCAAATCGTGGAGGCTGAATCCAATGATAGATAAATTCAAACTTCGGCCAAAATCGAAATTAACGACTTGAAATCGTTAAGAAGACGTTGAATGCTTATCGATTATCGATAGTGTACATAAGTGATTGACTAGAAAATTATGAAATTAGTGAAAGTAAAAAAAGCAATTTTACATTTATTTTCCTTGCTTTTGAGTAAGGTGATAGTTTTGAGTTTATATGATTAAAAATATGCCGTTATTTTAAGAACAATGTTCAGAGACAATCGATGAAATGTCAAAATTTATAAAAAATATTAAATATTATATATTTAAAAAGTGAAATGATGTCAAATTATATTCATGTGAAAAAAATTAAATATCGTTATTTGAAAAAAATCATCACTTCTTCAATTATGAGCCAGGTAGCAGCAGATGTTGAATATTTGTAGATAGGAAACCAAATATGTTAGTAACTGATGAGAAAAATAATCCATGCCGGTTGAATCCAATAATTGAAAAATTCCAAATTTGAATAAAATCGAAATTAATGACATGAAATTGAAAGATTATCAATTACCGATAAAAGAAAAATTCGAAAACGATAATAAATTGATGGAAAGCAATTTGGCTTTTCTCTCCTTTTCATTTAATGCATTTTATTAAGCTGATGATTTTGAATTTATATGACCAGAGATATATTCTGAGTATTAAATATAACAGATAATTGAGGAAATTTAATATTCATTTAAAATATGACATATATTCAAAACTATAAAAACGAAATCATTTCCAGTTTAAACTTACACAAACAGTATGAAATAACGTTGATTGAAATGTCGTTGACTAATTTATTACGCCCATTTTAAATAGCAGAATTATTATATTCTATTAAAATATATATTTTTTTATTATTTTGAATTTGATGCTTACTCTGTGATTAAAAATATTGGTAAAATTATTTAAAAGATGATGATTAATCAAGTATACAAATTCTAGTGCCTTGTACAGATGAACCCAAATATTTTGAGTTAATAAATTTTCTCAGCAGAATTACTTGACGTGTAGGAGAGAAATGTTCATTCTGAGAGTGCGTTAGAGAGAAAGAATCAGAGAAAGAGTGAGAGAGAGTGCATAAAAAACGAAGTTTTATCTAATACACTAACCTCCACGCCCAAATCCCATACCGTCAAGAGTGTCTCTGGCTTCAACGAGATCGAGAGAAAGTTCCGGATAACCGGCTTCTTCACATTCAAGGATAGCCTTTTCCAAATCAGCTCGGTTCTTGCTTTTGATCGCTGCCTTCAGTTGGTCACGTAGAAACTCTGGCGATTTCAGTTCTGATTAACGTAATTATTGATATGAATTTAAGTTGACTTGAGAATAATGCATATTATTTTCTTTCTAAATGAAGTTATTTTTGGAATATATTGTTTTACGGTAACATTTATAATTATAACCGAGATTGATAAAGAATTCAATTTTTTAAGGTCTATACACATGCGTTTGAATAAATATTAAGTATTAGGAAATCGCGCTGGCATATAAATATTATAAATATATTTATTTCATATATTAAACAGATTGGATACGCTAGATCGTGGATCTTTATAAGAACAGAAATTTATTATCATTTTTACTTTATAAGAAAAATACTTTTTTATAAAACCATATATGATCTATAAAACAATCAAGTTGGCGTTTATATTGTAAAAATATAGTCGCACCTCCTTTGCCACCTTCAAGTTTAAATAAGGCTTCTCTAGCTTGTTGGATATCAGCGTTGAGTTCAGAAAAGCCGGCCGAGACACTTTCCTTTATGGTTGCGTCCAGAACAAAATTGTCCTTTGATGCGAATGCTGCCTTCAGTCGCTCACGCAGGCTTTCCAGTGATAAACTTCCTAATAATCAAAATTTGATTGAATTTATGTTCCTTAAATTACTTCATAATAGCAATAGTGTATTATATTTAATTCTGTAACGCGATGCCTAAGGGTTCAGATGAATTTTTTAAAATGAAAAATCTTTCCTTAAGGTTTTATTTAGTTTTAATTTCAAGATAATAGATTACATTTCCAATAAACAAAATACTTTACTGTATGTCAAGACTAATTTAAATTGACTGGAAGGAGTTTTTGTTTAAAGAAAAACGCTGATTTTAGCGCCATTTTTAGTCAGTCGTCACAATGTAATTCTCTTTATTAAAAAATCTTTCAAAAATAAATATACTTTTCTAAAACTTTATTTAAGTAATATTAACTAATTTAAAGTTATTGAATCTGAATTGTAACAAGCTTAAAATATTACAGAAATTAATTTTTAACATGGTGGTATCGGTTTATTTAGGGTATTGACAAGTTGACAGCTTGACTGACAGACGGAAATTTATCAATTTTTTTTAGGTGGACATATCTGTAAAATCACTTGAGGAATATAACGTGAGCGTCAATTTTGATATAAATAATTTTTAACTATCCAGTAATCTTAAAAAATGAGTAAAATATTCTTGTAATATAATGTTTCATTGAATTTTAGGTACTTTGGTTTTAAATTTAATATAGTTATTGCGTTTATTTTCTGATAATGACGTATATTGATGTCAATGTTTACAAAAATCGGTACGTTTATACATATAGAAAAATATCAAAAGTCTACTTAAAATATTAAGTGTGGGGTGGGGGTGATGAATTGTAGTAAGCTTTTCCATTCATGATTAGTAAATATAGTTTTTGCTTAATATCTCCTAACCGGCACAATTTAATGCAAATTTAAAAAAAAATTAAAACTTTATAAATTATTCTAATTAAAATTATAAAAAAAAATGAAAACAATTCTTGTAAAAATTCATTATTCATGGAAAAGATACTTTTTTAAGATAATAGTGTTCATAATATATCTTATTCATAAAAGCCTTTAAAAGCTTTTCTGATTAAATAATGTCTTAGTTTTATTGTATTTTTATTTACGATTCAGAGCAGATTAATAAGTAATATGTAAAGAATTTTAACAACATCTGAATATGATTTATATATTTATCATTATAAAATTAAACGATTGTTCATAATTTTGCTAACCTCCAAATCCGCCTCCCAATTTTTTGAGAGCTTCACGGGCTTCACAGAGATCAAACGACAATTCTGGATAGTGTGATGCTTCGGCAATCTTGATAAGTTGCTCTAATTTGGCTCGGTCTTTGTTCTTTATAGCTAACCGGATTTGGTTACGCAGACTCCCCGGTGACATGTCATCCAGACTGATGTCTAAGTAAAATATATTGAAAGTTTTACATGCCACAAACTTACTCGTAATACGTATAAAACTTTTCTTTCATAAAAAACACCAAGAATTAGCATAGTTTAAGTTTACTCAATCTTTGATGTTATAGTTTCTCAATTATCAGATTATTGCTTGGAGCACTGGGTTAAAAGTAAATGAATGAAGTTCTAAACATTGCTTGAATATTTGAGAACGCTGTGTAAAATAGAAAAACTTTAAACAGACTTGACATTAACAATATATTTAATTTATAACTATTCATTAATTGTTTTTATATTGAAGGCATTTTATATAAATTCATCGGCTGCGTCATAAGTGTTCAAACACTGTCTTTCATTATAAATTTAAGATAAATAGTCTTATATTAAAATGTACTCAACATTTTCAAATTCAACATTGGATGAGGTGTGATAGAAATCTTGATTTTGGCCACTTTAAATTGGTACTAATAATTTTAAATGTTCGATCTAGCAAAATCCTGAATTTTTCATAATTTAAATTTTAGCAAAAAAATGAAGATAGAAAATGTTGAAGATATTTCTGTCTATTATTATATGAAAAATAAATCTCGTTTTTATAAAAAAAACATCTGAGAATTTAATACTTGGTTTTAAAAATCTGTATCGGAGTAAATGTTTCGAACCTGAAGTTCCTTGTTTCTTACGGAACAGTCTGAAGCTAGGTGTTTTCACACGGAGCCGTGGTAATGATAGAGATCCTAATAACCAGAATGAATAATAATAAATTATGCAGGCTGAAGATTATTTGGATTTAAAAATCATTATATTAATAGTGTATAAAATTATTATATTTAATTACTTATAAAATTATTATATTTAATTACATATAAAATTATTATATTTAATGTTATATTTCTTTCAAGTATATTTTGAAGAAATCATCGTTATATCAAATTGCAATTATGCCATTAAATGTAATACTGATGACCAATTTACCAAATATATTTCGTGAAGGTTTTTAATTTTCGATTTTGTATTCATGACAAAAATTATTCATAAAACATTCAAGATAAAAAGTGATAGAAATTTCGCCTCATTATAGAGGAAATCTGTCTGCAGAAATATAGACATACATAAATGAAACACTCGATTTTAAATGGGAATTGCCTAAATCTCTTACGTAAGAGTTTGAGATAGAGACAAACCTTTGCCACTTTCTCCGAGAGACTCCAGATGAAGTCTTGCTTCTTGGATATCGGGTATAAGTTCCGGGTGTCCGGAACTGAGACATTCAGCAATTACTTTCTCAAGAAGCTCTGGATCATTTTTCTTCTTGGCACTGTCTAGTTTCAGGCGGAGTTTGTCTATGCTCATTTTTCCTGATAAGTAAAACGCACCAATTATGATAACATCAACTCTGTTCTCATCAAAAGACAGGTAGCACAAAGTGGGAATATTGGTAGAAGGCAAGCCAAAAACTAATTGATGTTAGTAAGACGAGGATAATGAAACATGTAGATGAATCCAATGATTGATGAATTCAAAATTCAGTGAAACTCGAAATTAATGATGTGAAATTGATTTTATCTTGTAATGTATTTGAGCATATTGACGAGTTTGAGCTTCAATGAGAAAATATTTTATATGTATATATTTTAAATATTATTAACCAGAGAGGATTGTTAAAAATTCTATGTTTATTAAATAGATTTTTCAAAGTACTTTCAATTTCATTTTGCATGAAGAAAATATCGAACACATCTTCCTTCTAATTTAAATGGATAAATATCAAATTTAAATCAATTTTCCCTGTAATATGTTTTATATAACGGCTATTCTGTTATTATGAAAACAAACTAAAATATGCAAGATTTCAAAGATGACAGTGAATAATGTTGTACTTATATAGATGATCTTAAATATTTTGAACGAAATAAATTTGACGTGCAGTATCAATCATTTCCTTGTTAGAATTGATTAGAGACAGAGCAGAATAAAAGAGTGATCAATATCCCATACACTAACCTCCACGTCCATATCCCATTCCATCCAGGGTGTCTCTGGCCAGACCCAGATCGAGAGAAAGTTCTGGAAAACCGGCTTCCTCACATTCAAGGATGGCCTTTTCCAAATCAGCCCGGTTCTTGCTTTTGATCGCTGCCTTCAGTTGGCCACGTAGAAACTCTGGTGATTTCAGTTCTGATTAACGTAAGTATTGATATAAATTTAATATGAATGTATAAGTTTTTAAATTAAGTTATTTAGGAATATTATTTTAGAGTAGCGATTAGAAATAACCTCTTATTTAATTGTTATGTATCAAGAAATTATTTTTTTTAAATATTTTATATATGACTGATCAACAAGCTACGCTATTTCATATTATGATGTTGCTCTCAAACGTAGACAATAAATATATTTTTACTTTATGTTCAAAGAAAATATCTTAGAAAAAAATATATGCTATTTTTAAAAATTATTTTGAATCAGATCACTTTACATTGACATTTTTTTTTTAAAAAGACGTAACCGTAACTACAATTATTTTCTTGTCTTGTGACGGGATTCGCCCTGGGTCGGCTGATCCGGGTCCTTTCAACGAACTTACAGTGGCCCGAATGAAGACAGACCATTCAGTAAATTCATTTTCCAGAGTAACAAGGGAATTTGATATTCGCAAGCGGTCCCCAAGTCCTGCATGTATATCTCGTTCAGAGGAGGCTGGTTTGAATTCAGAGTTTGCCTTCTCCTAAATCGGTTGCCACCGAAGGCTACTGAACTCAGTCTTTCCTGCTATTTATCCATAAGTGGGGTATAAGAAATGGATTCATACCTTTCCCAAGGGTATTAGCACTTAAGTGAATTCGAATGGAATTCGAACTTGGCTCTCCGATTCCTCAATCCGTGCTTCCATTAACTACAATGAACTACATTAACTACAATTACGTATTTAAATAAATGCATATTTATTTCTTATAATGAAGGGATTGGGTATATTAGACATTTATTTATTTATCACTACTGAATACATTTTTTTACTCATAACAAAAAAATAAATAATCGTAGATATTTTATAAGTAGAGTGAAAGAGTAGTATGGTTTATTCAAAAAGTCAATTTCATGTTTTATTGCAGAAATATTGCCGAACCTCCTTTGCCGCCGTTCAATTTGAATAACGCACTCCTAGCGTTTTGGATGTCAACATCAAGGCCAGGTAGGCCGGCCGATACGCTTTCTTTAATAGTTGCATCCAGCACTTTCTTGTCCTTTGATTTGAATGCTGCCTTCAGTCGTTCACGCAGACTTTCGAGGGAGAGACCTCCTGATAATTGGAATTTGACGTCAGTTTGCAAAGTTATTATAAAAACAATGTATTATTTAAAATTATTCGAAAAAATAATAATAATAACTCAAGGTATATGGAAATTTGTCTTTTCCGACGGGATTTTACATCCATTTCAATATCATCTTTCCAAGATATTTTTAATTAGAAAGAGTTCTGTTATGTTAAAAAAATAATGCATGATATTTGTTTGATTTAATCAATTTAATATCAGATAATTTATCCGCTTAAGAATGTCTGTTTATAATAAGGCTAACCTCCAAATCCGCCTCCCAATTTGTTGAGAGCTTCACGGGCTTCACAGAGCTCAAATGACAGTTCTGGATATTTGGCTTCCTCAGCAATCTCAATAAGTTGCTCTAATTTCGCTCGGTCTTTGTTCTTCACAGCTAACTGCAGTTTGTCACGCAATATTTCTGGTGTCATATCTTCCATAGAAATATCTAATTAAAAGATAACACGTCTTTACGCGTCAAAATTTGGTCATTTTCTTTTGCAATGTTTTTCCTTCATGAAACAAAAACGAGGTCGTTACTTAGAATCAGTTTTGTCAATCTACGTTAATCCGACTTTTAATCAAAGATTTACAAATGAAAAAAGTCGAAAATTCAGTTGAATATATACACAAACAAATAAGAAAAAGTTTAAATATACTTCATATTACATCTGTAAGTTATTGGTTAAAATTTATTAAATACAATTATATAGAAGAAATCTTTATACAAATTAGTAGGTTGTGTTTCAAATTCAAAACAAAACAAAACAAAATCTTCTGTCACGGTAAAAATCGATCTTATCAAAATGAAAATATATTCTAACCGATATAATTAATTATTGACTAGAATTTGTTTAGGCATATTACAAGAGTGATCATTATTCATCGACTGTTTAACTTACCTATGGAAAAGCCAATGAATCTTTAGTTGTAAAACATTTAAGAAACATCTAAATGCAAAACTAAAAATCGTTCTGAGCATTGAATATATAAAGATGTAATTTTAATTATACATTATATTAGCCTATCAATAACAATAAAGAGTTGAATTTTTTTAACCAGAAAAGTGTAAAATTTTCGAACCTGCATCTCCATGTTTCTTACGGAACAAACTGAAGCTAGGCATTTTCACATTGAATCGAGGAAACGACAGAGATCCTAATAACCAAAATAAATTATATTTAAAGAATGCAGACATTATATTATTTATGTATTTATTTTGAATGATAAAGTTTAAGTTACATTATGCTGTATTTCAGGTATTTACTAGATTTTGTCAAATTAATTTTATATGCACTAAAGTTTTTTTATTTGTATTCAATAGTAACACAATTATTCATGCTTAGAATTATTATTTAATATTTTATGGCAAATACATATTTTATTTTAGCAAAGTATTTTTGTTAGATTTTGAATCAGCGTACTTATAATATTGTTTAACACTAATGGTAAAAAAGTGATTTCACCTCATTACATAAAGAGAGAAGGTATTGTTCAATGAGATATACGCAGAAGTTTATATTAAAAATTGGAACTGATGTTAATCTTATACTGAAATTGACTAAATATCACATGAAACAATTGAAGAAATAGAGACAAACCTCTGCCACTTTCTTCCAGAGATTCCAAATGAAGTTTGGCCTTATGAATGTCGGGCTTAAGTTCCGGGTGCCCTGAACTAATACATTCGGCTATTACTTTCTTTAGAAGTTCAGGATCATTTTTCTTTATGGCACTGTCTAATTTCAGGCGGAGCTCTTCTGTGCTTAATTCTCCTGACAAACAAAACGTACCAATGTGAACAAATTCAACTCTATTCCTATCAACAGACAGATAGTATTAAGTAGTGGATGCTTGTAGAAGACAAACGATAAAATATTAGTAATTGACAAAGAAACTGACACTTGCAGGTTGAATCCAGTGAACGACGAATTCAAAATTCAACCATATTTCGATTTAACGGCGTGAAATTGATAAACATTACAAGAAAAGTCATCGATTGCCGATGAGGCACTTAATAAATTGGCAAGAAAATACCGTTATTGTTAATTTTGATTATATATAACAAGATATTTGGAATTTTAATTATTAAAGTTAGAGATTAAACGTTCATGAAACTGGTGTTGTAATTACATTATCTCGTTAAAATAATTATAATTTCTATTTATACAAATAACACCAAATATCATTGATTAAGAATTTACACGCAAATTAACTGGTTAAAATTTTTATGCTCTGCCCAACTATTCTTAAATCAGTTATTCTTGCCTTTATTTTGTTATTAAATATAAACATATTAGCAAATCAGTTTTAGAAGTTATGTCTAATTTAGTATGAAATTCGTTTAGATTTATACTGGTAAATTTAAATATTTTAAACTTAATACATTTCTACCTAGAATCTTGACGTGCAGAAACAAAATTTGCTTCTCATAAGTGACGAGAGATAAAGAAGAATAAAGCAGGGGTCGATATCGCATACACTAACCTCCAAGATCGAAGGTCATACCGTCCAGAGTGTCTTTAGCCTGACCAAGATCGATAGAAAGTTCCGGATAACCGGCTTCTTCACATTCAATGATGGCCTTCTGCAACTCAGGTCGTTTCTTGCTCTTAATCGCTGCCTTCAATTGACCACGGAGAACCTCGGGTGATTTCACCTCTGATTAACGTAATTATTAAACGAATAAAAATGGCTGTTATAAAAATTATATATTAAAATTTAATTTTTAACTATTTAGTAAAATATCGAAAAAAAAAACAATTTCATAATACGGCACAGATAAAGAATTAATTCCTTCAAATTCTATTATATATGACTGAACAACAACCTGTATAATTTCGGTAAATTATTGATGTTATATGATCTATATTACTTGATTATTTCTAGAAACACTTATTTTCAAACTGAATAAAAAATAAGGCAGAAAATAAATAACGTGCTTAATATTTTAAATGTTTGAAACTTAAAAATATTTATTAGGTTGGTGCAAAAATAATGACGTTTTTTAACGTTAAAAATACGCCAAAAACGTCATTATTTTTGCACCAACCTAATATTAAGTTCTATGCCGAAGAAATTTAATTTAGTCAGCTGTTTATTAACGAAGAAGGTATTACAATTTTCTAAACAGTATTAAGATCAAATTTTATAAAAATATTATTACTGTAATTTTTAAATCTATCAGTGATTATTGAAAAGGTGTAAATTAAAAGTCCTGGTTTTCGCTAATCGAATTATCCAGTTCAAGTTAATATTTGCATTTCTTATTTCAATTAAAACCTTTAAATTTAAATGAAAACAACAAATATTTTTAATCGTTTAACATAAAATTAATTTGTAATTGTATGTAGTCATAAAATGCGTTTACTATTGGCAATAAATAGTTCATTGTTTTAGAAAAATGTGTAAAATTTCCGAACCTGCGTCTCCATGCTTTTTACGGAACAAACTGAAGCTAGGGACATTCATATGGAACTTGGGTAACGACAGAGATCCTGATAATCAAAATGAATGATATTTAAGAAAATAAGTTTTTAGATTATTTGTATATAAGATAGTTATTTTACCGCCTAGTGCTGTATGTGTTACATTTGGCTATGTTTTTCAGGCATTTACTATACTATATAAAATTCATTTTATTGCTTATTACACTTTTTCTTTTCAAAATTAAGTATTAACCACGATTAGCATTAGTATTTACATTAATAGAACAAGAAAATATTTTTTTAAAAAGAAAGTGTAATCTTTTGAATCAAAGTATTTATTAAAAGTATATTTATAAAAGAGCTTAACACTAAAACTGAAAAGAAATACAGAAATTCCACATTATTACAAAATAAGTGAGGAACCTATCCTAAAAAATATATAAAAGTTTTGGAATAATGTCAATTCTCGATATAAATTGCCTAAGACAATGAAGGGATAGAGACAAACCTCTGACATGTTCTTCCAGAGATTCCAAATGAATTCTGGCCTCTTGAATATCGGGTGTGAGTTCCGAGTGTCCAGAACTGACGCATTCAGATATTGCTTTCTTTAAAAGTTCAGGATCATTTTTCTTTATGGCACTGTCTAGATTCAGGCGGAGTTTGTCTATGCTCAATTTTCCTGACAAGCAAAATGTATCAATAAAAACAACATCAACTCTATTCCAACCAACAGAACCTTATCAGCAAAGTGTGACTATTGGGTGAATTCAAACGAGATGAATTTTAGTAATTAGCAAAGAAAGTCAGTTGTGTAGGTTGAATCCAATCATTGAAAATTCAACAGTCAGTTAAAATCGAAATTAAATGTGAAATTGATTAAAATGACTCGAAAAGTTATCAATTGTAGATAATGTAAAAGATAGAAAAAAAAGAAAAGAAATTAATCAATCAATGTGCATTATGAATGGATGAAAAGCAATTTCCCTTCTTTTGTTGATTAATTTTTCCTAAAAGATGTTAGAAATTCCACTATTTCGGTAAAATCTTAAAAATGAAATTTACTCCAAATTCAATTTATGCATACAAAATAAAATATCATTAACTGACATAATCTCACATTTGAAATAGTTTCATTCTATATTAACACTTTTATAACAGAGAACAACACGAGAAAAAGGATTTCTATAACGTTTTGTCAATGTTGCTGATGATGAGCAATAAATTATAAAAAATTCCGACACTAAGAACTAAGAAATACTGAAAGATATCAATTTACTGTTGACATTATTTTATGTACAGGAACGAAATTTGCTTTGATGTGATGGGACAAAGAGAGAGAGAGAGAGAGAGAATGATGAAAAAATAATCGATATCCCATACACTAACCTCCACGCCCAAATCCCATTCCGTCCAGAGTATCTCTGGCCAGACCCAGATCGAGAGAAAGTTCCGGATAACCGGCTTCCTCACATTCAAGGATGGCCTTTTCCAAATCAGCTCGGTTCTTGCTTTTGATCGCTGCCTTCAGTTGGTCACGTAGAAACTCTGGTGATTTCAGTTCTGATTAACGTAATCATTAATATATAAATTAAAGATGGTTGCAGGGAAAATGTATATTATTTTTTAATTAACTTACTTAGGAATATTATTTTAGAGTAGTAATTTGAAAGAAAATTTTATGTAATTGTGATACATCAAGAAATTTAATTTTTTTACAATATTTTATATATAACTGACTAACTGACAGTTACATCTCATATTACGATATTTCAATTAAACTTGAGCAATAAATATATTTATATTTCATATAGTTATCGGATTGCTTACTTTAACTTTGAATCTTTCTATTAATCATAATTGTCCCTAATACTGATATTATATTTATAAGAAAGATAAGACAGACATATTATATATCAAAGAATGTGTTTCTAGTTTGTATTAGATAAGTATGATCGAACCTCCTTTGCCGCCTTCCAATTCAAATAAGGTTTTCCTAGATTTTTGTATATTGACATCGAGGCCAGGAAAACCAGCTGATACGCTCTCTTCAATAGCTGCACCCAGAGCCTTTTTGTCATTAGATTTCAAGGCCGCTTTTAGGCGTTCAAGTAGGCCTTCGAGGGTTAGTTTACCTGTCAATCAATATATATATGGATTTCAATTTTAAATACATTTCTAATAACAGTATATTGAATTTACTTGTCAGTAAGAATCTATTGTAATTACTCAAGGGGCATGGTAAAATTACATCATAACATTAGAGATTAAAATAATTTCCTGTGCATTATTACAGTAATACTTTAACATTTCTTTTGATGTTTACGGTTTGAAAATTATTTGTATGCTTAACATTAGCAGAAATAAATGGCTGTTTGTCTTTTGGCTAACCTCCAAATCCACCTCCCATTTTGTGGAGTGCTTCTCGGGCGTCATGGAGGTCAAATGCCAATTCTGGGTATTGGGCTGCCTCAGCAACTTCGATAAGTTGCTCTAATTTCTTTCGGTCATTGTTCTTCACAGCAAACCGCAGTTGGTCACGCAATGTGTCTGGTGACATGTCATCCAGTGAGATATCTAAGTAAAAATATATCGAGAGTTTTATGTATCACAAATTTGTTCGTTTTTCTTCTAAATCATTTTCTTTTTCGTAGACTTTTTTTTATTGCAGCTTTAGTTAGTGTCTATGATGATAGGTTAAGGAATTTCTGGAAACACATATTTTAAAATGAAACGAATACGAAAAATTAGTTGAATATTTCATCAGAAAAATAGAAACACCACAATTAGGCTTAATCAATTGTTAATTTGGTTTCCAAATATTTATTAAATGCTTGGATTTGAAGAAAAATTATTTAAACAAAAGTTTGTGATTTAAATGAGAAACTATAATAAAGAGGAATAATATTCTGAAAATAAAATATTATTCTAAATTATTTATTTCAATTTTGGATTAAATTGTTGATATACAATACCAATGTTGGTTTTCAGTTATATCGGAAGCTTAATTTCATATCTGAATAAATTAATTATATCAGAATATTTGTAATATAGATAAAATACTTTTAGAGAGATCTGAATTTTAACCTTGATCATTTATCATATAAAAAGAAATGAGTAATTTAAAATATTCAGTGATTTTGTGTAATATGACCATCAATATGAGTATTTTTAAACAAAAATTCGAACCTGCATCTCCATGCTTCTTACGGAACAAACTGAAGCTAGGCATTTTCACATTGAATCGAGGAAACGACAGAGATCCTAATAACCAAAATAAATTATATTTAAAGAATGCAGACATTATATTATTTATGTATTTATTTTGAATGATAAAGTTTAAGTTACATTATGCTGTATTTCAGGTATTTACTAGATTTTGTCAAATTAATTTTATATGCACTAAAGTTTTTTTTATTTGTATTCAATAGTAACACAATTATTCATGCTTAGAATTATTATTTAATATTTTATGGCAAATACATATTTTATTTTAGCAAAGTATTTTTGTTAGATTTTGAATCAGCGTACTTATAATATTAACAAATGTAAAACTTAGATTATTTGTATATAATTTCGTTATTTTTAATCTCCAAGTTTGCGTTACTTAGATATGTTTGAGTTATTTATCATATTCAAGTCATTGACAGTTTCTTACAATGAAAATTTTATTTGAATTCGAAATTAGTGCAGTTATCTACGCTTATAATTGCACTTTTCATAAGAATGTACTTCATTTTTTAATATGTTCTATTTTTAGTATTTGAATAAAATAATTTATGAGAGGCATATTTCTTTCATTGTTTTACACTTACGTTTTATATCATTAGGATAATAAAGAGGGAGACTTTATATGAAACTTGTGAGAAAATTCGGAAAAAAGTTGAGATACCACCCATTTAATGCGATATTTGCCGAAATATATCAATGAAATGAAGTGATAGAAACAAACCTCTTCCACCTCCTAGTGAATCTAAATGAAGTCTAGCTTCTTGGATATCAGGCATGAGTTCTGGGTGTCCAGAATTGATACATTCGGCTATAACATTTTCCAGAAGTTCTGGGTCATTTTTCTTTATGGCACTGTCTAGTTTCAGGCGGAGTTTGTCCACGCTCAATTTTCCTGACAAGCAAAACGTACCAATGACAACAAATTCAATTTCATCCCCATCATCAAACAGGTAATATTAAATAGAGAATATGTATAGAAATCACAGGAAAAAATGTTAATAATTGACGAGGCATGTGTGTTGTGCATGCTGAGTCCAATTATTGATAAATTCAAACTTCGACCAAAAGCAAGATTAAGGACGTGTAATTGCTGAATAATAGTCCAAAACTTATTGTTCGCCGATGATGAAATGAATGAATTTGCCAAAAATACAGAACTCAATGAAAATGTATGAATTGAAGAAATGAAATTTACATTTTCTTACATTTGATAGCATACATCTGAGTAAGTAAGAAAAAAATGATTATGGATTTTATATGACTGTATTTCATGGACTAGAATCCATAAAAATATATATAAAAACGAAAATTTACATAAAATAGCATAGCATTTAAATATTCTTTAAAACTGTAAAAATGAATACAATAACAATTTCAATTAAAAGAAACACTCCTGCACGATTTAGATGCTCAATATATTTACGTTTTAACAAAATAGTACGTGAATAGATATTTAAAGTGAGAAGTTTTACACAAACTTTATTCTGTGACTAGAAATAATGGCAAAATGAGTTAAAACAATAAATTCTGAAAAATTCTTGGACTACAGGCAAACATGCATATATCGAGTGAAGTAAATTACTCGGTAAGATGTATTGACGCGTAGAAGACACAACTTCGTTGTTAGAGACAGAGTAGAATAAAAGACTAGTCGATAACCCATACACTAACCTCCACGCCCAAATCCCATTCCGTTCAGCGTGTCTCTGGCCAGACCCAGATCGAGAGAAAGTTCTGGATAACAGGCTTCCTCACATTCAAGGATGGCTTTTTCCAGGTCAGCCCGGTTCTTGCTTTTGATCGCTGCCTTCAGTTGGCCACGTAGAAACTCAGGTGATTTCAGTTCTGATTAACGTAATAATTAATATGAATTTAAGTTTGCTGGAGAGAAGTATATATACCAACATTTCTCAATTTAAGTTATTAGGAAATATAACATCTTACTAAAATGTTTGAGAAAAGTTTTTAATTATAATCGGGATTTCAAAATAATTCTCGTTTTCAAAATTTGGTTAAGTATTAAATATATATATTAAATTAATATATTATTATTTTCAGGATTAGTAATGTAGATAATATTAACCACTGAATTATATATTTATTTGATATGAAGCAACCATATATTTTAATCGTGTATTTTTTATTTATCATAATTTCAGTTTATATTCGTACATATATATAAGAAGTATGAAATAGAAAAACATATTTACAAAAGAATTAAGACGGATTATATATGAGAAAACAATGGTCGAACCTCCTTTGCCACCCTCTAATTTGAATAACGCATTCCTAGCGTTTTGGATGTCAACATCGAGGCCAGGAAGGCCAGCAGATACGCTTTCTTTAATGGTTGCATCCAGGACTTTCTTGTCTTTTGATGTGAATGCCGCCTTCAATCGATCACGCAAACTTTCGAAGGATAGATGTCCTGATAATTGGAATTGGATGTTAGTTTGAAAAGTTGTTATAATAATATTGCATTCCATACAACTCGTATATATAAATATATGAAAAATTATATAATGTGTAGAGAGACATGTGTCTTAACACTAGATTTTAAAATAAGTTCATAGTTACAATTTTAATATCTTCTGAAGATTTCCTTTAGGTTTAAAAAGAAAGCGTGATGAATTTGATCACGTTAATACGACAAGATGATTTATTTGATTAACAAGGGAAACAGTTGTTTGTAAGTAGGCTAACCTCCAAATCCGCCTCCCAAATTTTTGAGAGTTTCACGGGCCTCACAGAGATCAAACGACAATTCTGGATAATCAGCTTCTTCAGCAACTTCGATAAGTTGCTCTAATTTCTTTCGGTCTTTGTTCTTCACAGCCAACCGCAGTTGGTCACGCAATGAATCCGGTGACATGTCATCCAGAGAGATATCTAAGTAAAATGATAGTCAGTTATATTGTTTAACCGTCAATTTCATAAAAGATAGTCTTCAACATTAATTTCAAATATTCTTATGGCTACATATTTATTTTTTATATTTATCTCTATTCAAGTAATAATTTATCTGAAAAAAATTTCGAATGGAAAAAATTATATTCTAAGTAATTCTGAATTTAATATTAGATCGAAAAAGAGCAATTATTTCATTTTAATAATTAATTTTTAATTCCCAATTATTTTGATAATTTAGTCGAATTAATTATCTGGTAGAATATCGATTTTAGTCGGTAATTCTATTATAATATAAACGAAATCACAAACACTGTAGTTTGCACTGATAGCAATTAGACATTCTAACAAATTCAAAAAAAAAAAAAAAAAATTGTCATGTTTATCAGTAAAAATTATTCTTTCCACTTAATGATAACTGCTAAATTATGAAATATTTCGTGTATTGATTATTAAAATAAATATTAAAATTCTAACCTGCATCTCCATGTTTCTTACGAAACAGACTGAATCGGGGGAGTTTAATGTCGAGTCGTGGAAACGAGAATGATCCTGATAACCAAAATTAATGATATTGAAATAGAGACAGTTTTAAAATATTTCCGTTGAGGCAATTGCTGAGATTTGCTTTTATTTCGTGTTTACGCATTTAAATGATGAATGATAGAATAACGTAATTTCCGTAGGTCAATTTGTAAGAAATTTTTAAGTTTATATGTGTACACGTGAAACCAAATTTATCATGTATTAAAAAGATAGATAACATTATTATAGAAATTATTGTTTGCAGTTAAATAGATATATTTGATGGAATGAAAATTTGACGATTATGTCATTATCTGATATGAAATCTTGCAAATGTTTTCTTCAGAATTACGCCTCGGCTAATGCAAGATACATTGGAAAATGTCGTGATTGGTTATAGGCAGGTTTTCTAAAACACTAAAGCAGAAAATATGGGGAAGGGACAAACCTTTGCCACTTTCTTCCAAAGACTCCAGATGAAGTCTGGCCTCTTGGATATCGGGTATGAGTTCCGAGTATCCGGAAATGACACATTCATCTATCGCTTTCTCCAAATCTTCGGGATCATTTTTCTTTATGGCAGTTTTTAGTTTCAAGCGGAGTTTGTCTACGCTCAATTTTCCTGACAAGCAAAACGGATCAATGACAACAATAGGAAATCCATTCCCAAGTCAGATAATGACAATGATGGGAAATCAGTTTTAGCACATTAACGAGGACGTGTAAAAACAAGCAGAAAATTAATGAACTATCGAAACTTAAAATTACACGTATGTTTTACATAAATGGATTAATGAAACTATTTGTCTTCAATCGAAACGATATCGCTGCTGGTTAGCGATGGAGAAATTTCAACTACTAATACAATCTGTATTTCTAAAATATTGAAGACATTCAGTTTTATACTTTTCAACTATTAATTATTTTATATCTTACAAAATATATATGGGAACAGATTCCGATAAATGAATGCTTTCAATTTTTGAAAACAAACATATACTTTCATACATAAAGTGTAATAATTATTTTTTGCGATAGATATATTAAAGAGAAAACCAATAGTTAAATCTTCTGATAGTTTCTGTTCCCATGTTTAAAGATTCATTAGTTGAGGTGCGTGAAAAAAGAAATCGTTAATTTTATTTGTTTATGTTCTCCGATGGACGCACGCCATAGTGTCGAAAAGAAAAAAGGGACATCCCGCACACTAACCTCCACGCCCAAATCCCATACTTTCCAAAGTTTCTCTGGCTAAACGGAGATCAGGGGAAAGTTCCAGATAACCAGATTTCTCACATTCAATGATCGCACTCTCCAATTCAGACCGGTTCCTGCTTTTGATTGCTGCCGTCAGTTGACCACGCAGGGCGTCTGGTGATTTCAGCACTGATTAAAGTAATTAGTAATTTTGCATATTCAGTATTTATAAGTAGATGTTTTCACTTTTACCCTTAATATATCGAAGAATTCCTCCTTTTAAGTTTGTAGAATGAACAACTACACCAAATACATTAGAATATTTAGCTTTTACAACACATTATATAGAAACACAAAAAAGAACATTGCAATTAATTCCAAGTAATAAATCAATGGCTATTAAAAGATTGCTGTTAGTTGAATAGACACGTACTTGCGTATCTTAATACGATTTTATATTATTAAACAGCAAGTGTATCGAAGTTTTAAAAAGAAATTTCATTTACACGCAACTGGAAATCATATTATACGAATTTACACACGTTAATTATTTTCAAAATATAAATATATTATATGAGCATTTCCGAAAGTTAATAAAACGCGATTAAATTTCAATTGAAATTTGAATATAGTTAAGAAATATAAATTCATATTAGGTTATAGATATGAGAATATCAGTCATTAATCTAACCTCCTTTGCCGCCATCCAATTTATCTAAGGTAACTCTGGCTTCTTGGATATCGGCATCCAAGCCAGGAAGACCGAGCGACAAGCTTTGTTTTACGAATGCGTCCAAAGATTTTCTGTCCTTTGATTTGATGGCTGTCTTCAATTGCGGACGAACGATTTCGGCGGATATAGATCCTGATAATCGAAAATTGTTTTGCATACAGATTTTAAAGTAAACTTAATTTGAAATACATAAATTTACATAGATAGAAATCTCAAAATTTCTCTAGAATTTACTCTTAATAACAATATTTACTTCTATTACTACAACTGTGATTAAATCTTAATGGCATTCTCTTAATTGATGGTATATTTGATGTCAATTTATTTTTAGAGGAATCAATATAACGTCTTCGATAAATACAATCGAATTATCTAGTTAAATTCAACAGGATTTATATCGTAAATATCGTTTAATGAAAATAAAGTATTCTTGTATGAATGCCTAACCTCCGTATCCGCCTCCCAATTTGTTGAGAGCTTCACGGGCCTCAATGATATCCAACGACAGTTCTGGACATTGGGCTTTCTCAGCAACCTCGATCAGATGCTCTAATTTCGGTCGGTCATTGTTCTTTACAGCTAAACGCAGTTTGTCACGAAGAGTGTCCGGTGACATATCATCAACAGAGATATCTAAGTAAAATGAGAGCAATTTTCATTACCATGAAGTCTTTCAATGTGTTAATTGAGAAAATGCGTACTAAATAGAAAAATTGGACTCAATTCCGTAGCTTAAAAATTGATTTTCATTATGATATTTCATTTGTTCGCAATGGAGATATTATCAAATAAATATCTTTTAAATATATTCTGTTATTTTTCTTTCTTTTAATTTATAAAGATTATTGATTAAGCGATGGCACCAATAATATATCATTTTCCAATTTGGTCGAAAAGATTTTCTACGATGTCAATAACACATATTATTATGAATATAAAAATCTTTCGTAAGCGCGATTACGGATTCTTGTTCGATGTTTGAAAATTAGAATTCTATTCACTTTGATTAAATGTTATATATCTTATAGTTAACCATTTACAATGAAATTTTTAATTTTTCAGCGAAATATTCGATTAATTTAAGGATAATAGAAAAGCACGCCGAACCTGTATCTCCATGTTTCTTTCGGAAAAGACCAAAGCGAGGGACTTTCATATGGAATCCAGGAAACGAGAAGCGTCCTAATAACCAAATTTCGTAATAATTTAGAAAGCGCGTTATATTAAATATGCAACTATGCTAGATTATATTCTATTTTCCATGAAAATTTCTGTAATATTTCACGGTTTGATGATTCAAATAATAATATTACATTCATTTTTCTATGACTTATCAATACGTATTTGTATAAGTTTATACAGTTATATATATATATATATATATATAATACATTTATATATATTATATAAGTGAGTGTGTGAGTGATAGAGAGATGTAATGGATTATCGACAATTATTAAAAGTGTAAAATATGGAGATTACATAGTCAATAATAATGCTGATTGGAATACATTTACTTCATTTGGAAAAATGTTTATGACATCAATAAAGTATTCAAAAGAGAATTTTTGAAATTCCTAATTCAGAAATATTTCAGCAATAATTTTAATAATATTCGCGACAGAGGTAGAATTATTCGGATATTATGTGCGAATTGACAGAATGTATAAGATATGGTGGATAGGACAAACCTTTGCCACTTTCTTCCAGAGAATCCAGATGAATTCTGGCCTCTTGGATGTCGGGTATGAGTTCCGGGTATCCAGAACTGACACATTTAGCTATCACTTTCTCAAGATCGTCAGGATCATTTTTCTTTATGGCATTGTCTAATTTCAGGCGGAGTTTGTCTACACTCAATTTTCCTGACAAGCAAAACATACCAATGATAAATAAAGCCAAACTATAGCCTGCATCAGACAAGTAGTAGAATAAGTATACTGATAATAGTAGAAGGAAAATCGAACAAACTACACATTGAATATGATGGTATGAGAAAATTGAATGAAATGTTTTTTAGAATACAAGACAACGTCGAAAGACGGAAACATGATATATATAAAGGTCAATCGAAACACTATGGATTCATGGAGATCAAATAAAATGGAAATTACATGAAAAAATGTCGCTCGTAAAATAAAGGATTACTGACAAAAAAAAAATCGTTTATCACTTGGATTTTATGTATTTCGCTTTGATGATTATTGATCTTTATTTTCAAAATAGGTATTATTGTAAATTTCTCTGCATAATTACTTGGATATCAAGTAATTATTAGAGATTCACAACGAAATAAATTATTTGACATGGAATAGGATGAACATTTTATATATGTCCAGCAATATATTATTAGAATTGGATTTTTATTTCCATTAGAATAATGTCAGTGAATTATCGTTGAAAATTTGTAAGTTTTGATAATTTTGTTCATTTCATAATTTCGTTTTGGCAAATTGTATCATTTTCATTTTAACATTACGAGAAAATTTTCAAACGCATTATAACGTAAATATACTAGCTTCCTCCAAACAGAAATAGTTATTTCATCTTTGAATTTTATCCGGCATGAAATCTTCCAGAACCGTTATATTTCGATTTTCATGTGAGGTTACACAGCAAAATTGATTGCGATATACATATATAAGTGAGAGAGAGAATGAAGAAAGATATATGTAAACTGAGAGAGAGATTTAGCATGATAGAAAAAATAGGTGATAATCGTATAACATGATAGAAACTAACCTCCACGTCCAAATCCCATTCCGTCCAGAGTGTCTCTGGCCAGAGCAAGATCGAGAGAAAGTTCCGGATAACCGGCTTCCTCACACTCAGCGATGGCTTTTTCCAGCTCAGGCCGGCTCTTGTTTCTGATTGCGGTCTTCAATTGGCCTCGAAGAATCTCTGGGGTTTTCAGCACTAATTAACGCAATTATTTCATAATTATAATCATCCAGTAGTAAAGTAAACAGATTTTAATATCACGTTTTACATAGAAATTATTCATTGCTACTTGTCAATTAGTTTCAGTAAATATTTACAAATTCTATGTTATAGCATTCTATTTGACAACTCCGTTACTAAATAAGAAACAACAAATTGATTAGTAAAAATTTAAATTCTGACTAGTATTACGTTGGTGCAAATATAATGACGTAATAATGTCGTTTTTTTTTACGTATTTTTTAACGTCAAAAAATGACATTATTACGTCATTATTTTTGCACCAACCTAATATTTAAATCCTGTAGTTGATGTATTTTAATAAAACTATCGCTTTTGAATATTGCACACATAAAATCTCTTTGAAAAATGAAAATACATTTTAATACTTTTAAATGTGTTAGAAAAATTAATGTTAATATATTATCGATGTATGTGTATAAATGTGTCGTCTAACCTCCTTTTCCGCCCTCCAATTTAAATAAGGCTTCCCTGGCTTGTTGAATGTCGGCACCGAGACCAGGGAAACCGGCCGATACGCTTTCTTTAATGCTTGCATCCAACATCTTCTTGTCTTTTGATTGAAACGCAGCCTTCAGGCGTTCACGTAAACTTTCGAACGATAGACTTCCTGATAATCAAAAATCGAATATATTCTTCGTAATAAATGCTAATATTTTTAAGATACGAAAGTAAAATTTGTTTATATTTTTTAATAGATAATATTAAGTATTAATTGAAGGATTTATAAAATGAATAGTTACCGTGAGGAATTTACACTTGACAGCTTTAAAATGACGGATATGTAGGTTTTATATTTTAGAAATTAATAGGTCAAATTTTATTAATATCGTTACATTAAATTTAACATTTAACTATCGAAATAGAATCACAAGATATTTTGTGTTTGGCTAACCTCCAAATCCGCCTCCCAAATTTTTGAGAGTTTCACGGGCCTCACAGAGATCAAACGACAATTCTGGATAATCAGCTTCTTCAGCAACTTCGATAAGTTGCTCTAATTTCTTTCGGTCTTTGTTCTTCACAGCCAACCGCAGTTGGTCACGCAATGAATCCGGTGACATGTCATCCAGAGAGATATCTAAGTAAAAATACAAATTGTTCTAATTGCATGAAAACTTTCTCATTTCCTTTGGTAGTTCATTTCATGCGTAAGAATAGGCCCTGATGCTTATTTTTGCTTAGTTTTCTCAGTTTTTGAAGATACTTCATCTAAATTATTTGAATTTTAATTCAAATACACTTTTACAAGTGAAAAGAATGAAAACGTCTCGTCCAATATATACACATAGACACGGAATATTTTTAACGTACATTGTATTTCATCTATTTCTTATCATTTATTAGATGCCATTACATAGAAGAGCTGCTTACGCACATTAATCGCCTAACCAGAATAATATAAAATTCTATGATGATTTAGAATATAATTCTCAACATGACAATACATCAGAGTCGTTATAATTTAGTATTGCTTTGCAAAGATGAAGTGTGAAATAGTGTTGTATTTTCATGCGGCGATTTTTAAAAATTCATGTTATTCCTTTAATGTAATTGTAAATATTCTGGATATTTGTTTATTAAAATAAAAACAAAACTTTTGAATTTTTTTCATCAGAAGTGGGTAAAAAAATTCGAACCTGCATTTCCATGTTTCTTTTGGAACAGACTGAAGCTAGGCATTTTCACATTGAATCGTGGAAGCGATAGAAATCCTGATAACCAAAATGAACGAAATGTGGTATTTAGATTATTATTGTACAAATTCGTTATTTTTAACATCAAAATTTCAGTAAGGAACATTATATTCAGCATTGTATTAATTTAGCAGAATTTGCAAAAGTTGTTTTATATCTTATTACGATATTAATTTGGATTCAAAGGCAACGCACTTATGTGCACACAAAATTATTTAATTTAGTACATTAATGAATTATTTTATTTTAGAAAAATACTTATTATTTATACTTTGAATCTAAGTTTTTAAGCATTGTTTTCTTAATACAAAAGATAAAATATTAAAGATTAAACATCAATGCGAATAGAGAGGGGACGCCTTTCTTTAAAAATGCAATAAAATATTAAAAAAAAAAGTTGAAACAACAATTACGCGCAGCATTTGTCTACATAACGAAATGAAGAGATAGAAACAAACCTCTTCCACCTTCATCTAATGACTCCAAATGAAGTCTAGCTTCTTGAATATCAGGCATAAGATCCGGGTGACCGGCACTGACACATTCAGATATCACATTTTCCAAAAGTTCTGGATCATTTTGCTTTATAGCACTGTTTAGTTTCAGGCGGAGTTTGTCTGCGCTCAACTCTCCTGAGAAGCAAAATATATCAATGACAACATCATCAAATTTGCCCCAGTCATCTGACAAGTAGTATGAAATAGAGAAAACTTATAGAAGACAAACGACACAAACGTAATTGACGTGGAAATTGTGCTGTGCAGATTGAATCCAATGATCGATAAATCAAATCATAGAGCAAAATCGAAAGTGAGGATGTGAAACCTGTAAGCATTCGTCGAAAGGTTATTGATTGGCCATAAGACCATTAAGGTGTTTGCTCGAAATTTCCGAAACCAATGAAAATGTATGATGAACAAAAGAAAAACAATTTTAAATTTCTTTAGTTTTGTTGCTTTAGAGTGAGCTGATAATTTTGAATTTACATGATAAATTATTAACTTGAAATATTTTAGCATAATAGCCAGATATCTTTATAAAAAAAGGAAAACATCAAGGTTCCATCATTAAGACTGTAAAAGCCGAAACTAGTACGAATATTAATTAATGAGAAAACTATGAAATATCAATGATTGAAATAGTGAATATTGAAATGGCTAAATAATGTATGCAAATATAGTTGAAGTAATATTAGTTCTATTATTTTTAAATTAACTTGTTGAATATATATATATGTGTGTGTGTGTGTGTGTAAGAGACACAGAGAGAGAGAGAGGGGGAGAGATAAACATTAGATAGGGAGAGTAGTGAAAAATAGATCGATATCTCATGCACTAACCTCCGCGCCCAAATCCCATTCCATCCAAGGTGTCTCTGGCCTGACCCAAATCGAGAGAAAGTTCCGGATAACCGGCTTCCTCACATTCTAAGATCGCCTTTTCCAAATCAGCTCTGTTCTTGCTTTTGATTGCTGCCATCAGTTGCCCACGTAGAAACTCTGGTGATTTCAGCTCTGATTAACGTAATTATTAATATAAATTTAAAATAGAACGAAAAACTTTGTATGTTATTTAAAGTATGTTATTAGGGAAAGTTATTCTTTTTACAGAACATTGTGGAAGAATATTTTAAATATAATAGACAGACAAAGTACTCATTTTTAAATTTATATATTATTGAATTTAATCATATATCCAGACATATTTTCTCAGGACCAGAAATTCCTTCCTAAACATATTCATGCATATAAATATGATGATAATGGAATTCTATACTGTCAATATATATTTATTGTGTGTATTGAACAGATTGGATATGCTTACGTAGATTTCTTATTACTAAAGTATTGAAGATAATGATCACAGATTCGTCACAAGGACGATAAAACAGGTCTATAACTTATAAAACAATCAATTTCGCGTTTATATGACGAAAATAATATCGAACCTCCTTTGCCGCCTTCCAGTTGAAATAAGACTTCTCTAGCTTGTTGAATGTCGACGTTGAGGCCAGGTAAGCCGGCCGATACACTTTCTTTAATGGTTGTATCTAGAACCTTCTTGTCTTTTGATTTAACTGCCGCCTTCAGTTGCTCACGCAGGTTTTCAAAAGATAGACTTCCTGATAATCAAAATTGAATTGGATGTAAACTCTTTAGAACATGAATAATAAAATTAACTATATTTAACACTTAATTCTAATTCCTCAAGGATTCTTGAGAATTAAATCATATTGGAGTTTAAATATTTTCTGGTCGTTATTAAAACGTAATTTTCATTAACAAATTTTCTCTTACATTTAAATAGTTAAAAAAACTATTATGCATTCAGTTTAGCAATCTTTAAATTATATTTTCATATTTGTTGAAATAAATGATTATTCATAATTTTGCTAACCTCCAAATCCGCCTCCCAATGTTTTTAGAGCTTCACGGGCATCACAGAGATCAAACGACAGTTCTGGATATTTGGCTTCCTCAGTAATCTCAATAAGTTGCTCTAATTTCTTTCGGTCTTTGTTCTTTATAGCTAACCGCAGTTGATCCCGCAGACCCTCCGGTGATATATCGTCCAGAGAAATATCTAATTAAAAATATAATGAGTGCTTTTCACCACAACTATTTCCTATTTGTTATTGTTTATCGTTTCCTTCAGTGAAAACAACATCATCTTTTCTTCCTTTTATTTTTGTCATTCATTTATAATAGTCCATCAATATTTTCAGAACTTTAATCAAAACGCACTTACAAATCTTTTGATCGAGGTCGAATATTTACTTGAATATATGCGCAATCAGATTAATTTAATTCATGTTTTATAATTTATTACATATAATATATCAAAGATATTCCACTTATAAGTTATCAGTGTTTTAAATAAATTTTTCCTTAGCTGTATAAACCAGCATACTCAAAATTAAAATATTAATAAATAATTATAATTTATCATTGACTTGCGTTCATGAAAGTTAATGCAAGGTAGTTTTTCCCTTCATGCTCTGTTTAAATAAAAGCTGTTGAATATTTAATAAAACAATTTTCAGGATAAATATTAATGAAAATCGACAAAAACTTTCGAACATTTAACATAATAAACAAATATGTGAATTTCATATTCATCGTATATTATTCTATTAATAAAAATATCTATTTTAATATTCTTAATAAGAAATTGTTTAATATCTTCGCACCTGTGTCTCCATGTTTCTTACGGAACAAGCTGAAGCTAGGCATTTTCACATTGAAACGAGGAAGTGACAAAGATCCTGATAAACAAAATTAATAATATTTAATATTTAATGCAGACCTTATAATATTTGTTTAAATTTTAGTAAATTTTAATGTTGAAGTTTGTATAAGTCACATATGTTCTAAGGCATTTATATATTCTGTAATTTTCACTTACAGATTACGACGATAATTTTATTTGAATTCAAAATTAGTACAATTATCTATGCGTTAACCAGTTTTACATTAGTATAAGAAAATATTACAAATTTTCAAATGTTTTATTTTAAGTATGTGAATAAAAAGAGGATTATTTTAATCATTGCTTTTAACTTATAAAATATTACATAATTTTGATTCATTCAGAAAAAAACTGATGCTGAATTGCCATAAAACCAGTAAAAGAATATAACACAAAAGTCGAAGTACTCTGCATTTTATGCTGTATATGCCCAAATATCTCATTAAAAACATTGAAGTGATAGAAACAAACCTCTTCCACCTTCTAGTGAATCCAGATGAAGTCTAGCTTCTTGGATATCAGGCATGAGTTCCGGGTGTCCTGAACTAATACATTCCGCTATCACATTCTCCAGTAGTTCGGGGTCATTTTTCTTTATCACATTGTCTAGATTCAGGCGGAGTTTGTCTACAGTCAATTTTCCTGACAAGTAAAATGTATCGATAATAACAATAGTAACTCTACAGTCAGCATCAGTCTATGACAATAGTAACTCTATTCCCACCGACAGGTAGGTAACGAGAGAGTTCGAATATTTTTAGAGCGCAAACCAGACACATATTATTAACTGAATAAGAAAGTGAATTGTGTCGGTAGAATCCAGTGACTCATATATCCTATATGCGATGATATGATATTAATGTCATGAAATCGATGAGCATTAATCGGAATGTTATCGATTCCTGATGGGACAAATAATATACTGACAAGTACTTTTCGAAATCAATAAATCTGATTACATTTCCTTTATTCTGTTTTGAGTAAGTTGATGATTTTTAATTTATATGGAAACTTTTTTTCTAGATATCTATATTTGAAGCATAAAAATCATATGCAAACTCTGAAATGTCAGTTATCTAAACGTTTTATATATTTTAAGCATTAATGTTTTTCCATTTCCCATTTAATTGTCTACAAACAAGGGAAATATATGGATAAATTTTTAACTTTATCAGATATAATTGTGGTTATTTTTTAAATATTTGAATTTTAGGGATTATTCTGTGATTAGGATAACAAAACATCTAAAATATGACAAAGTACTATAAAATGTGATCGTAAATATGTATTTAGTTTCTCCGACTTTTACAGGCGGACATAAATATTTTCAACGAAAAGCATTTCTCTCTAGAATTAATTGAAGCGTATTGTTCCTTCTCAGAGTTGATGAGAGGGAGAGAGAGAGCGACAAAGAGAGAAACAGAATAGAAGAGGAAGTGATAACCTATAAACTAACCTCCACGCCCAAATCCCATTCCATCCAGCGTGTCTCTAGCCAGACCCAGATCGAGAGAAAGTTCCGGATAACCGGCTTCCTCACATTCAAGGATGACCTTTTCCAAATCAGCCCGGTTCTTGCTTTTGATCGCTGCCTTCAGTTGGCCACGTAGAAACTCTGGTGATTTCAGTTCTGATTAACGTAAGTATTAATATTATTTAAAGATAGTTGTAGAGAAAAATTATGTAGAAAGTACTTTCAAAATTACGTTATTTTGGAATGTATCCTGTTATATTATTAGATTATGATATGGCACTTACTTATATTCTTAGATTATGATATGGCACTTACATATAAAATATTTTTCTTTTATATATTGAACAGAAATATCGTGGTTATTTTTAAATAACGTTTGAAGATAATGATCATGAATTATATGCCAGCAGTATGATTAATCGGAGATTTCATTTCTCGTATATACTTAAAAGAATATGGTCGAACCTCCTTTGCCGCCCTCCAATTTGAATAACGCACTCCTAGCGTTTTGGATGTCAACATCGAGGCCAGGAAGGCCGGCAGATACGCTTTCTTTAATTGTTGCATCCAGGACTTTCTTGTCTTTTGATGTGAATGCCGCTTTCAGTCGTTCACGGAAGTTTTCGAGGGATAGACTTCCTGATAATTGAAATTTTATGTTAGTTTGCATATTATAAGTTCTTATAATTAAAGTGTATTATATACAATTCTTATCATAAATATATTTTTTTAAATTATTTAAGGGTCGAAGACACATGTTGCTTCATACTAGATTCTTTATTTCAGCGTAAAAATTGGAAGACGTTTTTAATTAGGAAGATTTCTTTTATATTTAAAAAAAATAGTGCATGATATTCACTTAATGTTATCAATTTAATATAAGCTGATTTATCTGGTTAATATCAAAAATGTTTATTTGTAAGTAGGCTAACCTCCAAATCCGCCTCCCATTTCCTGAAGAGCACCACGGGCCTCACAGAGATCAAATGACAATTCGGGATATTGAGCTGCCTCTACAATCTCGATAAGTTGCTCTAATTTCTTTCTGTCTTTGTTCTTCACAGCCAACCGCAGTTGGTCACGCAATGAATCCGGTGACATGTCATCCAGAGAGATATCTAATTAAAAATACAATGGTTGCTATTCACATCACAATTTTCCCTTTTACTTGAAAAGATCGTTTCCTTCTCGAAAGATACTGTGGTTTTTATTTTATTTTTTTCAATTTAATACTTCATCCAAATTATCTTAATTTTATTCGAAATATGCATTTATAAATGAGTGGAAGATGGCGAATTCAGAAGTATTTAAAAACACATTGTAAACTATCCATTATAATTGATCTTTTATAGTCTTTGATGAAGTTACGATTTTCATACATTTCTTTAATTTCATAACTATATTTACATATTTCAGCTTCAGGAAAAACATTGGATTTTTTAAAATAAAGCCATTTTTTTTAAATAAAGCAATTTTTATGAAAAATATAAGTAGAAAATAACGCGATTCTAAGCATTTAACAACTACGAAAAAAGGTACCTTTAAAGATACATTATGTTTTCTACAAATAATAAATATTCTAATATTCTTAATCATAAAATGTGTAAGGTTTTCGAACCTGCGTCTCCATGTTTCTTACGGAACAGACTGAAGCTAGGCATTTTCACATTGAATCGAGGAAGTGACAGGGATCCTAATAACCAAAAGGAATGATATTCAACAAGTGTAAAATTTAGATTCTTTGAGTAGAATTCGTTATTTATAATGGCGAAGTTTGAATAAGTTATATTATGTTTGGTATCGGATTTATTTAGTAGAAAGTCGTTTATATATTATTACGGTAAGATATTAATTAGCATTCAAAAGTAACACATTTACCTGCACTAATAATTATTATTTAATTTAGTACATTAATGAAATATTTTATTTTAGATAAACGATATATTTTCATACTCTGAATCAAAGTTTTTTTTTTGTTTTTGTTTTTTTACGATAGATACATGTACCATATTTTATAACGCACATGGTAAAAATTGAGAGAAACTTCACATACATACGAAACGAGAGAAACAAATTTTCTATAAAACATTTGAAGAAATATGAGCACCAATTTTGAATGCTGTCAATTTCATACTGTATTTGTCTAAAGGTGTTGGGAAAATTGAAGATATAGAGACAAACCTCTTCCACCTTCTGTCAGCGACTCCAAATGAAGTCTTCCCTCTTGGATATCAGGCATGAGTTCCGGATGTCCAGCACTGACACATTCGGCTATCACATTTTCCAGAAGCTCAGGATCATTTTTCTTTACGGCACTGTCTAGTTTCAGACGGAGTTTATCTACGCTCAATTTTCCTGACAATTAAATTGTACTAATGACAACATCAACTCTATTTCAACCATCAAACTATTATCCGCAAAATGTGAATATTTGTAAAATGCAAACGAGACAAATGTTAGTAATTGATGAGGAAATTGAATTAGGTGGAATTTATCCAATGGATGATGTATTAAAAATACGACGAAAATGACGACGTGAAATTGATCAACATTAGTTGAATGTCGATGAGACACATAATTGATTGAATAAAAAATTTCAAAATCAGTCAAAAAAAGGAAAGACAGACGATTTTAAATATCTTAAATATCTAATGTTAATATTTTAAACAGAAAAGCAAGATAAGTTCGATGTTAATTTCGCATTTATGTTATTATATATTTAAAAAAAAAAAGAAATTAGTTTTGAAATGAAATATTGCTGAACGAAATATTCGGACGAACGCAAATAGTTACATTATAATTCTCTGTCCAAGTACACTCGTGTTTAGTTGTCTTTTACTTCGAACTTAACGCTTACACATTGATTAAAAGTAATAACCATAGCAAAACAATTTCAAAGTTCATAGACAATAGAGTATGTAATTTCCTTCGACGGATACAGGAGAGCACAAATATTTTGACCGATAAAAATTTCTCGATATAATTACTTGATTAGCAGAAGCAAAGTTTCTTTGTTAGTGGTGATGAGATAGAAAACAGAATAAATAAGGAATCAATATCCCATAGACTAACCTCCACGCCCAAATCCCATTCCGTCCAGAGCGTCTCTGGCCAGACCCAGATCGAGAGAAAGTTCCGGATAACCGGCTTCCTCACATTCAAGGATGGCCTTTTCCAAATCAGCTCGGTTCTTGCTTTTGATTGCTGCCTTCAGTTGACCACGTAGAAACTCAGGTGATTTCAGTTCTGATTAACGTAATCATTAATACAAATTTGAGATGGTTGTAGAGAAAATTATATATTTAATTCTTTACAAATAAACTTATTTAATATTTATAGTTATAAATTGTAAAGATCATTTTATTATTAAAAAATATTGATAAAGAGCTAAGTTTATCTAATAGTCTATATATATTAGAATAAATTGCAGTTTAATCTTGTACGCATGTATATATATATATCATGATATCACATTTATATATAGAACTTACATTCAATTTCATTTTTACACTGTACAGATAATAATGCACTAATCCTTGATGCTTATTAATCAATAATGAAAATAATTGTCGTGACGTAATTTAGAAGAAATATAGAACGTTTGCATGTGTTATAAAAATGTCAATTTTGTGTTCATATTACAAAAGTGCGGTCGAACCTCCTTTGCCGCCCTCCAATTTGAATAACGCATTCCTAGCATTTTGGATGTCAACATCAAGGCCAGGAAGGCCGGCAGATACGCTTTCTTTAATTGTTGCATCCAGCACTTTCTTGTCCTTTGATTTGAATGCTGCCTTCAGTCGTTCACGCAGAGTTTCGAGGGATAGACTTCCTGATAATTGAAATATTAGTGGATTTATTTTCTTCAAAATATTTATAATAACAGTATATTGTATTTAATTCGCAGTTTAAAGCTATATAATATTACTCAAGAACTCTAAACAAATACATCATTTGATTGGAGTTTGAAATATTTTTTTGAATTGTTATTTCGATTAAGGAGTTTGTCAAGAAATTAAATATTAATATTTATTAAGCACGCTATTTGAATAATTCCTATTCTTAACATTAGTAGAAACAAACGGTTATTGTAATCATGCTAACCTCCAAATCCGCCACCCAAATTTTTTAGGGCTTCACGGGCTTCACAGAGATCAAATGACAGTTCTGGATACTGGGCTGCTTCGGCAATCTCAATAAGTTTCTCTAATTTCTTTCGGTCTTTGTTCTTCACAGCCAACCGCATTTGGTCCCGGAGACTCTCCGGGGACATATCCAGAGATACATCTAAGCAAAAATATATTGAATGTTTTACGCGTAACAAATTGGCTTTTTACACTTTCAAAAATTTTATAGATCAAATACACCAACATTTAGCTTCAATTATTTTTTCCTCAATCTTTGATATTTTCATCTCAATTATCGGATTATCACTGGAAACATTCAGTTAAAGCATATGAAAAGAATTTTAAACATTACTTGAATATTTGAGAAAGTTGAATAAAAACACTTTAAATGAACTTATCATTTAATATTTAGAATTTATTAAATATTTTTATAGTGAAGGGATTTGATACAAATTAGTCGATTCTTTTTTAATTTGAAGAATACAATAATATATTTTATTGTAAAACGTAACGATATATTAAAAATTGCAAAACATATCACTGATTTGTATTAATAATTTGTTAGAGAAATGTAGGTTTTCAACAAGATATTTTTTTAAATTCCCTCTGTTAAAAGATCAAAATTTTAGTTAAATTATATTTTAACGAAAATTATAAAGCAAAAATATGTCAAAAAATATTTTGTTTTTTATTACCTGAAAATATTTTAATTATAAAATTTCTAAAATTTTGAAAATTGAATACTATGCATATATTATATATATATATATATATATATATATATATATATATATATGTGTGTGTGTGTGTGTGTGTGTGTGTGTGTTTGTGTTTCTTTAAATCTATATCTGAGTAAAAGTTTCGAACCTGTATCTCCATGTTTCTGATGGAAGAGACTGAAGCTAGGGAGTTTCATATGGAGCCGAGGTAACGAGAAAGATCCTGAGAACCAAAATGAATTATATTAAATAATGCAGTCTTAAGGTCATTTATGTATGAAATCAAATTTAATATCACACTTAACTTATTTTATATTAAGTTAATTCTTTGAACTATTCAGATTTTCGGAACACATCCTTATGTTTCATTACGGTTATGTAAAATAAAGCTATTGTAACGTCGATAACAGCAAGATTAATCATTTCATCAGTAATGAAAATGTACGAAAATATATTACATCTGGAGAAGTTTTGTATTTTGATTTGGAATTGAAATATTCAAGAGAAATATCCATAAAACTGTTTAGTATTCAGGATAAAAATTAATATAGATTTCACATCGTCAGTTAACAGTGATGAATCCATTCTATAAAGCGTGTGAAAGATAAGAGACATAACTTGAAACATTGCGGTTTTATAAGGAATTTGTCGACATATCTCATAAAACAATATAGACGAGGTAGAAACAAACCTCTGTCAGTTTCATCCAGAGAATCCAAATAAAGCCTAGCCTCTTGGATATCGGGTATAAGTTCAGGGTGTCCGGCACTGACACATTCGGCTATTACTTTCTCTAGAAGCTCTGGGTCATTTTTCTTTATGGCACTGTCTAATTTCAGACGGAGCTGTTCAGCGCTCAATTTTCCTGGCAATCAAAACGTACCAATAAAAACAGCGTCAAATTAATTTTCATCATCAGACACCCTTTCTCAAGGAATGGATATTTGTAGATGTCAAACAAAAACAAATATCCAATGGTGTTAATAGTTGATAAGGAAACTCGTGCAGGTTGAATACAATAGTTGTTGAATTTAAAATTCGACGAAAATTAAAATTATCGTGAAACTGATAAGTATTAGTCAAACGATCGATTGACATAAAGAAAAAATTGGCAATACATGAATCAAAATATTGATTAATAAAAAGCAATTTGCCTTTTCTTTCTTTTGGTTAGAGATCAATATTTTCTTTTATATAATAACGGATTTTTCATGTTTATAGTTTCTGTATTAAAAATAAGATATAAGTGAAAACTCAGCATTTAGAAAATATACTTCCAATTTATATTTACACGAAAGAAAAGCATAAATACTGTTGGCATCTTCCAACGAAGGATTTTTTTGAAAATTTTATGCTATACCTAAACATACACGAAAAGATTTATCATGGGTTATATAATATTTAATATTTACTCTGTGATTACAAAGATAAAAAAAAAGGTTATCAAAATGACTGAAAAGATTATGAGCGCTAAAGTGTTCAGAAAATATTTAAAACAAAATGAATTTCTCGTTGGCTTTTCTGGCGTACATATAGAAAATTTATCTCTATCAGATGTAATAAGTGAAAACTTAAAAAGAAAAAAAGAATATCCCATACACTAACCTCCACGCCCAAATCCCATTCCATCCAGAGTGTCTCTGGCCAGACCCAGATCGAGAGAAAGTTCCGGATAACCGGCTTCCTCACATTCAAGTATAGCTGTTTCCAAATCAGCTCGGTTCTTGCTTTTGATTGCTGCCCTCAGTTGGCGACGGAGAAAGTCTGGCGATTTCAGTTCTGATTAACGTAATTATTAATATAAATTCAGGATTGTTTGAGACAAAAGGATTTAACTTTTTCAAATTAGGTTAATTCGATATAAGTAATTTAACTGCAACAATTAAACTATTTTAAATTTATATTTGAGATTGATATTGTATACAGTTCTTAAAATGTTTATAATAAATTCCAGCTTAAACGTTATATATATATATATATATATATATATATATATATATATATATATATATATATAGTCTTAAGGTGGGCTATATTTATGGAATAAAGTGCTCAATATCAGAGATAGAGCGTGTGTAAATATAAAAGTGAACATAGAAGTCAACACTTAGAGGCGACAGTCTGTTTCATGCTATATGCAATCGTCAGACCTGACGATTGCATATAGCATGAAACAGACTGTCGCCTCTAAGTGTTGACTTCGATGTTCACTTTTATATATATATATATATATATACAAATATATATATACAAATATATACATACATATATATATATATATACAGATATATACATACATATATATATATATATATATATATATATATACAAATATATATATACATACATATATATATATATACATACACAAATATATACATACATACATATATATATATATATACAAATATATACATACATACATATATATATATATACAAATATATACATACATACATATATATATATATATACAAATATATACATACATACATATATATATATATATATACAAATATATACATACATACATATATATATATATATACAAATATATACATACATACATATATATATATATACAAATACATACATACATACATATATATATATATACAAATATATACATACATATATATATATACAAATATATACATACATACATACATATATATATATATATATATACAAATATATACATACATATATATATATATACAAATATATACATACATACATACATATATATATACATATATATATATATATATACAAATATATACATGCATATATATATACATATATATATGTACATACATATATATATATACATGTATATATATGTACATACATATATATATATATATACATATATATATGTACATACATATATATATATATATATACATATATATATGTACATACATATATATATATATACATATATATATGTACATACATATATATATATATACATATATATATGTACATACATATATATATATACATATATATATATATATATATATATATATATATATAGTTTTAAGGTGTGCTATATCAGAGACAGAGCGTATGTAAATATAAATGTAAAAGTGAACATTGAAGTCAACACTCAGAGGCGACAGGCTGTTCATGCTAGACGGCCTGAGGATTGCGTCTTGCATGAAACAGCCTCCGATTGTTGACTTCATTGTTCACTTATATATATATATTACTATTATTATTATTATTATTATTAAATATAATAATATGGCACTTACATATAAAATGTTTTTCTTTTATATATTGAACAGAATAATTGTGGTTATTTTTTAATAACGTTTGAAGATAATTGATTATGAAATATTTATAAAAAAATATATCTCAGCAGTATGATTAATCGCAGATTTCATTTCTCGTTTATATTTTTAAAAAATATGATCGAACCTCCTTTGCCGCCCTCCAATTTGAATAACGCATTCCTAGCGTTTTGGATGTCAACATCAAGGCCAGGAAGGCCAGCAGATACACATTCTTTAATGGTTGCATCCAGGACCTTCTTGTCTTTTGATGTGAATGCCGCCTTCAGTCGTTCACGCAGGCTTTCGAGGGATAGACTTCCTGATAATTGGAATTTGGTATTAATTTGCTAAATTCTTATAATAACAGTGTATTCTGTACAATTCTTTTTTATACTTATATGAACAATTACTTAATGTATATAGAAACTTGTCCTTTAACACTAAACTTTAAAATTAATTCATTGTTATATTTATAAAATCTTCTTAAGAATATTTCCTTTCGGCTTAAAAAGTAAGCGTGATATTCAATGAATTTTATCAGGTCAGAAGATTATTTATTTGCTTAACAATGGAAACATTTGTTTGTAAGTAGGCTAACCTCCAAATCCGCCTCCCATTTCCTGAAGTGCACCACGGGCCTCACAGAGATCAAATGACAATTCTGGATATTGGGCTGCTTCTGCAACCTCGATAAGCTTCTCTAATTTCTTTCGGTCTTTGTTTTTCACAGCCAACCGTAGTTGGTCACGCAATGAATCCGGTGACATATCATCCAGAGAGATATCTAATTAAAATATATAGAGTGTTTTCTCGTCATTCTGTTGATATTTTGGAAATGTTTTCCTTCAACTTAGACAACCTACTTTTTACTTAATAAACAATAAATATTGTGTTGGAAACGAAGTTACCGTACAATTTTATACATACTTTTATTAAAAAGTTGTGCGGAAACCGCTTTCCAACCTAATAATATATATCTATTTAATTTGATATATATTTGTGATTTAAACTTATAAAATATATTTACATTATATAAATTTCATATAATTTATTTTGTACTCAACAATATAATCTATTCTTCTTTCTCTTACATTGGTATTGATGAGCTGTTAATTTTTTTTCATTAACTGGATATTTAAATTCTTGAGGATATTTACATTTTAAATACAGCAAATAGTTGTATTTTTATTAAATTAATTTTCCGTAAAAAAACATTTATGTTCTTTTATTATACAAGAAGAAATGTCTAAATGTAAGAATTCAGAAAATTTGTTTATTTGCGAATATAAATATTAAAATATTTTTAAGGCGCCAAAAACTTTGAAAAAGAGCCGAACCTGCATCTCCATGTTTCTTGCGGAACAGACTGAAGCTAGGCATTTTCACATTGAATCGAGGCAATGACAGAGATCCTGGTAACCAAAATTAATAATATTTCAGGAAAGCTGTATTAAGGTGATTTGAATTTAAACTGGTAACAATGAATGTTATATTTTGCTTATGTTATATTATTATATTTTTTAAGCATTCTTAACATTTTGCAGGAAATATCTTTATATCTCATTACTGTTAAAGATAACGTATTTGTCCATTTTTAATATTACCGTTTACATCACAGGAATGAATTTTTTTATAATTTACCAATTTCCATGCTTAAAATTATTTGTAATAGAAATATTTATAATATTGTTTGTATCGTTAATTGTAATAATATTTATGATATTGTTCACATCATTATGAAAATCGTATAGAAATATTTATATAATCTTAAAATGCCAACATAAAATAGAATCTATAAAATTAGGTTAAGAAATGAGTAAAAAGAATTTAAAGTGCAATTCTAAAACGAAAGTTCACAGTCAGCAGAAGAATGTATATTGATTCTATAAATTATAAAGCGAAAGAATTAGGAGATATATGCAAGTATCTATGCAAAAACGAAAGGAATTATATAATTACAAATCGAAGTATGTCAAATAATTAACGGAATATAAGTGATCGGAACAAACCTTTGCCACTTTGTCTATCTCTCAGAGATTCCAGACGAAGTCTGGCCTCTTTGATATTGGGCATAAGTTCCGGATATCCGGAACTGACACATTCGGCTATCACTTTCTCCAGAAGGTCTGGATCGTTTTTCTTTAAGGCACCGTCTAATTTCAAGCGGAGTTTGTCAGCGCTCAAATTTCCTGACAAGCAAAACGTATTAATGAGGACAAAATCGTCTCTATTCCAACCATCAGACGGAAAATATTAAAGAGACAGTGACACAATGTGTAGAAGGCAATGATAATTGAAATGAGTCGTGCAATTCGATTCATGTATTAGAAAAATACAAAATGCGACTATTATCGAAATTGAAATTGGTTAGTAAAATTTCTATCGATCAGTAATACTAAAATGAGAAAAGTTTTGTAAAATATCCATGAGTTCATTAATGAAGATAATTATTGATTATAATTTAATAGTATATTTATGTTGAGTTTCGCGTATTTCATATATAAATGGCGAAATGATAAAATTAATATGAGGTTAGGAAAGAAAAGAAGAAAAAATTAAATGTATGAAATTAATAAAAGAATGAAAATGTCAAAACCTTTTTGTAAAAATACGATTATTAATAGAAATTATAAAATTATTGCAATTTTCATTATTGTATATTTTCCAATATGTACGTCTTTAAATTGTATGTACAAGATATTATTTTACTATATTTAATTATAAACATCTAAAAAATACAAAGATAATTATTTTCATGAACGAACGGAAGAAAATTCTCGTAAACCTTCAGGTCAACAGAAGCTACTTCGTTGACGTAAGTTGACAAAGAATACAAACTTATTAGTTGACATTCAGTACATGAAAATGTATGAGCTAACATTTTTGAAGCAACTTTTAAGACAAGGTGTTACGAACAACTCAGAGTAACGAAGAGTCACAACCTGTTTTTCGTTGCTTTCTTGACACCGCAACGTACACATATTTGATCGTGTGACGAAAGTGGGTCCTGTATTGCACTCCCAAGCGTGTCAGGCATTAGTTATCACCACGGTATATTGAGCTTCTCATCACAAGACCACCTCTACAGCCCCGCAAGATCATGAACTGTATATGGTAGATTTAGTCAGCAGGTGTTAAATTATGAGCTGATATCAACGGGACAAATCTTCACTGTGAACCTGCACTCGCAGCAGTTGGAATGCATGCAATAGGCACTAAAGCAAAAGGATCCAGTATTGGTTAAGGTTGTATTGTTCCTCCATGACAATACCAGGCCTCATGTGGCGCGGGTGGCCAGGGATACCATACGGCGACTTAGTTGGGAGACATTATGCCATCGACCTTACTTCCCGGATCTTACACCAACAGATTAAAACCTCATCCATTTACTGGACAACCACCTAAATGAAAAACCTCCTGAATGAGGGAAACTTGCAACAGGCACTTCACAGACTTCTTTGTGTTCAAGACACCTGACATTTACCTCCAGGCCATAGCGCAGCTGGAGGCACGTTGATAAAAGTTTTTGAATGCCGATAGGGATTACTTTGAGAACTAACGGTATGCCAAATTTAATACGTACTTTTTTCTAATAGAGAAAAAGCAGCAAAGACATTTTTAATTACCTTATATATATATATATATATATATATATATATATATATATATAAATCGATTCTAGTTTAGTATTTCAATGCATCAATTTAGTTAAGTATTGAATTATTTGAATAATTTAGTAAAAGTAAAAATAATATTTACCCTTTGATGATTAAATATATGCCGAAAATTTATCGTTAGGTAATTTCATTAAAATTTATGTAAAAAAAATCTAACCTCTGCCTGTCTCCAGTTGTAAGAATCCCTGGGATTTTTGAATGTCGGGTTCGAGAACAGGAAGGCCAAGTGATATACTTTGTTTAACGAGCGCATCAAGGGCCTTCCTATCCTTCGATTTGCTTGGCGACTTCAACTGTGGACGTGGTTTTTCAGGGGATAACGATCCTGATAATCGAAAGTCGATGTCATTGCATGTTTAAAATTCAAATATAGAAAAGTATAGATGTTTATTTATAACGTTAGAATCAAAGCGGTGAGAAGGATGTTTCGTAAAATTCATATTTACATCGGCCACTTACAAATGAATTTATTTTCTGAATAAGAATACATTACTCCAAGTTAAATAAAATCAGAGCAATTAAATAATTGCAATCAAATATTTACCAATCACATTCTAGAAACATATTTTAAGAGCTGACTATTAAAATAAATTACTTTGTGTTTCGTTAAATTCCGAATCTTTCACCATCAAGTGTCCTAATAGTTTTTTTTTATACGAAATATATTTAATGAATAAAAAAAAAATGAAAAATAAAGAAAACGGCTCTAAAACAGGAACTGTCACGTGAAGAGGTGATACTTTAAAGAACCAGCATGACATGAAAAGAGGCGATATTTAAAATTGATACATTTGACATATAAAAAATTGATAATAACATATGAAATTTGACAATTTATATTAATTATTCAGCGGAGACCATGAAAATAATTCGAAAAATGCAAAGAATAAAATTAAAAAATAGTTTACAAAAATTTTGCGTTGATCTTTAACTAAAATTATACAAATAGAAAAATAATATATATATATATATATATATATATATATATATATATATATATATATATATATATGTATGTATATATATGTATATATATATATATATATATATATATATATGTATGTATATATATGTATATATATATATATATATATATATATATATATATATATATATATATATATATATATATAATACACCATTTCACATTTGAATGAAATAATTTGCAATCATAACGCTCATATTTTCAAAGCTTATTATAAATTCCGAAACAACCATGCCAATATAGATTTTTCGAATGTTTATTTTCGTGAATTTGATATTATGCATTTATTAATTCAACAGAGATGAGATATGACACAAGAACTTTTAAATATTTATTATTAAACAATTTGAATGTACAATATATATATATATATATATACATGAATATATATATAGATATATATATATAAATTATATATATACATACATATGCAGTATATATGTATACATATATATTATATATATGCACAGTACATATATACTCAATGTATATATAAATAAATATATATACACAATATATATATATACTCAATATATACTCTATATATTTACAATATATATATATTAGGTTGGTGCAAAAATAATGACGTAATAATGTCTTTTTTGACGTATTTTTAACGTCAAAAAACGACATTATTACGTCATTATTTTGGCACCATCCTAATACATACAATATATATATATATATATATATATATATATATATATATATATATATATACTCAATATATATATATATATATATATATATATATATATATATATATATATATATGTATGTATATAAATATGTGCTGGTGTGTAAGGTAAAATGAATTTAAATAGGGTATTGTAACTTGGTTGTAGGTAAATTTTATGTGTGTTATTTTGAAAAACTTTAAAATCAAGTATACTGTACAAATTGATAATATATTCTAGTAACATAAAGATATTCTGCTGGATAAAATAATCAAAGTAAAAGATTCGAACCTTCATCTCCATGCTTTTTACGGAACAGACGCATGCTAGGAAATTTCACGTGGAAGCCAGGCGATGACTTCGACCCTGATAATCGAATTAGAGACATTTGTAGGAACATAATGAAAAAAAGAAAAAGATTATTCTTATATAAAAACGATACCGTTGTACTCTGATTTTGTAACAAAGGAAATAAATGAGGGACTGGGTTAGCTTTCAAGAGGAATATAGTTCAAATATTTCAAAATTTAGTTGAATTGAAGATTACAATAGGGTGGATTTTACAAAAATATCGGTCTGTGTTAGAAACTTCGTAGCGTTTTTCAGTAGGAGGTGTTTGAGCAGCTGATTTTCTTTCTTACGTTACTGAAATTTATGACATAAATACATTCTAAAAGATGACATTTCAATACATCTTTCTAAGCGATTCCTGCACATGCTGTACATTTAAAATGTTCTTAAGTTAAAAATGGAAATTTGGAAACTGAGACAGATTTGCGTGATTTGATGTCCTTTTATTTCCGAAAAAAAAAAAAAAACACACACACACAGTCCAAATAGGAATATGCCGTTTATAGTGATGGCATTATGACTCTGAGTATAATTCGTATTTGGTTTGCTAGGTGAAGAAGTGGAAATTCTGATCTGAAATGCCTTCCAGTTGGCCTGCAGTCGTTGATTAAGACCAAATGAAAAGCCTAAATTAAAAATAAACCCGGTTACGCGACACGGAATTTCTCAGAGATATACTACATATCGCATATGAGCATTGCAACTAATATGAAAAAACCCTACGATAGCTACACGATGTTTGAATGTCTCATGAACCACATTTCCATTTGCGATTTCATGCTTAAACGCAATAATAACGATTAAAGAACAGTCATAAACGATAAATGAATGGATTCTTTACAACTATTTTGAGCGAAAATAGTGATTGGGAGAACGAAATTAAACACCGATAACCAATTCAAAAGCCGGTCTACATACGAAAAAGGTGATGCTATATAATTGGTTTCATTGTAAAGAAATTGTGTATTACGATCTCCTTCTGTATATTCAAATGCTGAATGCAGACAAGTACTAGTCTCAATATGGCAATAGAAGAAATTAATGAAAGTATCAGGAATTTGCCAATCAGAAAAGGTTATCTTCCATTAGAACAATGCCAGATTGTATATCTCTTTGCAGATCCAGCAAAAATTGGTACAGTTTTTTTTTTTTTTTTCTGCGATGCACTTCTACGCACACCGTAATCGCATGCACTTGCATCTTCGAATTACTACTTACTTCAGTCTTTACAAAAAGGGGAAAAAGTTGAATTTTCGGGAAGCCGGTAAAAAACCCTTAGACAAAATTCATCACGTAGATAACAACTCTGGTAAGATGGAATGACAAAAAGTAGTCGAATGAAGTGGCACGCATAGGGTTGAATACATCGATGCACAAATATTTAAGTATTTTTCATTGGTATTATTATCTAAGATTATCTTAATAAATGCCACGAGATATTGTGACAACCCAATAATCTGGTAAAATAATTTCATTTATAACTACAATGGATAAATTTTCCATAATGATAAATTGTTAATCAGTCTATGAAGAATAATTATTTCGAATATATATCGGAAAGATATTGTTTAAATTCTGACAAAACGATTGATATATTTATAAAAGTTAATTTACGTTTTTAGTAGTCATAATGCATTAAAATTATTAGATGTGCGTAATTAGTCAAGAATCTATTATCTAATTATCATTACGTTACTTCTAAAGGTCCAGGAAAATGGTGTATGAAACAAGAATTTGCGTTCTATCTATCTATCTATCTATCTATGAAACTGAAGTAAAATTTATAATAAGCACAATACTAAAATCAATGTAAGGGATCGGAACAAACCTTTACCCCTTTCCTGAAGAGAATCAAGATGAAGTCTGGCCTCTTGGATATTAGGCATAAGTTCCAGGTGTCCGGAACTGACACATTCGCCTATCACTTTCTCGAGGGCTTCTGGATCGTTTTTCTTTATGGCACTTTCTAATTTCAGTCGGAGTTTGTCTGCGCTCAATTTTCCTGGCAAGCAAAACGCACAAGTGACAACAAAAGCAACTCGCTACTCACCATAAGTTATGTAGGAACAAAGAAACAAGGAAAATGTGCAGAAAGTAACAGAGACCAAAAGACAGAAATGCGATATGAAAGTGTGTACTTCGATTTGGTCCTTAGGAAAATATAGGATACGACCAATATTGAAATGTTGGGAAGAAATTTAAAATAATTAGTTATTTATCGGAAAACAATACTAATAATGAAAAATCTAGTAAAATGTTTATAACGTTACTTACGAAGATAATCAAGTAATAATTGATTGTTCTTTTCCTTGAGATTTTAAGTTGCGTGGATATTGGGAAATGTAATTATTTTTTAAATATGTAAGATGCAATCAAATTCGAAATGAGAAACAGAAAAAATAAATTTTAGCCATATTTGTATTTTGAATTTTATTACAGTATTTTTTTGTAATTACGTATATTGATTTTAGTCATATTTCATTTTTATCTTTCAAGACATGAAGTGTAAATATTGCACTTGAATCTATGAGTGATCATCCAAAATATAATGGCAGTAAGAATTTGATCACACTTTACACAATTCTACCTTTATAAAAATTTGAAAAACTATACGTTATAACGGGTAAAAAAGAGAGTGGTGGATATGACACTTCAGATACGAGAATGACAAGGGCAAATGGAATCGTTAAGGAACATTGGACAGACTAACCTCCGCGGCCATGACCCATACCAAACAGAGCATCCCTGGCCTGACCGAGATCGAAAGACAGTTCCGGATAACCGGTTTCCTCACATTCCATGATAGCATTTTCCAGTTCAGATCGATTTTCGTTAGTGATTGCTGCCCTGAGTTTGCTTCGAAGGACGTCTGGGGATTTAGGTGCTGATTAACGCAATATTATTACAACATATAAATTATTAGTAAAACCATATTAATTAAAACATGGAAGTATAGGAAAAATGACATTTTAAAGAATATGGAAAATAAAATAACAATATTACTAAAAAGAAGTTTGATAATAATGAAAAATAAAATATTTATAAGAACAAGGAGTGTAAATTATTGAACATTATATATAGAATAAACTAAGAATTATTCATGAAGGCAGCAGTAAATAAAAATTATTGATACGTTGAAATTGATAAGTAGCATTAAGTAAAATGAAAAGGAACAATATATTAGAGATTTGCATAGAATATATGAAAAGAAATTTATTAAAATCTAACCTTCTTTTCCACCTTTTAATTTAAATAATAGGTTTCGGGCATTTTGTATGTCGAGGGAGAGGACAGGAAAGCCAGCTGATACGCTTTCTTTAATACTGGCATCCAAAACCTTCTTGTCTTTTGATTTCAAAGCGGCATTCAGGCGTTCACGTAAACTTTCGAACGATAGACTTCCTGGTAATCAAAAACCGAATTCATTCTTCGTAATAAATGAAATTAAAATACGATATATATCGTATATATTTTAAAATCCATAATGAAAAGTATGAATAAAAGGATTATTAACTGAATACTAAACGTGACGAATATACACTTGACAGCGTTAACATGACGGATATGTAGGTTTTATATTTTAGAAATTAATAGGTCAAATTTTATTAATATCGTTACATTGAATTTAATATATAACTATCGAAATAGAATCACAAGATATTTTGTGTTTGGCTAACCTCCAAATCCGCCTCCCAAATTTTTGAGAGTTTCACGGGCCTCACAGAGATCAAACGACAATTCTGGATAATCAGCTTCTTCAGCAACTTCGATAAGTTGCTCTAATTTCTTTCGGTCTTTGTTCTTCACAGCCAACCGCAGTTGGTCACGCAATGAATCCGGTGACATGTCATCCAGAGAGATATCTAAGTAAAATGATAGTCAGTTATATTGTTTAACCGTCAATTTCATAAAAGATAGTCTTCAACATTAATTTCAAATATTCTTATGGCTACATATTTATTTTTTATATTTATCTCTATTCAAGTAGAAAAAAAAATTTCGAATGGAAAAAATTATATTCTAAGTAATTCTGAATTTAATATTTCGCATTAGACCGAAAAAGAGCAATTATTTCATTTTAATAATTAATTTTTAATTCCATTTTATTATTTTGATAATTTAGTCGAATTAATTATTTGGTAGAATTCTACTTGCAATAATGATATAAAAATATCGATTTTAGTCGGTAATACTATTATAATATAAACGAAATCACTAACACTGTAGTTTGCACTGATAGCAATTAGACATTCTAACAAATTCAAAAAAAAAAAAAATTGTCGTGTTTATCAGTAAAAATTATTCTTTCCACTTAATGATAACTGCTAAATTATGAAATATTTCGTGTATTGATTATTAAAATAAATATTAAAATTCTAACCTGCATCTCCATGTTTCTTACGAAACAGACTGAATCGGGGGAGTTTAATGTCGAGTCGTGGAAACGAGAATGATCCTGATAACCAAAATTAATGATATTGAAATAGAGACAGTTTTAAAATATTTCCGTTGAGGCAATTGCTGAGATTTGCTTTTATTTCGTGTTTACGCATTTAAATGATGAATGATAGAATAACGTAATTTCCGTAGGTCAATTTGTAAGAAATTTTTAAGTTTATATGTGTACACGTGAAACCAAATTTATCATGTATTAAAAAGATAGATAACATTATTATAGAAATTATCGTTTGCAGTTAAATAGATATATTTGATGGAATGAAAATTTGACGATTATGTCATTATCTGATATGAAATCTTGCAAATGTTTTCTTCAGAATTACGCCTCGGCTAATGCAAGATACATTGGAAAATGTCGTGATTGGTTATAGGCAGGTTTTCTAAAACACTAAAGCAGAAAATATGGGGAAGGGACAAACCTTTGCCACTTTCTTCCAAAGACTCCAGATGAAGTCTGGCCTCTTGGATATCGGGTATGAGTTCCGAGTATCCGGAAATGACACATTCATCTATCGCTTTCTCCAAATCTTCGGGATCATTTTTCTTTATGGCAGTTTTTAGTTTCAAGCGGAGTTTGTCTACGCTCAATTTTCCTGACAAGCAAAACGGATCAATGACAACAATAGGAAATCCATTCCCAAGTCAGATAATGACAATGATGGGAAATCAGTTTTAGCACATTAACGAGGACGTGTAAAAACAAGCAGAAAATTAATGAACTATTGAAACTTAAAATTACACGTATGTTTTACATAAATGAATTAATGAAACTATTTGTCTTCAATCGAAACGATATCGCTGCTGGTTAGCGATGCAGAAATTTCAACTACTAATACAATCTGTATTTCTAAAATATTGAAGACATTCAGTTTTATACTTTTCAACTATTAATTATTTTATATCTTACAAAATATATATGGGAACAGATTCCGATAAATGAATGCTTTCAATTTTTGAAAACAAACATATACATTCATACATAAAGTGTAATAATTATTTTTTGCGATAGATATATTAAAGAGAAAACCAATAGTTAAATCTTCTGATAGTTTCTGTTCCCATGTTTAAAGATTCATTAGTTGAGGTGCGTGAAAAAAGAAATCGTTAATTTTATTTGTTTATGTTCTCCGATGGACGCACGCCATGGTGTCGAAAAGAAAAAAGGGACATCCCGCACACTAACCTCCACGCCCAAATCCCATACTTTCCAAAGTTTCTCTGGCTAAACGGAGATCAGGGGAAAGTTCCAGATAACCAGATTTCTCACATTCAATGATCGCACTCTCCAATTCAGACCGGTTCCTGCTTTTGATTGCTGCCGTCAGTTGACCACGCAGGGCGTCTGGTGATTTCAGCACTGATTAAAGTAATTAGTAATTTTGCATATTCAGTATTTATAAGTAGATGTTTTCACTTTTACTTTTAATATATCGAAGAATTCCTCCTTTTAAGTTTGTAGAATGAACAACTACACCAAATACATTAGAATATTTAGCTTTTACAACACATTATATAGAAACACAAGAAAGAACATTGCAATTAATTCCAAGTAATAAATCAATGGCTATTAAAAGATTGCTGTTAGTTGAATAGACACGTACTTGCGTATCTTAATACGATTTTATATTATTAAACAGCAAGTGTATCGAAGTTTTAAAAAGAAATTTCATTTACACGCAACTGGAAATCATATTATACGAATTTACACACGTTAATTATTTTCAAAATATAAATATATTATATGAGCATTTCCGAAAGTTAATAAAACGCGATTAAATTTCAATTGAAATTTGAATATAGTTAAGAAATATAAATTCATATTAGGTTATAGATATGAGAATATCAGTCATTAATCTAACCTCCTTTGCCGCCATCCAATTTATCTAAGGTAACTCTGGCTTCTTGGATATCGGCATCCAAGCCAGGAAGACCGAGCGACAAGCTTTGTTTTACGAATGCGTCCAAAGATTTTCTGTCCTTTGATTTGATGGCTGTCTTCAATTGCGGACGAACGATTTCGGCGGATATAGATCCTGATAATCGAAAATTGTTTTCCATACAGATTTCAAAGTAAACTTAATTTGAAATACATAAATTTACATAGATAGAAATCTCAAAATTTCTCTAGAATTTACTCTTAATAACAATATTTACTTCTATTACTACAACTGTTATTAAATCTTAATGGCATTCTCTTAATTGATGGTATATTTGATGTCAATTTATTTTTAGAGGAATCAATATAACGTCTTCGATAAATACAATCGAATTATCTAGTTAAATTCAACAAGATTTATATCGTAAATATCGTTTAATGAAAATAAAGTATTCTTGTATGAATGCCTAACCTCCGTATCCGCCTCCCAATTTGTTGAGAGCTTCACGGGCCTCAATGATATCCAACGACAGTTCTGGACATTGGGCTTTCTCAGCAACCTCGATCAGATGCTCTAATTTCGGTCGGTCATTGTTCTTTACAGCTAAACGCAGTTTGTCACGAAGAGTGTCCGGTGACATATCATCAACAGAGATATCTAAGTAAAATGAGAGCAATTTTCATTACCATGAAGTCTTTCAATGTGTTAATTGAGAAAATGCGTACTAAATAGAAAAATTGGACTCAATTCCGTAGCTTAAAAATTGATTTTCATTATGATATTTCATTTGTTCGCAATGGAGATATTATCAAATAAATATCTTTTAAATATATTCTGTTATTTTTCTTTCTTTTAATTTATAAAGATTATTGATTAAGCGATGGCACCAATAATATATCATTTTCCAATTTGGTCGAAAAGATTTTCTACGATGTCAATAACACATATTATTATGAATATAAAAATCTTTCGTAAGCGCGATTACGGATTCTTGTTCGATGTTTGAAAATTAGAATTCTATTCACTTTGATTAAATGTTATATATCTTATAGTTAACCATTTACAATGAAATGTTTAATTTTTCAGAGAAATATTCGATTAATTTAAGGATAATAGAAAAGCACGCCGAACCTGTATCTCCATGTTTCTTTCGGAAAAGACCAAAGCGAGGGACTTTCATATGGAATCCAGGAAACGAGAAGCGTCCTAATAACCAAATTTCGTAATAATTTAGAAAGCGCGTTATATTAAATATGCAACTATGCTAGATTATATTCTATTTTCCATGAAAATTTCTGTAATATTTCACGGTTTGATGATTCAAATAATAATATTACATTCATTTTTCTATGACTTATCAATACGTATTTGTATAAGTTTATACAGTTATATATATATATATAATACATTTATAAAAATTATATACGTGAGTGTGTGAGTGATAGAGAGATGTAATGGATTATCGACAATTATTAAAAGTGTAAAATATGGAGATTACATAGTCAATAATAATGCTGATTGGAATACATTTACTTCATTTGGAAAAATGTTTATGACATCATAAATTATTCAAAAGAGAATTTTTGAAATTCCTAATTCAGAAATATTTCAGCAATAATTTTAATAATATTCGCGACAGAGGTAGAATTATTCGGATATTATGTGCGAATTGACAGAATGTATAAGATATGGTGGATAGGACAAACCTTTGCCACTTTCTTCCAGAGAATCCAGATGAATTCTGGCCTCTTGGATGTCGGGTATGAGTTCCGGGTATCCAGAACTGACACATTTAGCTATCACTTTCTCAAGATCGTCAGGATCATTTTTCTTTATGGCATTGTCTAATTTCAGGCGGAGTTTGTCTACACTCAATTTTCCTGACAAGCAAAACATACCAATGATAAATAAAGCCAAACTATAGCCTGCATCAGACAAGTAGTAGAATAAGTATACTGATAATAGTAGAAGGAAAATCGAACAAACTACACATTGAATATGATGGTATGAGAAAATTGAATGAAATGTTTTTTAGAATACAAGACAACGTCGAAAGACGGAAACATGATATATATAAAGGTCAATCGAAACACTATGGATTCATGGAGATCAAATAAAATGGAAATTACATGAAAAAATGTCGCTCGTAAAATAAAGGATTACTGACAAAAAAAAAATCGTTTATCACTTGGATTTTATGTATTTCGCTTTGATGATTATTGATCTTTATTTTCAAAATAGGTATTATTGTAAATTTCTCTGCATAATTACTTGGATATCAAGTAATTATTAGAGATTCACAACGAAATAAATTATTTGACATGGAATAGGATGAACATTTTATATATGTCCAGCAATATATTATTAGAATTGGATTTTTATTTCCATTAGAATAATGTCAGTGAATTATCGTTGAAAATTTGTAAGTTTTGATAATTTTGTTCATTTCATAATTTCGTTTTGGCAAATTGTATCATTTTCATTTTAACATTACGAGAAAATTTTCAAATGCATTATAACGTAAATATACTAGCTTCCTCCAAACAGAAATAGTTATTTCATCTTTGAATTTTATCCGGCATGAAATCTTCCAGAACCGTTATATTTCGATTTTCATGTGAGGTTACACAGCAAAATTGATTGCGATATACATATATAAGTGAGAGAGAGAATGAAGAAAGATATATGTAAACTGAGAGAGAGATTTAGCATGATAGAAAAAATAGGTGATAATCGTATAACATGATAGAAACTAACCTCCACGTCCAAATCCCATTCCGTCCAGAGTGTCTCTGGCCAGAGCAAGATCGAGAGAAAGTTCCGGATAACCGGCTTCCTCACACTCAGCGATGGCTTTTTCCAGCTCAGGCCGGCTCTTGTTTCTGATTGCGGTCTTCAATTGGCCTCGAAGAATCTCTGGGGTTTTCAGCACTAATTAACGCAATTATTTCATAATTATAATCATCCAGTAGTAAAGTAAACAGATTTTAATATCACGTTTTACATAGAAATTATTCATTGCTACTTGTCAATTAGTTTCAGTAAATCTTTACAAATTCTATGTTATAGAATTCTATTTGACAACTCCGTTACTAAATAAGAAACAACAAATTGATTAGTAAAAATTTAAATTCTGACTAGTATTTAAATCCTGTAGTTGATGTATTTTAATAAAACTATCGCTTTTGAATATTGCACACATAAAATCTCTTTGAAAAATGAAAATACATTTTAATACTTTTAAATGTGTTAGAAAAATTAATGTTAATATATTATCGATGTATGTGTATAAATGTGTCGTCTAACCTCCTTTTCCGCCCTCCAATTTAAATAAGGCTTCCCTGGCTTGTTGAATGTCGGCACCGAGACCAGGGAAACCGGCCGATACGCTTTCTTTAATGCTTGCATCCAACATCTTCTTGTCTTTTGATTGAAACGCAGCCTTCAGGCGTTCACGTAAACTTTCGAACGATAGACTTCCTGATAATCAAAAATCGAATATATTCTTCGTAATAAATGCTAATATTTTTAAGATACGAAAGTAAAATTTGTTTATATTTTTTAATAGATAATATTAAGTATTAATTGAAGGATTTATAAATTGAATAGTTACCGTGAGGAATTTACACTTGACAGCTTTAAAATGACGGATATGTAGGTTTTAAATTTTAGAAATTAATAGGTCAAATTTTATTAATATCGTTACATTAAATTTAACATTTAACTATCGAAATAGAATCACAAGATATTTTGTGTTTGGCTAACCTCCAAATCCGCCTCCCAAATTTTTGAGAGTTTCACGGGCCTCACAGAGATCAAACGACAATTCTGGATAATCAGCTTCTTCAGCAACTTCGATAAGTTGCTCTAATTTCTTTCGGTCTTTGTTCTTCACAGCCAACCGCAGTTGGTCACGCAATGAATCCGGTGACATGTCATCCAGAGAGATATCTAAGTAAAATGATAGTCAGTTATATTGTTTAACCGTCAATTTCATAAAAGATAGTCTTCAACATTAATTTCAAATATTCTTATGGCTACATATTTATTTTTTATATTTATCTCTATTCAAGTAGAAAAAAAAATTTCGAATGGAAAAAATTATATTCTAAGTAATTCTGAATTTAATATTTCGCATTAGACCGAAAAAGAGCAATTATTTCATTTTAATAATTAATTTTTAATTCCATTTTATTATTTTGATAATTTAGTCGAATTAATTATTTGGTAGAATTCTACTTGCAATAATGATATAAAAATATCGATTTTAGTCGGTAATACTATTATAATATAAACGAAATCACTAACACTGTAGTTTGCACTGATAGCAATTAGACATTCTAACAAATTCAAAAAAAAAAAAAATTGTCGTGTTTATCAGTAAAAATTATTCTTTCCACTTAATGATAACTGCTAAATTATGAAATATTTCGTGTATTGATTATTAAAATAAATATTAAAATTCTAACCTGCATCTCCATGTTTCTTACGAAACAGACTGAATCGGGGGAGTTTAATGTCGAGTCGTGGAAACGAGAATGATCCTGATAACCAAAATTAATGATATCGAAATAGAGACAGTTTTAAAATAATTCCGTTGAGGCAATTGCTGAGATTTGCTTTTATTTCGTGTTTACGCATTTAAATGATGAATGATAGAATAACGTAATTTCCGTAGGTCAATTTGTAAGAAATTTTTAAGTTTATATGTGTACACGTGAAACCAAATTTACCATGTATTAAAAAGATAGATAACATTATTATAGAAATTATTGTTTGCAGTTAAATAGATATATTTGATGGAATGAAAATTTGACGATTATGTCATTATCTGATATGAAATCTTGCAAATGTTTTCTTCAGAATTACGCCTCGGCTAATGCAAGATACATTGGAAAATGTCGTGATTGGTTATAGGCAGGTTTTCTAAAACACTAAAGCAGAAAATATGGGGAAGGGACAAACCTTTGCCACTTTCTTCCAAAGACTCCAGATGAAGTCTGGCCTCTTGAATATCGGGTATGAGTTCCGAGTATCCAGAAATGACACATTCATCTATCGCTTTCTCCAAATCTTCGGGATCATTTTTCTTTATGGCAGTTTTTAGTTTCAAGCGGAGTTTGTCTACGCTCAATTTTCCTGACAAGCAAAACGGATCAATGACAACAATAGGAAATCCATTCCCAAGTCAGATAATGACAATGATGGGAAATCAGTTTTAGCACATTAACGAGGACGTGTAAAAACAAGCAGAAAATTAATGAACTATTGAAACTTAAAATTACACGTATATTTTACATAAATGGATTAATGAAACTATTTGTCTTCAATCGAAACGATATCGCTGCTGGTTAGCGATGCAGAAATTTCAACTACTAATACAATCTGTATTTCTAAAATATTGAAGACATTCAGTTTTATACTTTTCAACTATTAATTATTTTATATCTTACAAAATATATATGGGAACAGATTCCGATAAATGAATGCTTTCAATTTTTGAAAACAAACATATACTTTCATACATAAAGTGTAATAATTATTTTTTGCGATAGATATATTAAAGAGAAAACCAATAGTTAAATCTTCTGATAGTTTCTGTTCCCATGTTTAAAGATTCATTAGTTGAGGTGCGTGAAAAAAGAAATCGTTAATTTTATTTGTTTATGTTCTCCGATGGACGCACGCCATGGTGTCGAAAAGAAAAAAGGGACATCCCGCACACTAACCTCCACGCCCAAATCCCATACTTTCCAAAGTTTCTCTGGCTAAACGGAGATCAGGGGAAAGTTCCAGATAACCAGATTTCTCACATTCAATGATCGCACTCTCCAATTCAGACCGGTTCCTGCTTTTGATTGCTGCCGTCAGTTGACCACGCAGGGCGTCTGGTGATTTCAGCACTGATTAAAGTAATTAGTAATTTTGCATATTCAGTATTTATAAGTAGATGTTTTCACTTTTACTTTTAATATATCGAAGAATTCCTCCTTTTAAGTTTGTAGAATGAACAACTACACCAAATACATTAGAATATTTAGCTTTTACAACACATTATATAGAAACACAAGAAAGAACATTGCAATTAATTCCAAGTAATAAATCAATGGCTATTAAAAGATTGCTGTTAGTTGAATAGACACGTACTTGCGTATCTTAATACGATTTTATATTATTAAACAGCAAGTGTATCGAAGTTTTAAAAAGAAATTTCATTTACACGCAACTGGAAATCATATTATACGAATTTACACACGTTAATTATTTTCAAAATATAAATATATTATATGAGCATTTCCGAAAGTTAATAAAACGCGATTAAATTTCAATTGAAATTTGAATATAGTTAAGAAATATAAATTCATATTAGGTTATAGATATGAGAATATCAGTCATTAATCTAACCTCCTTTGCCGCCATCCAATTTATCTAAGGTAACTCTGGCTTCTTGGATATCGGCATCCAAGCCAGGAAGACCGAGCGACAAGCTTTGTTTTACGAATGCGTCCAAAGATTTTCTGTCCTTTGATTTGATGGCTGTCTTCAATTGCGGACGAACGATTTCGGCGGATATAGATCCTGATAATCGAAAATTGTTTTCCATACAGATTTCAAAGTAAACTTAATTTGAAATACATAAATTTACATAGATAGAAATCTCAAAATTTCTCTAGAATTTACTCTTAATAACAATATTTACTTCTATTACTACAACTGTGATTAAATCTTAATGGCATTCTCTTAATTGATGCTATATTTGATGACAATTTATTTTTAGAGGAATCAATATAACGTCTTCGATAAATACAATCGAATTATCTAGTTAAATTCTACAGGATTTATATCGTAAATATCGTTTAATGAAAATAAAGTATTCTTGTATGAATGCCTAACCTCCGTATCCGCCTCCCAATTTGTTGAGAGCTTCACGGGCCTCAATGATATCCAACGACAGTTCTGGACATTGGGCTTTCTCAGCAACCTCGATCAGATGCTCTAATTTCGGTCGGTCATTGTTCTTTACAGCTAAACGCAGTTTGTCACGAAGCGTGTCCGGTGACATATCATCAACAGAGATATCTAAGTAAAATGAGAGCAATTTTCATTACCATGAAGTCTTTCAATGTGTTAATTGAGAAAATGCGTACTAAATAGAAAAATTGGACTCAATTCCGTAGCTTAAAAATTGATTTTCATTATGATATTTCATTTGTTCGCAATGGAGATATTATCAAATAAATATCTTTTAAATATATTCTGTTATTTTTCTTTCTTTTAATTTATAAAGATTATTGATTAAGCGATGGCACCAATAATATATCATTTTCCAATTTGGTCGAAAAGATTTTCTACGATGTCAATAACACATATTATTATGAATATAAAAATCTTTCGTAAGCGCGATTACGGATTCTTGTTCGATGTTTGAAAATTAGAATTCTATTCACTTTGATTAAATGTTATATATCTTATAGTTAACCATTTACAATGAAATGTTTAATTTTTCAGAGAAATATTCGATTAATTTAAGGATAATAGAAAAGCACGCCGAACCTGTATCTCCATGTTTCTTTCGGAAAAGACCAAAGCGAGGGACTTTCATATGGAATCCAGGAAACGAGAAGCGTCCTAATAACCAAATTTCGTAATAATTTAGAAAGCGCGTTATATTAAATATGCAACTATGCTAGATTATATTCTATTTTCCATGAAAATTTCTGTAATATTTCACGGTTTGAAGATTCAAATAATAATATTACATTCATTTTTTTATGACTTATCAATACGTATTTGTATAAGTTTATACAGTTATATATATATATATATATAGAATACATTTATATAGATTATATAAGTGAGTGTGTGAGTGATAGAGAGATGTAATGGATTATCGACAATTATTAAAATTGTAAAATATGGAGATTACATAGTCAATAATAATGCTGATAGGAATACATTTACTTCATTTGGAAAAATGTTTATGACATCAATAAAGTATTCAAAAGAGAATTTTTGAAATTCCTAATTCAGAAATATTTCAGCAATAATTTTAATAATATTCGCGACAGAGGTAGAATTATTCGGATATTATGTGCGAATTGACAGAATGTATAAGATATGGTGGATAGGACAAACCTTTGCCACTTTCTTCCAGAGAATCCAGATGAATTCTGGCCTCTTGGATGTCGGGTATGAGTTCCGGGTATCCAGAACTGACACATTTAGCTATCACTTTCTCAAGATCGTCAGGATCATTTTTCTTTATGGCATTGTCTAATTTCAGGCGGAGTTTGTCTACACTCAATTTTCCTGACAAGCAAAACATACCAATGATAAATAAAGCCAAACTATAGCCTGCATCAGACAAGTAGTAGAATAAGTATACTGATAATAGTAGAAGGAAAATCGAACAAACTACACATTGAATATGATGGTATGAGAAAATTGAATGAAATGTTTTTTAGAATACAAGACAACGTCGAAAGACGGAAACATGATATATATAAAGGTCAATCGAAACACTATGGATTCATGGAGATCAAATAAAATGGAAATTACATGAAAAAATGTCGCTCGTAAAATAAAGGATTACTGACAAAAAAAAAATCGTTTATCACTTGGATTTTATGTATTTCGCTTTGATGATTATTGATCTTTATTTCCAAAATAGGTATTATTGTAAATTTCTCTGCATAATTACTTGGATATCAAGTAATTATTAGAGATTCACAACGAAATAAATTATTTGACATGGAATAGGATGAACATTTTATATATTTCCAGCAATATATTATTAGAATTGGATTTTTATTTCCATTAGAATAATGTCAGTGAATTATCGTTGAAAATTTGTAAGTTTTGATAATTTTGTTCATTTCATAATTTCGTTTTGGCAAATTGTATCATTTTCATTTTAACATTACGAGAAAATTTTCAAACGCATTATAACGTAAATATACTAGCTTCCTCCAAACAGAAATAGTTATTTCATCTTTGAATTTTATCAGGCATGAAATCTTCCAGAACCGTTATATTTCGATTTTCATGTGAGGTTACACAGCAAAATTGATTGCGATATACATATATAAGTGAGAGAGAGAATGAAGAAAGATATATGTAAACTGAGAGAGAGATTTAGCATGATAGAAAAAATAGGTGATAATCGTATAACATGATAGAAACTAACCTCCACGTCCAAATCCCATTCCGTCCAGAGTGTCTCTGGCCAGAGCAAGATCGAGAGAAAGTTCCGGATAACCGGCTTCCTCACACTCAGCGATGGCTTTTTCCAGCTCAGGCCGGCTCTTGTTTCTGATTGCGGTCTTCAATTGGCCTCGAAGAATCTCTGGGGCTTTCAGCACTAATTAACGCAATTATTTCATAATTATAATCATCCAGTAGTAAAGTAAACAGATTTTAATATCACGTTTTACATAGAAATTATTCATTGCTACTTGTCAATTAGTTTCAGTAAATCTTTACAAATTCTATGTTATAGAATTCTATTTGACAACTCCGTTACTAAATAAGAAACAACAAATTGATTAGTAAAAATTTAAATTCTGACTAGTATTTAAATCCTGTAGTTGATGTATTTTAATAAAACTATCGCTTTTGAATATTTCACATATAAAATCTCTTTGAAAAATGAAAATACATTTTAATACTTTTAAATGTGTTAGAAAAAGTAATGTTAATATATTATCGATGTATGTGTATAAATGTGTCGTCTAACCTCCTTTTCCGCCCTCCAATTTAAATAAGGCTTCCCTGGCTTGTTGAATGTCGGCACCGAGACCAGGGAAACCGGCCGATACGCTTTCTTTAATGCTTGCATCCAACATCTTCTTGTCTTTTGATTGAAACGCAGCCTTCAGGCGTTCACGTAAACTTTCGAACGATAGACTTCCTGATAATCAAAAATCGAATATATTCTTCGTAATAAATGCTAATATTTTTAAGATACGAAAGTAAAATTTGTTTATATTTTTTAATAGATAATATTAAGTATTAATTGAAGGATTTATAAATTGAATAGTTACCGTGAGGAATTTACACTTGACAGCTTTAAAATGACGGATATGTAGGTTTTATATTTTAGAAATTAATAGGTCAAATTTTATTAATATCGTTACATTAAATTTAACATTTAACTATCGAAATAGAATCACAAGATATTTTGTGTTTGGCTAACCTCCAAATCCGCCTCCCAAATTTTTGAGAGTTTCACGGGCCTCACAGAGATCAAACGACAATTCTGGATAATCAGCTTCTTCAGCAACTTCGATAAGTTGCTCTAATTTCTTTCGGTCTTTGTTCTTCACAGCCAACCGTAGTTGGTCACGCAATGAATCCGGTGACATGTCATCCAGAGAGATATCTAAGTAAAATGATAGTCAGTTATATTGTTTAACCGTCAATTTCATAAAAGATAGTCTTCAACATTAATTTCAAATATTCTTATGGCTACATATTTATTTTTTATATTTATCTCTATTCAAGTAGTAATTTATCTGAAAAAAAATTTCGAATGGAAAAAATTATATTCTAAGTAATTCTGAATTTAATATTTCGCATTAAACCGAAAAAGAGCAATTATTTCATTTTAATAATTAATTTTTAATTCCCAATTATTTTGATAATTTAGTCGAATTAATTATTTGGTAGAATTCTACTTGCAATAATGATATAAAAATATCGATTTTAGTCGGTAATTCTATTATAATATAAACGAAATCACTAACACTGTAGTTTGCACTGATAGCAATTAGACATTCTAACAAATTCAAAAAAAAAAAAAAAAAAAAATGTCGTGTTTATCAGTAAAAATTATTCTTTCCACTTAATGATAACTGCTAAATTATGAAATATTTCGTGTATTGATTATTAAAATAAATATTAAAATTCTAACCTGCATCTCCATGTTTCTTACGAAACAGACTGAATCGGGGGAGTTTAATGTCGAGTCGTGGAAACGAGAATGATCCTGATAACCAAAATTAATGATATTGAAATAGAGACAGTTTTAAAATAATTCCGTTGAGGCAATTGCTGAGATTTGCTTTTATTTCGTGTTTACGCATTTAAATGATGAATGATAGAATAACGTAATTTCCGTAGGTCAATTTGTAAGAAATTTTTAAGTTTATATGTGTACACGTGAAACCAAATTTACCATGTATTAAAAAGATAGATAACATTATTATAGAAATTATTGTTTGCAGTTAAATAGATATATTTGATGGAATGAAAATTTGACGATTATGTCATTATCTGATATGAAATCTTGCAAATGTTTTCTTCAGAATTACGCCTCGGCTAATGCAAGATACATTGGAAAATGACGTGATTGGTTATAGGCAGGTTTTCTAAAACACTAAAGCAGAAAATATGGGGAAGGGACAAACCTTTGCCACTTTCTTCCAAAGACTCCAGATGAAGTCTGGCCTCTTGGATATCGGGTATGAGTTCCGAGTATCCGGAAATGACACATTCATCTATCGCTTTCTCCAAATCTTCGGGATCATTTTTCTTTATGGCAGTTTTTAGTTTCAAGCGGAGTTTGTCTACGCTCAATTTTCCTGACAAGCAAAACGGATCAATGACAACAATAGGAAATCCATTCCCAAGTCAGATAATGACAATGATGGGAAATCAGTTTTAGCACATTAACGAGGACGTGTAAAAACAAGCAGAAAATTAATGAACTGTTGAAATTTAAAATTACACGTATGTTTTACATAAATGGATTAATGAAACTATTTGTCTTCAATCGAAACGATATTGCTGCTGGTTAGCGATGCAGAAATTTCAACTACTAATACAATTTGTATTTCTAAAATATTGAAGACATTCAGTTTTATACTTTTCAACTATTAATTATTTTATATCTTACAAAATATATATGGGAACAGATTCCGATAAATGAATGCTTTCAATTTTTGAAAACAAACATATACTTTCATACATAAAGTGTAATAATTATTTTTTGCGATAGATATATTAAAGAGAAAACCAATAGTTAAATCTTCTGATAGTTTCTGTTCCCATGTTTAAAGATTCATTAGTTGAGGTGCGTAAAAAAAGAAATCGTTAATTTTATTTGTTTATGTTCTCCGATGGACGCACGCCATGGTGTCGAAAAGAAAAAAGGGACATCCCGCACACTAACCTCCACGCCCAAATCCCATACTTTCCAAAGTTTCTCTGGCTAAACGGAGATCAGGGGAAAGTTCCAGATAACCAGATTTCTCACATTCAATGATCGCACTCTCCAATTCAGACCGGTTCCTGCTTTTGATTGCTGCCGTCAGTTGACCACGCAGGGCGTCTGGTGATTTCAGCACTGATTAAAGTAATTAGTAATTTTGCATATTCAGTATTTATAAGTAGATGTTTTCACTTTTACTTTTAATATATCGAAGAATTCCTCCTTTTAAGTTTGTAGAATGAACAACTACACCAAATACATTAGAATATTTAGCTTTTACAACACATTATATAGAAACACAAGAAAGAACATTGCAATTAATTCCAAGTAATAAATCAATGGCTATTAAAAGATTGCTGTTAGTTGAATAGACACGTACTTGCGTATCTTAATACGATTTTATATTATTAAACAGCAAGTGTATCGAAGTTTTAAAAAGAAATTTCATTTACACGCAACTGGAAATCATATTATACGAATTTACACACGTTAATTATTTTCAAAATATAAATATATTATATGAGCATTTCCGAAAGTTAATAAAACGCGATTAAATTTCAATTGAAATTTGAATATAGTTAAGAAATATAAATTCATATTAGGTTATAGATATGAGAATATCAGTCATTAATCTAACCTCCTTTGCCGCCATCCAATTTATCTAAGGTAACTCTGGCTTCTTGGATATCGGCATCCAAGCCAGGAAGACCGAGCGACAAGCTTTGTTTTACGAATGCGTCCAAAGATTTTCTGTCCTTTGATTTGATGGCTGTCTTCAATTGCGGACGAACGATTTCGGCGGATATAGATCCTGATAATCGAAAATTGTTTTCCATACAGATTTCAAAGTAAACTTAATTTGAAATACATAAATTTACATAGATAGAAATCTCAAAATTTCTCTAGAATTTACTCTTAATAACAATATTTACTTCTATTACTACAACTGTGATTAAATCTTAATGGCATTCTCTTAATTGATGGTATATTTGATGTCAATTTATTTTTAGAGGAATCAATATAACGTCTTCGATAAATACAATCGAATTATCTAGTTAAATTCAACAAGATTTATATCGTAAATATCGTTTAATGAAAATAAAGTATTCTTGTATGAATGCCTAACCTCCGTATCCGCCTCCCAATTTGTTGAGAGCTTCACGGGCCTCAATGATATCCAACGACAGTTCTGGACATTGGGCTTTCTCAGCAACCTCGATCAGATGCTCTAATTTCGGTCGGTCATTGTTCTTTACAGCTAAACGCAGTTTGTCACGAAGAGTGTCCGGTGACATATCATCAACAGAGATATCTAAGTAAAATGAGAGCAATTTTCATTACCATGAAGTCTTTCAATGTGTTAATTGAGAAAATGCGTACTAAATAGAAAAATTGGACTCAATTCCGTAGCTTAAAAATTGATTTTCATTATGATATTTCATTTGTTCGCAATGGAGATATTATCAAATAAATATCTTTTAAATATATTCTGTTATTTTTCTTTCTTTTAATTTATAAAGATTATTGATTAAGCGATGGCACCAATAATATATCATTTTCCAATTTGGTCGAAAAGATTTTCTACGATGTCAATAACACATATTATTATGAATATAAAAATCTTTCGTAAGCGCGATTACGGATTCTTGTTCGATGTTTGAAAATTAGAATTCTATTCACTTTGATTAAATGTTATATATCTTATAGTTAACCATTTACAATGAAATGTTTAATTTTTCAGAGAAATATTCGATTAATTTAAGGATAATAGAAAAGCACGCCGAACCTGTATCTCCATGTTTCTTTCGGAAAAGACCAAAGCGAGGGACTTTCATATGGAATCCAGGAAACGAGAAGCGTCCTAATAACCAAATTTCGTAATAATTTAGAAAGCGCGTTATATTAAATATGCAACTATGCTAGATTATATTCTATTTTCCATGAAAATTTCTGTAATATTTCACGGTTTGATGATTCAAATAATAATATTACATTCATTTTTCTATGACTTATCAATACGTATTTGTATAAGTTTATACAGTTATATATATATATATATATATATATAATACATTTATATATATTATATAAGTGAGTGTGTGAGTGATAGAGACATGTAATGGATTATCGACAATTATTAAAAGTGTAAAATATGGAGATTACATAGTCAATAATAATGCTGATTGGAATACATTTACTTCATTTGGAAAAATGTTTATGACATCAATAAAGTATTCAAAAGAGAATTTTCGAAATTCCTAATTCAGAAATATTTCAGCAATAATTTTAATAATATTCGCGACAGAGGTAGAATTATTCGGATATTATGTGCGAATTGACAGAATGTATAAGATATGGTGGATAGGACAAACCTTTGCCACTTTCTTCCAGAGAATCCAGATGAATTCTGGCCTCTTGGATGTCGGGTATGAGTTCCGGGTATCCAGAACTGACACATTTAGCTATCACTTTCTCAAGATCGTCAGGATCATTTTTCTTTATGGCATTGTCTAATTTCAGGCGGAGTTTGTCTACACTCAATTTTCCTGACAAGCAAAACATACCAATGATAAATAAAGCCAAACTATAGCCTGCATCAGACAAGTAGTAGAATAAGTATACTGATAATAGTAGAAGGAAAATCGAACAAACTACACATTGAATATGATGGTATGAGAAAATTGAATGAAATGTTTTTTAGAATACAAGACAACGTCGAAAGACGGAAACATGATATATATAAAGGTCAATCGAAACACTATGTATTCATGGAGATCAAATAAAATGGAAATTACATGAAAAAATGTCGCTCGTAAAATAAAGGATTACTGACAAAAAAAAATCGTTTATCACTTGGATTTTATGTATTTCGCTTTGATGATTATTGATCTTTATTTTCAAAATAGGTATTATTGTAAATTTCTCTGCATAATTACTTGGATATCAAGTAATTATTAGAGATTCACAACGAAATAAATTATTTGACATGGAATAGGATGAACATTTTATATATGTCCAGCAATATATTATTAGAATTGGATTTTTTTTCCATTAGAATAATGTCAGTGAATTATCGTTGAAAATTTGTAAGTTTTGATAATTTTGTTCATTTCATAATTTCGTTTTGGCAAATTGTATCATTTTCATTTTAACATTACGAGAAAATTTTCAAATGCATTATAACGTAAATATACTAGCTTCCTCCAAACAGAAATAGTTATTTCATCTTTGAATTTTATCCGGCATGAAATCTTCCAGAACCGTTATATTTCGATTTTCATGTGAGGTTACACAGCAAAATTGATTGCGATATACATATATAAGTGAGAGAGAGAATGAAGAAAGATATATGTAAACTGAGAGAGAGATTTAGCATGATAGAAAAAATAGGTGATAATCGTATAACATGATAGAAACTAACCTCCACGTCCAAATCCCATTCCGTCCAGAGTGTCTCTGGCCAGAGCAAGATCGAGAGAAAGTTCCGGATAACCGGCTTCCTCACACTCAGCGATGGCTTTTTCCAGCTCAGGCCGGCTCTTGTTTCTGATTGCGGTCTTCAATTGGCCTCGAAGAATCTCTGGGGTTTTCAGCACTAATTAACGCAATTATTTCATAATTATAATCATCCAGTAGTAAAGTAAACAGATTTTAATATCACGTTTTACATAGAAATTATTCATTGCTACTTGTCAATTAGTTTCAGTAAATCTTTACAAATTCTATGTTATAGAATTCTATTTGACAACTCCGTTACTAAATAAGAAACAACAAATTGATTAGTAAAAATTTAAATTCTGACTAGTATTTAAATCCTGTAGTTGATGTATTTTAATAAAACTATCGCTTTTGAATATTTCACACATAAAATCTCTTTGAAAAATGAAAATACATTTTAATACTTTTAAATGTGTTAGAAAAATTAATGTTAATATATTATCGATGTATGTGTATAAATGTGTCGTCTAACCTCCTTTTCCGCCCTCCAATTTAAATAAGGCTTCCCTGGCTTGTTGAATGTCGGCACCGAGACCAGGGAAACCGGCCGATACGCTTTCTTTAATGCTTGCATCCAACATCTTCTTGTCTTTTGATTGAAACGCAGCCTTCAGGCGTTCACGTAAACTTTCGAACGATAGACTTCCTGATAATCAAAAATCGAATATATTCTTCGTAATAAATGCTAATATTTTTAAGATACGAAAGTAAAATTTGTTTATATTTTTTAATAGATAATATTAAGTATTAATTGAAGGATTTATAAATTGAATAGTTACCGTGAGGAATTTACACTTGACAGCTTTAAAATGACGGATATGTAGGTTTTATATTTTAGAAATTAATAGGTCAAATTTTATTAATATCGTTACATTAAATTTAACATTTAACTATCGAAATAGAATCACAAGATATTTTGTGTTTGGCTAACCTCCAAATCCGCCTCCCAAATTTTTGAGAGTTTCACGGGCCTCACAGAGATCAAACGACAATTCTGGATAATCAGCTTCTTCAGCAACTTCGATAAGTTGCTCTAATTTCTTTCGGTCTTTGTTCTTCACAGCCAACCGCAGTTGGTCACGCAATGAATCCGGTGACATGTCATCCAGAGAGATATCTAAGTAAAATGATAGTCAGTTATATTGTTTAACCGTCAATTTCATAAAAGATATTCTTCAACATTAATTTCAAATATTCTTATGGCTACATATTTATTTTTTATATTTATCTCTATTCAAGTAGTAATTTATCTGAAAAAAAATTTCGAATGGAAAAAATTATATTCTAAGTAATTCTGAATTTAATATTTCGCATTAGACCGAAAAAGAGCAATTATTTCATTTTAATAATTAATTTTTAATTCCATTTTATTATTTTGATAATTTAGTCGAATTAATTATTTGGTAGAATTCTACTTGCAATAATGATATAAAAATATCGATTTTAGTCGGTAATTCTATTATAATATAAACGAAATCACTAACACTGTAGTTTGCACTGATAGCAATTAGGCATTGTAACAAATTCAAAAAAAAAAAAAAAAAAAAAATGTCGTGTTTATCAGTAAAAATTATTCTTTCCACTTAATGATAACTGCTAAATTATGAAATATTTCGTGTATTGATTATTAAAATAAATATTAAAATTCTAACCTGCATCTCCATGTTTCTTACGAAACAGACTGAATCGGGGGAGTTTAATGTCGAGTCGTGGAAACGAGAATGATCCTGATAACCAAAATTAATGATATTGAAATAGAGACAGTTTTAAAATATTTCCGTTGAGGCAATTGCTGAGATTTGCTTTTATTTCGTGTTTACGCATTTAAATGATGAATGATAGAATAACGTAATTTCCGTAGGTCAATTTGTAAGAAATTTTTAAGTTTATATGTGTACACGTGAAACCAAATTTATCATGTATTAAAAAGATAGATAACATTATTATAGAAATTATTGTTTGCAGTTAAATAGATATATTTGATGGAATGAAAATTTGACGATTATGTCATTATCTGATATGAAATCTTGCAAAAGTTTTCTTCAGAATTACGCCTCGGCTAATGCAAGATACATTGGAAAATGTCGTGATTGGTTATAGGCAGGTTTTCTAAAACACTAAAGCAGAAAATATGGGGAAGGGACAAACCTTTGCCACTTTCTTCCAAAGACTCCAGATGAAGTCTGGCCTCTTGGATATCGGGTATGAGTTCCGAGTATCCAGAAATGACACATTCATCTATCGCTTTCTCCAAATCTTCGGGATCATTTTTCTTTATGGCAGTTTTTAGTTTCAAGCGGAGTTTGTCTACGCTCAATTTTCCTGACAAGCAAAACGGATCAATGACAACAATAGGAAATCCATTCCCAAGTCAGATAATGACAATGATGGGAAATCAGTTTTAGCACATTAACGAGGACGTGTAAAAACAAGCAGAAAATTAATGAACTATTGAAACTTAAAATTACACGTATATTTTACATAAATGGATTAATGAAACTATTTGTCTTCAATCGAAACGATATCGCTGCTGGTTAGCGATGCAGAAATTTCAACTACTAATACAATCTGTATTTCTAAAATATTGAAGACATTCAGTTTTATACTTTTCAAATATTAATTATTTTATATCTTACAAAATATATATGGGAACAGATTCCGATAAATGAATGCTTTCAATTTTTGAAAACAAACATATACTTTCATACATAAAGTGTAATAATTATTTTTTGCGATAGATATATTAAAGAGAAAACCAATAGTTAAATCTTCTGATAGTTTCTGTTCCCATGTTTAAAGATTCATTAGTTGAGGTGCGTGAAAAAAGAAATCGTTAATTTTATTTGTTTATGTTCTCCGATGGACGCACGCCATGGTGTCGAAAAGAAAAAAGGGACATCCCGCACACTAACCTCCACGCCCAAATCCCATACTTTCCAAAGTTTCTCTGGCTAAACGGAGATCAGGGGAAAGTTCCAGATAACCAGATTTCTCACATTCAATGATCGCACTCTCCAATTCAGACCGGTTCCTGCTTTTGATTGCTGCCGTCAGTTGACCACGCAGGGCGTCTGGTGATTTCAGCACTGATTAAAGTAATTAGTAATTTTGCATATTCAGTATTTATAAGTAGATGTTTTCACTTTTACTTTTAATATATCGAAGAATTCCTCCTTTTAAGTTTGTAGAATGAACAACTACACCAAATACATTAGAATATTTAGCTTTTACAACACATTATATAGAAACACAAGAAAGAACATTGCAATTAATTCCAAGTAATAAATCAATGGCTATTAAAAGATTGCTGTTAGTTGAATAGACACGTACTTGCGTATCTTAATACGATTTTATATTATTAAACAGCAAGTGTATCGAAGTTTTAAAAAGAAATTTCATTTACACGCAACTGGAAATCATATTATACGAATTTACACACGTTAATTATTTTCAAAATATAAATATATTATATGAGCATTTCCGAAAGTTAATAAAACGCGATTAAATTTCAATTGAAATTTGAATATAGTTAAGAAATATAAATTCATATTAGGTTATAGATATGAGAATATCAGTCATTAATCTAACCTCCTTTGCCGCCATCCAATTTATCTAAGGTAACTCTGGCTTCTTGGATATCGGCATCCAAGCCAGGAAGACCGAGCGACAAGCTTTGTTTTACGAATGCGTCCAAAGATTTTCTGTCCTTTGATTTGATGGCTGTCTTCAATTGCGGACGAACGATTTCGGCGGATATAGATCCTGATAATCGAAAATTGTTTTCCATACAGATTTCAAAGTAAACTTAATTTGAAATACATAAATTTACATAGATAGAAATCTCAAAATTTCTCTAGAATTTACTCTTAATAACAATATTTACTTCTATTACTACAACTGTGATTAAATCTTAATGGCATTCTCTTAATTGATGGTATATTTGATGTCAATTTATTTTTAGAGGAATCAATATAACGTCTTCGATAAATACAATCGAATTATCTAGTTAAATTCAACAGGATTTATATAGTAAATATCGTTTAATGAAAATAAAGTATTCTTGTATGAATGCCTAACCTCCGTATCCGCCTCCCAATTTGTTGAGAGCTTCACGGGCCTCAATGATATCCAACGACAGTTCTGGACATTGGGCTTTCTCAGCAACCTCGATCAGATGCTCTAATTTCGGTCGGTCATTGTTCTTTACAGCTAAACGCAGTTTGTCACGAAGAGTGTCCGGTGACATATCATCAACAGAGATATCTAAGTAAAATGAGAGCAATTTTCATTACCATGAAGTCTTTCAATGTGTTAATTGAGAAAATGCGTACTAAATAAAAAAATTGGACTCAATTCCGTAACTTAAAAATTGATTTTCATTATGATATTTCATTTGTTCGCAATGGAGATATTATCAAATAAATATCTTTTAAATATATTCTGTTATTTTTCTTTCTTTTAATTTATAAAGATTATTGATTAAGCGATGGCACCAATAATATATCATTTTCCAATTTGGTCGAAAAGATTTTCTACGATGTCAATAACACATATTATTATGAATATAAAAATCTTTCGTAAGCGCGATTACGGATTCTTGTTCGATGTTTGAAAATTAGAATTCTATTCACTTTAATTAAATGTTATATATCTTATAGTTAACCATTTACAATGAAATGTTTAATTTTTCAGAGAAATATTCGATTAATTTAAGGATAATAGAAAAGCACGCCGAACCTGTATCTCCATGTTTCTTTCGGAAAAGACCAAAGCGAGGGACTTTCATATGGAATCCAGGAAACGAGAAGCGTCCTAATAACCAAATTTCGTAATAATTTAGAAAGCGCGTTATATTAAATATGCAACTATGCTAGATTATATTCTATTTTCCATGAAAATTTCTGTAATATTTCACGGTTTGATGATTCAAATAATAATATTACATTCATTTTTCTATGACTTATCAATACGTATTTGTATAAGTTTATACAGTTATATATATATATATATAGAATACATTTATATAGATTATATAAGTGAGTGTGTGAGTGATAGAGAGATGTAATGGATTATCGACAATTATTAAAAGTGTAAAATATGGAGATTACATAGTCAATAATAATGCTGATTGGAATACATTTACTTCATTTGGAAAAATGTTTATGACATCAATAAAGTATTCAAAAGAGAATTTTTGAAATTCCTAATTCAGAAATATTTCAGCAATAATTTTAATAATATTCGCGACAGAGGTAGAATTATTCGGATATTATGTGCGAATTGACAGAATGTATAAGATATGGTGGATAGGACAAACCTTTGCCACTTTCTTCCAGAGAATCCAGATGAATTCTGGCCTCTTGGATGTCGGGTATGAGTTCCGGGTATCCAGAACTGACACATTTAGCTATCACTTTCTCAAGATCGTCAGGATCATTTTTCTTTATGGCATTGTCTAATTTCAGGCGGAGTTTGTCTACACTCAATTTTCCTGACAAGCAAAACATACCAATGATAAATAAAGCCAAACTATAGCCTGCATCAGACAAGTAGTAGAATAAGTATACAGATAATAGTAGAAGGACAATCGAACAAACTACACATTGAATATGATGGTATGAGAAAATTGAATGAAATGTTTTTTAGAATACAAGACAACGTCGAAAGACGGAAACATGATATATATAAAGGTCAATCGAAACAGTATGGATTCATGGAGATCAAATAAAATGGAAATTACATGAAAAAATGTCGCTCGTAAAATAAAGGATTACTGACAAAAAAAAATCGTTTATCACTTGGATTTTATGTATTTCGCTTTGATGATTATTGATCTTTATTTCCAAAATAGGTATTATTGTAAATTTCTCTGCATAATTACTTGGATATCAAGTAATTATTAGAGATTCACAACGAAATAAATTATTTGACATGGAATAGGATGAACATTTTATATATGTCCAGCAATATATTATTAGAATTGGATTTTTATTTCCATTAGAATAATGTCAGTGAATTATCGTTGAAAATTTGTAAGTTTTGATAATTTTGTTCATTTCATAATTTCGTTTTGGCAAATTGTATCATTTTCATTTTAACATTACGAGAAAATTTTCAAACGCATTATAACGTAAATATACTAGCTTCCTCCAAACAGAAATAGTTATTTCATCTTTGAATTTTATCCGGCATGAAATCTTCCAGAACCGTTATATTTCGATTTTCATGTGAGGTTACACAGCAAAATTGATTGCGATATACATATATAAGTGAGAGAGAGAATGAAGAAAGATATATGTAAACTGACAGAGAGATTTAGCATGATAGAAAAAATAGGTGATAATCGTATAACATGATAGAAACTAACCTCCACGTCCAAATCCCATTCCGTCCAGAGTGTCTCTGGCCAGAGCAAGATCGAGAGAAAGTTCCGGATAACCGGCTTCCTCACACTCAGCGATGGCTTTTTCCAGCTCAGGCCGGCTCTTGTTTCTGATTGCGGTCTTCAATTGGCCTCGAAGAATCTCTGGGGTTTTCAGCACTAATTAACGCAATTATTTCATAATTATAATCATCCAGTAGTAAAGTAAACAGATTTTAATATCACGTTTTACACAGAAATTAATCATTGCTACTTGTCAATTAGTTTCAGTAAATCTTTACAAATTCTATGTTATAGAATTCTATTTGACAACTCCGTTACTAAATAAGAAACAACAAATTGATTAGTAAAAATTTAAATTCTGACTAGTATTTAAATCCTGTAGTTGATGTATTTTAATAAAACTATCGCTTTTGAATATTGCACACATAAAATCTCTTTGAAAAATGAAAATACATTTTAATACTTTTAAATGTGTTAGAAAAATTAATGTTAATATATTATCGATGTATGTGTATAAATGTGTCGTCTAACCTCCTTTTCCGCCCTCCAATTTAAATAAGGCTTCCCTGGCTTGTTGAATGTCGGCACCGAGACCAGGGAAACCGGCCGATACGCTTTCTTTAATGCTTGCATCCAACATCTTCTTGTCTTTTGATTGAAACGCAGCCTTCAGGCGTTCACGTAAACTTTCGAACGATAGACTTCCTGATAATCAAAAATCGAATATATTCTTCGTAATAAATGCTAATATTTTTAAGATACGAAAGTAAAATTTGTTTATATTTTTTAATAGATAATATTAAGTATTAATTGAAGGATTTATAAATTGAATAGTTACCGTGAGGAATTTACACTTGACAGCTTTAAAATGACGGATATGTAGGTTTTATATTTTAGAAATTAATAGGTCAAATTTTATTAATATCGTTACATTAAATTTAACATTTAACTATCGAAATAGAATCACAATATATTTTGTGTTTGGCTAACCTCCAAATCCGCCTCCCAAATTTTTGAGAGTTTCACGGGCCTCACAGAGATCAAACGACAATTCTGGATAATCAGCTTCTTCAGCAACTTCGATAAGTTGCTCTAATTTCTTTCGGTCTTTGTTCTTCACAGCCAACCGTAGTTGGTCACGCAATGAATCCGGTGACATGTCATCCAGAGAGATATCTAAGTAAAATGATAGTCAGTTATATTGTTTAACCGTCAATTTCATAAAAGATAGTCTTCAACATTAATTTCAAATATTCTTATGGCTACATATTTATTTTTTATATTTATCTCTATTCAAGTAGTAATTTATCTGAAAAAAAATTTCGAATGGAAAAAATTATATTCTAAGTAATTGTGAATTTAATATTTCGCATTAAACCGAAAAAGAGCAATTATTTCATTTTAATAATTAATTTTTAATTCCCAATTATTTTGATAATTTAGTCGAATTAATTATTTGGTAGAATTCTACTTGCAATAATGATATAAAAATATCGATTTTAGTCGGTAATTCTATTATAATATAAACGAAATCACTAACACTCTAGTTTGCACTGATAGCAAATAGACATTCTAACAAATTCAAAAAAAAAAAAAAAAAAAAAAAATGTCGTGTTTATCAGTAAAAATTATTCTTTCCACTTAATGATAACTGCTAAATTATGAAATATTTCGTGTATTGATTATTAAAATAAATATTAAAATTCTAACCTGCATCTCCATGTTTCTTACGAAACAGACTGAATCGGGGGAGTTTAATGTCGAGTCGTGGAAACGAGAATGATCCTGATAACCAAAATTAATGATATTGAAATAGAGACAGTTTTAAAATAATTCCGTTGAGGCAATTGCTGAGATTTGCTTTTATTTCGTGTTTACGCATTTAAATGATGAATGATAGAATAACGTAATTTCCGTAGGTCAATTTGTAAGAAATTTTTAAGTTTATATGTGTACACGTGAAACCAAATTTATGATGTATTAAAAAGATAGATAACATTATTATAGAAATTATTGTTTGCAGTTAAATAGATATATTTGATGGAATGAAAATTTGACGATTATGTCATTATCTGATATGAAATCTTGCAAATGTTTTCTTCAGAATTACGCCTCGGCTAATGCAAGATACATTGGAAAATGTCGTGATTGGTTATAGGCAGGTTTTCTAAAACACTAAAGCAGAAAATATGGGGAAGGGACAAACCTTTGCCACTTTCTTCCAAAGACTCCAGATGAAGTCTGGCCTCTTGGATATCGGGTATGAGTTCCGAGTATCCGGAAATGACACATTCATCTATCGCTTTCTCCAAATCTTCGGGATCATTTTTCTTTATGGCAGTTTTTAGTTTCAAGCGGAGTTTGTCTACGCTCAATTTTCCTGACAAGCAAAACGAATCAATGACAACAATAGGAAATCCATTCCCAAGTCAGATAATGACAATGATGGGAAATCAGTTTTAGCAGATTAACGAGGACGTGTAAAAACAAGCAGAAAATTAATGAACTTTTGAAACTTAAAATTACACGTATGTTTTACATAAATGGATTAATGAAACTATTTGTCTTCAATCGAAACGATATCGCTGCTGGTTAGCGATGCAGAAATTTCAACTACTAATACAATTTGTATTTCTAAAATATTGAAGACATTCAGTTTTATACTTTTCAACTATTAATTATTTTATATCTTACAAAATATATATGGGAACAGATTCCGATAAATGAATGCTTTCAATTTTTGAAAACAAACATATACTTTCATACATAAAGTGTAATAATTATTTTTTGCGATAGATATATTAAAGAGAAAACCAATAGTTAAATCTTCTGATAGTTTCTGTTCCCATGTTTAAAGATTCATTAGTTGAGGTGCGTAAAAAAAGAAATCGTTAATTTTATTTGTTTATGTTCTCCGATGGACGCACGCCATGGTGTCGAAAAGAAAAAAGGGACATCCCGCACACTAACCTCCACGCCCAAATCCCATACTTTCCAAAGTTTCTCTGGCTAAACGGAGATCAGGGGAAAGTTCCAGATAACCAGATTTCTCACATTCAATGATCGCACTCTCCAATTCAGACCGGTTCCTGCTTTTGATTGCTGCCGTCAGTTGACCACGCAGGGCGTCTGGTGATTTCAGCACTGATTAAAGTAATTAGTAATTTTGCATATTCAGTATTTATAAGTAGATGTTTTCACTTTTACTTTTAATATATCGAAGAATTCCTCCTTTTAAGTTTGTAGAATGAACAACTACACCAAATACATTAGAATATTTAGCTTTTACAACACATTATATAGAAACACAAGAAAGAACATTGCAATTAATTCCAAGTAATAAATCAATGGCTATTAAAAGATTGCTGTTAGTTGAATAGACACGTACTTGCGTATCTTAATACGATTTTATATTATTAAACAGCAAGTGTATCGAAGTTTTAAAAAGAAATTTCATTTACACGCAACTGGAAATCATATTATACGAATTTACACACGTTAATTATTTTCAAAATATAAATATATTATATGAGCATTTCCGAAAGTTAATAAAACGCGATTAAATTTCAATTGAAATTTGAATATAGTTAAGAAATATAAATTCATATTAGGTTATAGATATGAGAATATCAGTCATTAATCTAACCTCCTTTGCCGCCATCCAATTTATCTAAGGTAACTCTGGCTTCTTGGATATCGGCATCCAAGCCAGGAAGACCGAGCGACAAGCTTTGTTTTACGAATGCGTCCAAAGATTTTCTGTCCTTTGATTTGATGGCTGTCTTCAATTGCGGACGAACGATTTCGGCGGATATAGATCCTGATAATCGAAAATTGTTTTCCATACAGATTTCAAAGTAAACTTAATTTGAAATACATAAATTTACATAGATAGAAATCTCAAAATTTCTCTAGAATTTACTCTTAATAACAATATTTACTTCTATTACTACAACTGTGATTAAATCTTAATGGCATTCTCTTAATTGATGGTATATTTGATGTCAATTTATTTTTAGAGGAATCAATATAACGTCTTCGATAAATACAATCGAATTATATAGTTAAATTCAACAGGATTTATATCGTAAATATCGTTTAATGAAAATAAAGTATTCTTGTATGAATGCCTAACCTCCGTATCCGCCTCCCAATTTGTTGAGAGCTTCACGGGCCTCAATGATATCCAACGACAGTTCTGGACATTGGGCTTTCTCAGCAACCTCGATCAGATGCTCTAATTTCGGTCGGTCATTGTTCTTTACAGCTAAACGCAGTTTGTCACGAAGAGTGTCCGGTGACATATCATCAACAGAGATATCTAAGTAAAATGAGAGGAATTTTCATTACCATGAAGTCTTTCAATGTGTTAATTGAGAAAATGCGTACTACATAGAAAAATTGGACTCAATTCCGTAGCTTAAAAATTGATTTTCATTATGATATTTCATTTGTTCGCAATGGAGATATTATCAAATAAATATCTTTTAAATATATTCTGTTATTTTTCTTTCTTTTAATTTATAAAGATTATTGATTAAGCGATGGCACCAATAATATATCATTTTCCAATTTGGTCGAAAAGATTTTCTACGATGTCAATAACACATATTATTATGAATATAAAAATCTTTCGTAAGCGCGATTACGGATTCTTGTTCGATGTTTGAAAATTAGAATTCTATTCACTTTGATTAAATGTTATATATCTTATAGTTAACCATTTACAATGAAATGTTTAATTTTTCAGAGAAATATTCGATTAATTTAAGGATAATAGAAAAGCACGCCGAACCTGTATCTCCATGTTTCTTTCGGAAAAGACCAAAGCGAGGGACTTTCATATGGAATCCAGGAAACGAGAAGCGTCCTAATAACCAAATTTCGTAATAATTTAGAAAGCGCGTTATATTAAATATGCAACTATGCTAGATTATATTCTATTTTCCATGAAAATTTCTGTAATATTTCACGGTTTGATGATTCAAATAATAATATTACATTCATTTTTCTATGACTTATCAATACGTATTTGTATAAGTTTATACAGTTATATATATATATATATACAATACATTTATATATATTATATAAGTGAGTGTGTGAGTGATAGAGAGATGTAATGGATTATCGACAATTATTAAAAGTGTAAAATATGGAGATTACATAGTCAATAATAATGCTGATTGGAATACATTTACTTCATTTGGAAAAATGTTTATGACATCAATAAAGTATTCAAAAGAGAATTTTCGAAATTCCTAATTCAGAAATATTTCAGCAATAATTTTAATAATATTCGCGACAGAGGTAGAATTATTCGGATATTATGTGCGAATTGACAGAATGTATAAGATATGGTGGATAGGACAAACCTTTGCCACTTTCTTCCAGAGAATCCAGATGAATTCTGGCCTCTTGAATGTCGGGTATGAGTTCCGGGTATCCAGAACTGACACATTTAGCTATCACTTTCTCAAGATCGTCAGGATCATTTTTCTTTATGGCATTGTCTAATTTCAGGCGGAGTTTGTCTACACTCAATTTTCCTGACAAGCAAAACATACCAATGATAAATAAAGCCAAACTATAGCCTGCATCAGACAAGTAGTAGAATAAGTATACTGATAATAGTAGAAGGAAAATCGAACAAACTACACATTGAATATGATGGTATGAGAAAATTGAATGAAATGTTTTTTAGAATACAAGACAACGTCGAAAGACGGAAACATGATATATATAAAGGTCAATCGAAACACTATGGATTCATGGAGATCAAATAAAATGGAAATTACATGAAAAAATGTCGCTCGTAAAATAAAGGATTACTGACAAAAAAAAAATCGTTTATCACTTGGATTTTATGTATTTCGCTTTGATGATTATTGATCTTTATTTTCAAAATAGGTATTATTGTAAATTTCTCTGCATAATTACTTGGATATCAAGTAATTATTAGAGATTCACAACGAAATAAATTATTTGACATGGAATAGGATGAACATTTTATATATGTCCAGCAATATATTATTAGAATTGGATTTTTATTTCCATTAGAATAATGTCAGTGAATTATCGTTGAAAATTTGTAAGTTTTGATAATTTTGTTCATTTCATAATTTCGTTTTGGCAAATTGTATCATTTTCATTTTAACATTACGAGAAAATTTTCAAATGCATTATAACGTAAATATACTAGCTTCCTCCAAACAGAAATAGTTATTTCATCTTTGAATTTTATCCGGCATGAAATCTTCCAGAACCGTTATATTTCGATTTTCATGTGAGGTTACACAGCAAAATTGATTGCGATATACATATATAAGTGAGAGAGAGAATGAAGAAAGATATATGTAAACTGACAGAGAGATTTAGCATGATAGAAAAAATAGGTGATAATCGTATAACATGATAGAAACTAACCTCCACGTCCAAATCCCATTCCGTCCAGAGTGTCTCTGGCCAGAGCAAGATCGAGAGAAAGTTCCGGATAACCGGCTTCCTCACACTCAGCGATGGCTTTTTCCAGCTCAGGCCGGCTCTTGTTTCTGATTGCGGTCTTCAATTGGCCTCGAAGAATCTCTGGGGTTTTCAGCACTAATTAACGCAATTATTTCATAATTATAATCATCCAGTAGTAAAGTAAACAGATTTTAATATCACGTTTTACATAGAAATTATTCATTGCTACTTGTCAATTAGTTTCAGTAAATCTTTACAAATTCTATGTTATAGAATTCTATTTGACAACTCCGTTACTAAATAAGAAACAACAAATTGATTAGTAAAAATTTAAATTCTGACTAGTATTTAAATCCTGTAGTTGATGTATTTTAATAAAACTATCGCTTTTGAATATTGCACACATAAAATCTCTTTGAAAAATGAAAATACATTTTAATACTTTTAAATGTGTTAGAAAAATTAATGTTAATATATTATCGATGTATGTGTATAAATGTGTCGTCTAACCTCCTTTTCCGCCCTCCAATTTAAATAAGGCTTCCCTGGCTTGTTGAATGTCGGCACCGAGACCAGGGAAACCGGCCGATACGCTTTCTTTAATGCTTGCATCCAACATCTTCTTGTCTTTTGATTGAAACGCAGCCTTCAGGCGTTCACGTAAACTTTCGAACGATAGACTTCCTGATAATCAAAAATCGAATATATTCTTCGTAATAAATGCTAATATTTTTAAGATACGAAAGTAAAATTTGTTTATATTTTTTAATAGATAATATTAAGTATTAATTGAAGGATTTATAAATTGAATAGTTACCGTGAGGAATTTACACTTGACAGCTTTAAAATGACGGATATGTAGGTTTTATATTTTAGAAATTAATAGGTCAAATTTTATTAATATCGTTACATTAAATTTAACATTTAACTATCGAAATAGAATCACAAGATATTTTGTGTTTGGCTAACCTCCAAATCCGCCTCCCAAATTTTTGAGAGTTTCACGGGCCTCACAGAGATCAAACGACAATTCTGGATAATCAGCTTCTTCAGCAACTTCGATAAGTTGCTCTAATTTCTTTCGGTCTTTGTTCTTCACAGCCAACCGCAGTTGGTCACGCAATGAATCCGGTGACATGTCATCCAGAGAGATATCTAAGTAAAATGATAGTCAGTTATATTGTTTAACCGTCAATTTCATAAAAGATAGTCTTCAACATTAATTTCAAATATTCTTATGGCTACATATTTATTTTTTATATTTATCTCTATTCAAGTAGTAATTTATCTGAAAAAAAATTTCGAATGGAAAAAATTATATTCTAAGTAATTCTGAATTTAATATTTCGCATTAGACCGAAAAAGAGCAATTATTTCATTTTAATAATTAATTTTTAATTCCATTTTATTATTTTGATAATTTAGTCGAATTAATTATTTGGTAGAATTCTACTTGCAATAATGATATAAAAATATCGATTTTAGTCGGTAATTCTATTATAATATAAACGAAATCACTAACACTGTAGTTTGCACTGATAGCAATTAGACATTCTAACAAATTCAAAAAAAAAAAAAAAAAAAAATGTCGTGTTTATCAGTAAAAATTATTCTTTCCACTTAATGATAACTGCTAAATTATGAAATATTTCGTGTATTGATTATTAAAATAAATATTAAAATTCTAACCTGCATCTCCATGTTTCTTACGAAACAGACTGAATCGGGGGAGTTTAATGTCGAGTCGTGGAAACGAGAATGATCCTGATAACCAAAATTAATGATATTGAAATAGAGACAGTTTTAAAATATTTCCGTTGAGGCAATTGCTGAGATTTGCTTTTATTTCGTGTTTACGCATTTAAATGATGAATGATAGAATAACGTAATTTCCGTAGGTCAATTTGTAAGAAATTTTTAAGTTTATATGTGTACACGTGAAACCAAATTTATCATGTATTAAAAAGATAGATAACATTATTATAGAAATTATTGTTTGCAGTTAAATAGATATATTTGATGGAATGAAAATTTGACGATTATGTCATTATCTGATATGAAATCTTGCAAATGTTTTCTTCAGAATTACGCCTCGGCTAATGCAAGATACATTGGAAAATGTCGTGATTGGTTATAGGCAGGTTTTCTAAAACACTAAAGCAGAAAATATGGGGAAGGGACAAACCTTTGCCACTTTCTTCCAAAGACTCCAGATGAAGTCTGGCCTCTTGGATATCGGGTATGAGTTCCGAGTATCCAGAAATGACACATTCATCTATCGCTTTCTCCAAATCTTCGGGATCATTTTTCTTTATGGCAGTTTTTAGTTTCAAGCGGAGTTTGTCTACGCTCAATTTTCCTGACAAGCAAAACGGATCAATGACAACAATAGGAAATCCATTCCCAAGTCAGATAATGACAATGATGGGAAATCAGTTTTAGCACATTAACGAGGACGTGTAAAAACAAGCAGAAAATTAATGAACTATTGAAACTTAAAATTACACGTATATTTTACATAAATGGATTAATGAAACTATTTGTCTTCAATCGAAACGATATCGCTGCTGGTTAGCGATGCAGAAATTTCAACTACTAATACAATCTGTATTTCTAAAATATTGAAGACATTCAGTTTTATACTTTTCAACTATTAATTATTTTATATCTTACAAAATATATATGGGAACAGATTCCGATAAATGAATGCTTTCAATTTTTGAAAACAAACATATACTTTCATACATAAAGTGTAATAATTATTTTTTGCGATAGATATATTAAAGAGAAAACCAATAGTTAAATCTTCTGATAGTTTCTGTTCCCATGTTTAAAGATTCATTAGTTGAGGTGCGTAAAAAAAGAAATCGTTAATTTTATTTGTTTATGTTCTCCGATGGACGCACGCCATGGTGTCGAAAAGAAAAAAGGGACATCCCGCACACTAACCTCCACGCCCAAATCCCATACTTTCCAAAGTTTCTCTGGCTAAACGGAGATCAGGGGAAAGTTCCAGATAACCAGATTTCTCACATTCAATGATCGCACTCTCCAATTCAGACCGGTTCCTGCTTTTGATTGCTGCCGTCAGTTGACCACGCAGGGCGTCTGGTGATTTCAGCACTGATTAAAGTAATTAGTAATTTTGCATATTCAGTATTTATAAGTAGATGTTTTCACTTTTACTTTTAATATATCGAAGAATTCCTCCTTTTAAGTTTGTAGAATGAACAACTACACCAAATACATTAGAATATTTAGCTTTTACAACACATTATATAGAAACACAAGAAAGAACATTGCAATTAATTCCAAGTAATAAATCAATGGCTATTAAAAGATTGCTGTTAGTTGAATAGACACGTACTTGCGTATCTTAATACGATTTTATATTATTAAACAGCAAGTGTATCGAAGTTTTAAAAAGAAATTTCATTTACACGCAACTGGAAATCATATTATACGAATTTACACACGTTAATTATTTTCAAAATATAAATATATTATATGAGCATTTCCGAAAGTTAATAAAACGCGATTAAATTTCAATTGAAATTTGAATATAGTTAAGAAATATAAATTCATATTAGGTTATAGATATGAGAATATCAGTCATTAATCTAACCTCCTTTGCCGCCATCCAATTTATCTAAGGTAACTCTGGCTTCTTGGATATCGGCATCCAAGCCAGGAAGACCGAGCGACAAGCTTTGTTTTACGAATGCGTCCAAAGATTTTCTGTCCTTTGATTTGATGGCTGTCTTCAATTGCGGACGAACGATTTCGGCGGATATAGATCCTGATAATCGAAAATTGTTTTCCATACAGATTTCAAAGTAAACTTAATTTGAAATACATAAATTTACATAGATAGAAATCTCAAAATTTCTCTAGAATTTACTCTTAATAACAATATTTACTTCTATTACTACAACTGTGATTAAATCTTAATGGCATTCTCTTAATTGATGCTATATTTGATGTCAATTTATTTTTAGAGGAATCAATATAACGTCTTCGATAAATACAATCGAATTATCTAGTTAAATTCAACAAGATTTATATCGTAAATATCGTTTAATGAAAATAAAGTATTCTTGTATGAATGCCTAACCTCCGTATCCGCCTCCCAATTTGTTGAGAGCTTCACGGGCCTCAATGATATCCAACGACAGTTCTGGACATTGGGCTTTCTCAGCAACCTCGATCAGATGCTCTAATTTCGGTCGGTCATTGTTCTTTACAGCTAAACGCAGTTTGTCACGAAGAGTGTCCGGTGACATATCATCAACAGAGATATCTAAGTAAAATGAGAGCAATTTTCATTACCATGAAGTCTTTCAATGTGTTAATTGAGAAAATGCGTACTAAATAGAAAAATTGGACTCAATTCCGTAGCTTAAAAATTGATTTTCATTATGATATTTCATTTGTTCGCAATGGAGATATTATCAAATAAATATCTTTTAAATATATTCTGTTATTTTTCTTTCTTTTAATTTATAAAGATTATTGATTAAGCGATGGCACCAATAATATATCATTTTCCAATTTGGTCGAAAAGATTTTCTACGATGTCAATAACACATATTATTATGAATATAAAAATCTTTCGTAAGCGCGATTACGGATTCTTGTTCGATGTTTGAAAATTAGAATTCTATTCACTTTGATTAAATGTTATATATCTTATAGTTAACCATTTACAATGAAATGTTTAATTTTTCAGAGAAATATTCGATTAATTTAAGGATAATAGAAAAGCACGCCGAACCTGTATCTCCATGTTTCTTTCGGAAAAGACCAAAGCGCGGGACTTTCATATGGAATCCAGGAAACGAGAAGCGTCCTAATAACCAAATTTCGTAATAATTTAGAAAGCGCGTTATATTAAATATGCAACTATGCTAGATTATATTCTATTTTCCATGAAAATTTCTGTAATATTTCACGGTTTGATGATTCAAATAATAATATTACATTCATTTTTCTATGACTTATCAATACGTATTTGTATAAGTTTATACAGTTATATATATATATATATATAATACATTTATATATATTATATAAGTGAGTGTGTGAGTGATAGAGAGATGTAATGGATTATCGACAATTATTAAAAGTGTAAAATATGGAGATTACATAGTCAATAATAATGCTGATTGGAATACATTTACTTCATTTGGAAAAATGTTTATGACATCAATAAAGTATTCAAAAGAGAATTTTCGAAATTCCTAATTCAGAAATATTTCAGCAATAATTTTAATAATATTCGCGACAGAGGTAGAATTATTCGGATATTATGTGCGAATTGACAGAATGTATAAGATATGGTGGATAGGACAAACCTTTGCCACTTTCTTCCAGAGAATCCAGATGAATTCTGGCCTCTTGAATGTCGGGTATGAGTTCCGGGTATCCAGAACTGACACATTTAGCTATCACTTTCTCAAGATCGTCAGGATCATTTTTCTTTATGGCATTGTCTAATTTCAGGCGGAGTTTGTCTACACTCAATTTTCCTGACAAGCAAAACATACCAATGATAAATAAAGCCAAACTATAGCCTGCATCAGACAAGTAGTAGAATAAGTATACTGATAATAGTAGAAGGAAAATCGAACAAACTACACATTGAATATGATGGTATGAGAAAATTGAATGAAATGTTTTTTAGAATACAAGACAACGTCGAAAGACGGAAACATGATATATATAAAGGTCAATCGAAACACTATGGATTCATGGAGATCAAATAAAATGGAAATTACATGAAAAAATGTCGCTCGTAAAATAAAGGATTACTGACAAAAAAAAATCGTTTATCACTTGGATTTTATGTATTTCGCTTTGATGATTATTGATCTTTATTTTCAAAATAGGTATTATTGTAAATTTCTCTGCATAATTACTTGGATATCAAGTAATTATTAGAGATTCACAACGAAATAAATTATTTGACATGGAATAGGATGAACATTTTATATATGTCCAGCAATATATTATTAGAATTGGATTTTTATTTCCATTAGAATAATGTCAGTGAATTATCGTTGAAAATTTGTAAGTTTTGATAATTTTGTTCATTTCATAATTTCGTTTTGGCAAATTGTATCATTTTCATTTTAACATTACGAGAAAATTTTCAAATGCATTATAACGTAAATATACTAGCTTCCTCCAAACAGAAATAGTTATTTCATCTTTGAATTTTATCCGGCATGAAATCTTCCAGAACCGTTATATTTCGATTTTCATGTGAGGTTACACAGCAAAATTGATTGCGATATACATATATAAGTGAGAGAGAGAATGAAGAAAGATATATGTAAACTGACAGAGAGATTTAGCATGATAGAAAAAATAGGTGATAATCGTATAACATGATAGAAACTAACCTCCACGTCCAAATCCCATTCCGTCCAGAGTGTCTCTGGCCAGAGCAAGATCGAGAGAAAGTTCCGGATAACCGGCTTCCTCACACTCAGCGATGGCTTTTTCCAGCTCAGGCCGGCTCTTGTTTCTGATTGCGGTCTTCAATTGGCCTCGAAGAATCTCTGGGGTTTTCAGCACTAATTAACGCAATTATTTCATAATTATAATCATCCAGTAGTAAAGTAAACAGATTTTAATATCACGTTTTACATAGAAATTATTCATTGCTACTTGTCAATTAGTTTCAGTAAATCTTTACAAATTCTATGTTATAGAATTCTATTTGACAACTCCGTTACTAAATAAGAAACAACAAATTGATTAGTAAAAATTTAAATTCTGACTAGTATTTAAATCCTGTAGTTGATGTATTTTAATAAAACTATCGCTTTTGAATATTGCACACATAAAATCTCTTTGAAAAATGAAAATACATTTTAATACTTTTAAATGTGTTAGAAAAATTAATGTTAATATATTATCGATGTATGTGTATAAATGTGTCGTCTAACCTCCTTTTCCGCCCTCCAATTTAAATAAGGCTTCCCTGGCTTGTTGAATGTCGGCACCGAGACCAGGGAAACCGGCCGATACGCTTTCTTTAATGCTTGCATCCAACATCTTCTTGTCTTTTGATTGAAACGCAGCCTTCAGGCGTTCACGTAAACTTTCGAACGATAGACTTCCTGATAATCAAAAATCGAATATATTCTTCGTAATAAATGCTAATATTTTTAAGATACGAAAGTAAAATTTGTTTATATTTTTTAATAGATAATATTAAGTATTAATTGAAGGATTTATAAATTGAATAGTTACCGTGAGGAATTTACACTTGACAGCTTTAAAATGACGGATATGTAGGTTTTATATTTTAGAAATTAATAGGTCAAATTTTATTAATATCGTTACATTAAATTTAACATTTAACTATCGAAATAGAATCACAAGATATTTTGTGTTTGGCTAACCTCCAAATCCGCCTCCCAAATTTTTGAGAGTTTCACGGGCCTCACAGAGATCAAACGACAATTCTGGATAATCAGCTTCTTCAGCAACTTCGATAAGTTGCTCTAATTTCTTTCGGTCTTTGTTCTTCACAGCCAACCGCAGTTGGTCACGCAATGAATCCGGTGACATGTCATCCAGAGAGATATCTAAGTAAAATGATAGTCAGTTATATTGTTTAACCGTCAATTTCATAAAAGATAGTCTTCAACATTAATTTCAAATATTCTTATGGCTACATATTTATTTTTTATATTTATCTCTATTCAAGTAGAAAAAAAAATTTCGAATGGAAAAAATTATATTCTAAGTAATTCTGAATTTAATATTTCGCATTAGACCGAAAAAGAGCAATTATTTCATTTTAATAATTAATTTTTAATTCCATTTTATTATTTTGATAATTTAGTCGAATTAATTATTTGGTAGAATTCTACTTGCAATAATGATATAAAAATATCGATTTTAGTCGGTAATTCTATTATAATATAAACGAAATCACTAACACTGTAGTTTGCACTGATAGCAATTAGACATTCTAACAAATTCAAAAAAAAAAAAAAAAAAAAAAATGTCGTGTTTATCAGTAAAAATTATTCTTTCCACTTAATGATAACTGCTAAATTATGAAATATTTCGTGTATTGATTATTAAAATAAATATTAAAATTCTAACCTGCATCTCCATGTTTCTTACGAAACAGACTGAATCGGGGGAGTTTAATGTCGAGTCGTGGAAACGAGAATGATCCTGATAACCAAAATTAATGATATTGAAATAGAGACAGTTTTAAAATATTTCCGTTGAGGCAATTGCTGAGATTTGCTTTTATTTCGTGTTTACGCATTTAAATGATGAATGATAGAATAACGTAATTTCCGTAGGTCAATTTGTAAGAAATTTTTAAGTTTATATGTGTACACGTGAAACCAAATTTATCATGTATTAAAAAGATAGATAACATTATTATAGAAATTATCGTTTGCAGTTAAATAGATATATTTGATGGAATGAAAATTTGACGATTATGTCATTATCTGATATGAAATCTTGCAAATGTTTTCTTCAGAATTACGCCTCGGCTAATGCAAGATACATTGGAAAATGTCGTGATTGGTTATAGGCAGGTTTTCTAAAACACTAAAGCAGAAAATATGGGGAAGGGACAAACCTTTGCCACTTTCTTCCAAAGACTCCAGATGAAGTCTGGCCTCTTGGATATCGGGTATGAGTTCCGAGTATCCGGAAATGACACATTCATCTATCGCTTTCTCCAAATCTTCGGGATCATTTTTCTTTATGGCAGTTTTTAGTTTCAAGCGGAGTTTGTCTACGCTCAATTTTCCTGACAAGCAAAACGGATCAATGACAACAATAGGAAATCCATTCCCAAGTCAGATAATGACAATGATGGGAAATCAGTTTTAGCACATTAACGAGGACGTGTAAAAACAAGCAGAAAATTAATGAACTATTGAAACTTAAAATTACACGTATGTTTTACATAAATGAATTAATGAAACTATTTGTCTTCAATCGAAACGATATCGCTGCTGGTTAGCGATGCAGAAATTTCAACTACTAATACAATCTGTATTTCTAAAATATTGAAGACATTCAGTTTTATACTTTTCAACTATTAATTATTTTATATCTTACAAAATATATATGGGAACAGATTCCGATAAATGAATGCTTTCAATTTTTGAAAACAAACATATACATTCATACATAAAGTGTAATAATTATTTTTTGCGATAGATATATTAAAGAGAAAACCAATAGTTAAATCTTCTGATAGTTTCTGTTCCCATGTTTAAAGATTCATTAGTTGAGGTGCGTGAAAAAAGAAATCGTTAATTTTATTTGTTTATGTTCTCCGATGGACGCACGCCATGGTGTCGAAAAGAAAAAAGGGACATCCCGCACACTAACCTCCACGCCCAAATCCCATACTTTCCAAAGTTTCTCTGGCTAAACGGAGATCAGGGGAAAGTTCCAGATAACCAGATTTCTCACATTCAATGATCGCACTCTCCAATTCAGACCGGTTCCTGCTTTTGATTGCTGCCGTCAGTTGACCACGCAGGGCGTCTGGTGATTTCAGCACTGATTAAAGTAATTAGTAATTTTGCATATTCAGTATTTATAAGTAGATGTTTTCACTTTTACTTTTAATATATCGAAGAATTCCTCCTTTTAAGTTTGTAGAATGAACAACTACACCAAATACATTAGAATATTTAGCTTTTACAACACATTATATAGAAACACAAGAAAGAACATTGCAATTAATTCCAAGTAATAAATCAATGGCTATTAAAAGATTGCTGTTAGTTGAATAGACACGTACTTGCGTATCTTAATACGATTTTATATTATTAAACAGCAAGTGTATCGAAGTTTTAAAAAGAAATTTCATTTACACGCAACTGGAAATCATATTATACGAATTTACACACGTTAATTATTTTCAAAATATAAATATATTATATGAGCATTTCCGAAAGTTAATAAAACGCGATTAAATTTCAATTGAAATTTGAATATAGTTAAGAAATATAAATTCATATTAGGTTATAGATATGAGAATATCAGTCATTAATCTAACCTCCTTTGCCGCCATCCAATTTATCTAAGGTAACTCTGGCTTCTTGGATATCGGCATCCAAGCCAGGAAGACCGAGCGACAAGCTTTGTTTTACGAATGCGTCCAAAGATTTTCTGTCCTTTGATTTGATGGCTGTCTTCAATTGCGGACGAACGATTTCGGCGGATATAGATCCTGATAATCGAAAATTGTTTTCCATACAGATTTCAAAGTAAACTTAATTTGAAATACATAAATTTACATAGATAGAAATCTCAAAATTTCTCTAGAATTTACTCTTAATAACAATATTTACTTCTATTACTACAACTGTTATTAAATCTTAATGGCATTCTCTTAATTGATGGTATATTTGATGTCAATTTATTTTTAGAGGAATCAATATAACGTCTTCGATAAATACAATCGAATTATCTAGTTAAATTCAACAGGATTTATATCGTAAATATCGTTTAATGAAAATAAAGTATTCTTGTATGAATGCCTAACCTCCGTATCCGCCTCCCAATTTGTTGAGAGCTTCACGCGCCTCAATGATATCCAACGACAGTTCTGGACATTGGGCTTTCTCAGCAACCTCGATCAGATGCTCTAATTTCGGTCGGTCATTGTTCTTTACAGCTAAACGCAGTTTGTCACGAAGAGTGTCCGGTGACATATCATCAACAGAGATATCTAAGTAAAATGAGAGCAATTTTCATTACCATGAAGTCTTTCAATGTGTTAATTGAGAAAATGCGTACTAAATAGAAAAATTGGACTCAATTCCGTAGCTTAAAAATTGATTTTCATTATGATATTTCATTTGTTCGCAATGGAGATATTATCAAATAAATATCTTTTAAATATATTCTGTTATTTTTCTTTCTTTTAATTTATAAAGATTATTGATTAAGCGATGGCACCAATAATATATCATTTTCCAATTTGGTCGAAAAGATTTTCTACGATGTCAATAACACATATTATTATGAATATAAAAATCTTTCGTAAGCGCGATTACGGATTCTTGTTCGATGTTTGAAAATTAGAATTCTATTCACTTTGATTAAATGTTATATATCTTATAGTTAACCATTTACAATGAAATGTTTAATTTTTCAGAGAAATATTCGATTAATTTAAGGATAATAGAAAAGCACGCCGAACCTGTATCTCCATGTTTCTTTCGGAAAAGACCAAAGCGAGGGACTTTCATATGGAATCCAGGAAACGAGAAGCGTCCTAATAACCAAATTTCGTAATAATTTAGAAAGCGCGTTATATTAAATATGCAACTATGCTAGATTATATTCTATTTTCCATGAAAATTTCTGTAATATTTCACGGTTTGATGATTCAAATAATAATATTACATTCATTTTTCTATGACTTATCAATACGTATTTGTATAAGTTTATACAGTTATATATATATATATAATACATTTATAAAAATTATATAAGTGAGTGTGTGAGTGATAGAGAGATGTAATGGATTATCGACAATTATTAAAAGTGTAAAATATGGAGATTACATAGTCAATAATAATGCTGATTGGAATACATTTACTTCATTTGGAAAAATGTTTATGACATCATAAATTATTCAAAAGAGAATTTTTGAAATTCCTAATTCAGAAATATTTCAGCAATAATTTTAATAATATTCGCGACAGAGGTAGAATTATTCGGATATTATGTGCGAATTGACAGAATGTATAAGATATGGTGGATAGGACAAACCTTTGCCACTTTCTTCCAGAGAATCCAGATGAATTCTGGCCTCTTGGATGTCGGGTATGAGTTCCGGGTATCCAGAACTGACACATTTAGCTATCACTTTCTCAAGATCGTCAGGATCATTTTTCTTTATGGCATTGTCTAATTTCAGGCGGAGTTTGTCTACACTCAATTTTCCTGACAAGCAAAACATACCAATGATAAATAAAGCCAAACTATAGCCTGCATCAGACAAGTAGTAGAATAAGTATACTGATAATAGTAGAAGGAAAATCGAACAAACTACACATTGAATATGATGGTATGAGAAAATTGAATGAAATGTTTTTTAGAATACAAGACAACGTCGAAAGACGGAAACATGATATATATAAAGGTCAATCGAAACACTATGGATTCATGGAGATCAAATAAAATGGAAATTACATGAAAAAATGTCGCTCGTAAAATAAAGGATTACTGACAAAAAAAAATCGTTTATCACTTGGATTTTATGTATTTCGCTTTGATGATTATTGATCTTTATTTTCAAAATAGGTATTATTGTAAATTTCTCTGCATAATTACTTGGATATCAAGTAATTATTAGAGATTCACAACGAAATAAATTATTTGACATGGAATAGGATGAACATTTTATATATGTCCAGCAATATATTATTAGAATTGGATTTTTATTTCCATTAGAATAATGTCAGTGAATTATCGTTGAAAATTTGTAAGTTTTGATAATTTTGTTCATTTCATAATTTCGTTTTGGCAAATTGTATCATTTTCATTTTAACATTACGAGAAAATTTTCAAATGCATTATAACGTAAATATACTAGCTTCCTCCAAACAGAAATAGTTATTTCATCTTTGAATTTTATCCGGCATGAAATCTTCCAGAACCGTTATATTTCGATTTTCATGTGAGGTTACACAGCAAAATTGATTGCGATATACATATATAAGTGAGAGAGAGAATGAAGAAAGATATATGTAAACTGAGAGAGAGATTTAGCATGATAGAAAAAATAGGTGATAATCGTATAACATGATAGAAACTAACCTCCACGTCCAAATCCCATTCCGTCCAGAGTGTCTCTGGCCAGAGCAAGATCGAGAGAAAGTTCCGGATAACCGGCTTCCTCACACTCAGCGATGGCTTTTTCCAGCTCAGGCCGGCTCTTGTTTCTGATTGCGGTCTTCAATTGGCCTCGAAGAATCTCTGGGGTTTTCAGCACTAATTAACGCAATTATTTCATAATTATAATCATCCAGTAGTAAAGTAAACAGATTTTAATATCACGTTTTACATAGAAATTATTCATTGCTACTTGTCAATTAGTTTCAGTAAATCTTTACAAATTCTATGTTATAGAATTCTATTTGACAACTCCGTTACTAAATAAGAAACAACAAATTGATTAGTAAAAATTTAAATTCTGACTAGTATTTAAATCCTGTAGTTGATGTATTTTAATAAAACTATCGCTTTTGAATATTGCACACATAAAATCTCTTTGAAAAATGAAAATACATTTTAATACTTTTAAATGTGTTAGAAAAATTAATGTTAATATATTATCGATGTATGTGTATAAATGTGTCGTCTAACCTCCTTTTCCGCCCTCCAATTTAAATAAGGCTTCCCTGGCTTGTTGAATGTCGGCACCGAGACCAGGGAAACCGGCCGATACGCTTTCTTTAATGCTTGCATCCAACATCTTCTTGTCTTTTGATTGAAACGCAGCCTTCAGGCGTTCACGTAAACTTTCGAACGATAGACTTCCTGATAATCAAAAATCGAATATATTCTTCGTAATAAATGCTAATATTTTTAAGATACGAAAGTAAAATTTGTTTATATTTTTTAATAGATAATATTAAGTATTAATTGAAGGATTTATAAATTGAATAGTTACCGTGAGGAATTTACACTTGACAGCTTTAAAATGACGGATATGTAGGTTTTATATTTTAGAAATTAATAGGTCAAATTTTATTAATATCGTTACATTAAATTTAACATTTAACTATCGAAATAGAATCACAAGATATTTTGTGTTTGGCTAACCTCCAAATCCGCCTCCCAAATTTTTGAGAGTTTCACGGGCCTCACAGAGATCAAACGACAATTCTGGATAATCAGCTTCTTCAGCAACTTCGATAAGTTGCTCTAATTTCTTTCGGTCTTTGTTCTTCACAGCCAACCGCAGTTGGTCACGCAATGAATCCGGTGACATGTCATCCAGAGAGATATCTAAGTAAAATGATAGTCAGTTATATTGTTTAACCGTCAATTTCATAAAAGATAGTCTTCAACATTAATTTCAAATATTCTTATGGCTACATATTTATTTTTTATATTTATCTCTATTCAAGTAGTAATTTATCTGAAAAAAAATTTCGAATGGAAAAAATTATATTCTAAGTAATTCTGAATTTAATATTTCGCATTAGACCGAAAAAGAGCAATTATTTCATTTTAATAATTAATTTTTAATTCCATTTTATTATTTTGATAATTTAGTCGAATTAATTATTTGGTAGAATTCTACTTGCAATAATGATATAAAAATATCGATTTTAGCCGGTAATTCTATTATAATATAAACGAAATCACTAACACTGTAGTTTGCACTGATAGCAATTAGGCATTATAACAAATTCAAAAAAAAAAAAAAAAAAAAATGTCGTGTTTATCAGTAAAAATTATTCTTTCCACTTAATGATAACTGCTAAATTATGAAATATTTCGTGTATTGATTATTAAAATAAATATTAAAATTCTAACCTGCATCTCCATGTTTCTTACGAAACAGACTGAATCGGGGGAGTTTAATGTCGAGTCGTGGAAACGAGAATGATCCTGATAACCAAAATTAATGATATTGAAATAGAGACAGTTTTAAAATATTTCCGTTGAGGCAATTGCTGAGATTTGCTTTTATTTCGTGTTTACGCATTTAAATGATGAATGATAGAATAACGTAATTTCCGTAGGTCAATTTGTAAGAAATTTTTAAGTTTATATGTGTACACGTGAAACCAAATTTATCATGTATTAAAAAGATAGATAACATTATTATAGAAATTATTGTTTGCAGTTAAATAGATATATTTGATGGAATGAAAATTTGACGATTATGTCATTATCTGATATGAAATCTTGCAAATGTTTTCTTCAGAATTACGCCTCGGCTAATGCAAGATACATTGGAAAATGTCGTGATTGGTTATAGGCAGGTTTTCTAAAACACTAAAGCAGAAAATATGGGGAAGGGACAAACCTTTGCCACTTTCTTCCAAAGACTCCAGATGAAGTCTGGCCTCTTGGATATCGGGTATGAGTTCCGAGTATCCAGAAATGACACATTCATCTATCGCTTTCTCCAAATCTTCGGGATCATTTTTCTTTATGGCAGTTTTTAGTTTCAAGCGGAGTTTGTCTACGCTCAATTTTCCTGACAAGCAAAACGGATCAATGACAACAATAGGAAATCCATTCCCAAGTCAGATAATGACAATGATGGGAAATCAGTTTTAGCAGATTAACGAGGACGTGTAAAAACAAGCAGAAAATTAATGAACTATTGAAACTTAAAATTACACGTATATTTTACATAAATGGATTAATGAAACTATTTGTCTTCAATCGAAACGATATCGCTGCTGGTTAGCGATGCAGAAATTTCAACTACTAATACAATCTGTATTTCTAAAATATTGAAGACATTCAGTTTTATACTTTTCAACTATTAATTATTTTATATCTTACAAAATATATATGGGAACAGATTCCGATAAATGAATGCTTTCAATTTTTGAAAACAAACATATACTTTCATACATAAAGTGTAATAATTATTTTTTGCGATAGATATATTAAAGAGAAAACCAATAGTTAAATCTTCTGATAGTTTCTGTTCCCATGTTTAAAGATTCATTAGTTGAGGTGCGTAAAAAAAGAAATCGTTAATTTTATTTGTTTATGTTCTCCGATGGACGCACGCCATGGTGTCGAAAAGAAAAAAGGGACATCCCGCACACTAACCTCCACGCCCAAATCCCATACTTTCCAAAGTTTCTCTGGCTAAACGGAGATCAGGGGAAAGTTCCAGATAACCAGATTTCTCACATTCAATGATCGCACTCTCCAATTCAGACCGGTTCCTGCTTTTGATTGCTGCCGTCAGTTGACCACGCAGGGCGTCTGGTGATTTCAGCACTGATTAAAGTAATTAGTAATTTTGCATATTCAGTATTTATAAGTAGATGTTTTCACTTTTACTTTTAATATATCGAAGAATTCCTCCTTTTAAGTTTGTAGAATGAACAACTACACCAAATACATTAGAATATTTAGCTTTTACAACACATTATATAGAAACACAAGAAAGAACATTGCAATTAATTCCAAGTAATAAATCAATGGCTATTAAAAGATTGCTGTTAGTTGAATAGACACGTACTTGCGTATCTTAATACGATTTTATATTATTAAACAGCAAGTGTATCGAAGTTTTAAAAAGAAATTTCATTTACACGCAACTGGAAATCATATTATACGAATTTACACACGTTAATTATTTTCAAAATATAAATATATTATATGAGCATTTCCGAAAGTTAATAAAACGCGATTAAATTTCAATTGAAATTTGAATATAGTTAAGAAATATAAATTCATATTAGGTTATAGATATGAGAATATCAGTCATTAATCTAACCTCCTTTGCCGCCATCCAATTTATCTAAGGTAACTCTGGCTTCTTGGATATCGGCATCCAAGCCAGGAAGACCGAGCGACAAGCTTTGTTTTACGAATGCGTCCAAAGATTTTCTGTCCTTTGATTTGATGGCTGTCTTCAATTGCGGACGAACGATTTCGGCGGATATAGATCCTGATAATCGAAAATTGTTTTCCATACAGATTTCAAAGTAAACTTAATTTGAAATACATAAATTTACATAGATAGAAATCTCAAAATTTCTCTAGAATTTACTCTTAATAACAATATTTACTTCTATTACTACAACTGTGATTAAATCTTAATGGCATTCTCTTAATTGATGGTATATTTGATGTCAATTTATTTTTAGAGGAATCAATATAACGTCTTCGATAAATACAATCGAATTATCTAGTTAAATTCAACAGGATTTATATCGTAAATATCGTTTAATGAAAATAAAGTATTCTTGTATGAATGCCTAACCTCCGTATCCGCCTCCCAATTTGTTGAGAGCTTCACGGGCCTCAATGATATCCAACGACAGTTCTGGACATTGGGCTTTCTCAGCAACCTCGATCAGATGCTCTAATTTCGGTCGGTCATTGTTCTTTACAGCTAAATGCAGTTTGTCACGAAGAGTGTCCGGTGACATATCATCAACAGAGATATCTAAGTAAAATGAGAGCAATTTTCATTACCATGAAGTCTTTCAATGTGTTAATTGAGAAAATGCGTACTAAATAGAAAAATTGGACTCAATTCCGTAGCTTAAAAATTGATTTTCATTATGATATTTCATTTGTTCGCAATGGAGATAATATCAAATAAATATCTTTTAAATATATTCTGTTATTTTTCTTTCTTTTAATTTATAAAGATTATTGATTAAGCGATGGCACCAATAATATATCATTTTCCAATTTGGTCGAAAAGATTTTCTACGATGTCAATAACACATATTATTATGAATATAAAAATCTTTCGTAAGCGCGATTACGGATTCTTGTTCGATGTTTGAAAATTAGAATTCTATTCACTTTGATTAAATGTTATATATCTTATAGTTAACCATTTACAATGAAATGTTTAATTTTTCAGAGAAATATTCGATTAATTTAAGGATAATAGAAAAGCACGCCGAACCTGTATCTCCATGTTTCTTTCGGAAAAGACCAAAGCGAGGGACTTTCATATGGAATCCAGGAAACGAGAAGCGTCCTAATAACCAAATTTCGTAATAATTTAGAAAGCGCGTTATATTAAATATGCAACTATGCTAGATTATATTCTATTTTCCATGAAAATTTCTGTAATATTTCACGGTTTGATGATTCAAATAATAATATTACATTCATTTTTCTATGACTTATCAATACGTATTTGTATAAGTTTATACAGTTATATATATATATATATATAATTCATTTATATATATTATATAAGTGAGTGTGTGAGTGATAGAGAGATGTAATGGATTATCGACAATTATTAAAAGTGTAAAATATGGAGATTACATAGTCAATAATAATGCTGATTGGAATACATTTACTTCATTTGGAAAAATGTTTATGACATCAATAAAGTATTCAAAAGAGAATTTTCGAAATTCCTAATTCAGAAATATTTCAGCAATAATTTTAATAATATTCGCGACAGAGGTAGAATTATTCGGATATTATGTGCGAATTGACAGAATGTATAAGATATGGTGGATAGGACAAACCTTTGCCACTTTCTTCCAGAGAATCCAGATGAATTCTGGCCTCTTGAATGTCGGGTATGAGTTCCGGGTATCCAGAACTGACACATTTAGCTATCACTTTCTCAAGATCGTCAGGATCATTTTTCTTTATGGCATTGTCTAATTTCAGGCGGAGTTTGTCTACACTCAATTTTCCTGACAAGCAAAACATACCAATGATAAATAAAGCCAAACTATAGCCTGCATCAGACAAGTAGTAGAATAAGTATACTGATAATAGTAGAAGGAAAATCGAACAAACTACACATTGAATATGATGGTATGAGAAAATTGAATGAAATGTTTTTTAGAATACAAGACAACGTCGAAAGACGGAAACATGATATATATAAAGGTCAATCGAAACACTATGGATTCATGGAGATCAAATAAAATGGAAATTACATGAAAAAATGTCGCTCGTAAAATAAAGGATTACTGACAAAAAAAAATCGTTTATCACTTGGATTTTATGTATTTCGCTTTGATGATTATTGATCTTTATTTTCAAAATAGGTATTATTGTAAATTTCTCTGCATAATTACTTGGATATCAAGTAATTATTAGAGATTCACAACGAAATAAATTATTTGACATGGAATAGGATGAACATTTTATATATGTCCAGCAATATATTATTAGAATTGGATTTTTATTTCCATTAGAATAATGTCAGTGAATTATCGTTGAAAATTTGTAAGTTTTGATAATTTTGTTCATTTCATAATTTCGTTTTGGCAAATTGTATCATTTTCATTTTAACATTACGAGAAAATTTTCAAATGCATTATAACGTAAATATACTAGCTTCCTCCAAACAGAAATAGTTATTTCATCTTTGAATTTTATCCGGCATGAAATCTTCCAGAACCGTTATATTTCGATTTTCATGTGAGGTTACACAGCAAAATTGATTGCGATATACATATATAAGTGAGAGAGAGAATGAAGAAAGATATATGTAAACTGAGAGAGAGATTTAGCATGATAGAAAAAATAGGTGATAATCGTATAACATGATAGAAACTAACCTCCACGTCCAAATCCCATTCCGTCCAGAGTGTCTCTGGCCAGAGCAAGATCGAGAGAAAGTTCCGGATAACCGGCTTCCTCACACTCAGCGATGGCTTTTTCCAGCTCAGGCCGGCTCTTGTTTCTGATTGCGGTCTTCAATTGGCCTCGAAGAATCTCTGGGGTTTTCAGCACTAATTAACGCAATTATTTCATAATTATAATCATCCAGTAGTAAAGTAAACAGATTTTAATATCACGTTTTACATAGAAATTATTCATTGCTACTTGTCAATTAGTTTCAGTAAATCTTTACAAATTCTATGTTATAGAATTCTATTTGACAACTCCGTTACTAAATAAGAAACAACAAATTGATTAGTAAAAATTTAAATTCTGACTAGTATTTAAATCCTGTAGTTGATGTATTTTAATAAAACTATCGCTTTTGAATATTGCACACATAAAATCTCTTTGAAAAATGAAAATACATTTTAATACTTTTAAATGTGTTAGAAAAATTAATGTTAATATATTATCGATGTATGTGTATAAATGTGTCGTCTAACCTCCTTTTCCGCCCTCCAATTTAAATAAGGCTTCCCTGGCTTGTTGAATGTCGGCACCGAGACCAGGGAAACCGGCCGATACGCTTTCTTTAATGCTTGCATCCAACATCTTCTTGTCTTTTGATTGAAACGCAGCCTTCAGGCGTTCACGTAAACTTTCGAACGATAGACTTCCTGATAATCAAAAATCGAATATATTCTTCGTAATAAATGCTAATATTTTTAAGATACGAAAGTAAAATTTGTTTATATTTTTTAATAGATAATATTAAGTATTAATTGAAGGATTTATAAATTGAATAGTTACCGTGAGGAATTTACACTTGACAGCTTTAAAATGACGGATATGTAGGTTTTATATTTTAGAAATTAATAGGTCAAATTTTATTAATATCGTTACATTAAATTTAACATTTAACTATCGAAATAGAATCACAAGATATTTTGTGTTTGGCTAACCTCCAAATCCGCCTCCCAAATTTTTGAGAGTTTCACGGGCCTCACAGAGATCAAACGACAATTCTGGATAATCAGCTTCTTCAGCAACTTCGATAAGTTGCTCTAATTTCTTTCGGTCTTTGTTCTTCACAGCCAACCGCAGTTGGTCACGCAATGAATCCGGTGACATGTCATCCAGAGAGATATCTAAGTAAAATGATAGTCAGTTATATTGTTTAACCGTCAATTTCATAAAAGATAGTCTTCAACATTAATTTCAAATATTCTTATGGCTACATATTTATTTTTTATATTTATCTCTATTCAAGTAGAAAAAAAAATTTCGAATGGAAAAAATTATATTCTAAGTAATTCTGAATTTAATATTTCGCATTAGACCGAAAAAGAGCAATTATTTCATTTTAATAATTAATTTTTAATTCCATTTTATTATTTTGATAATTTAGTCGAATTAATTATTTGGTAGAATTCTACTTGCAATAATGATATAAAAATATCGATTTTAGTCGGTAATTCTATTATAATATAAACGAAATCACTAACACTGTAGTTTGCACTGATAGCAATTAGACATTCTAACAAATTCAAAAAAAAAAAAAAAAAAAAAAATGTCGTGTTTATCAGTAAAAATTATTCTTTCCACTTAATGATAACTGCTAAATTATGAAATATTTCGTGTATTGATTATTAAAATAAATATTAAAATTCTAACCTGCATCTCCATGTTTCTTACGAAACAGACTGAATCGGGGGAGTTTAATGTCGAGTCGTGGAAACGAGAATGATCCTGATAACCAAAATTAATGATATTGAAATAGAGACAGTTTTAAAATATTTCCGTTGAGGCAATTGCTGAGATTTGCTTTTATTTCGTGTTTACGCATTTAAATGATGAATGATAGAATAACGTAATTTCCGTAGGTCAATTTGTAAGAAATTTTTAAGTTTATATGTGTACACGTGAAACCAAATTTATCATGTATTAAAAAGATAGATAACATTATTATAGAAATTATTGTTTGCAGTTAAATAGATATATTTGATGGAATGAAAATTTGACGATTATGTCATTATCTGATATGAAATCTTGCAAATGTTTTCTTCAGAATTACGCCTCGGCTAATGCAAGATACATTGGAAAATGTCGTGATTGGTTATAGGCAGGTTTTCTAAAACACTAAAGCAGAAAATATGGGGAAGGGACAAACCTTTGCCACTTTCTTCCAAAGACTTCAGATGAAGTCTGGCCTCTTGGATATCGGGTATGAGTTCCGAGTATCCGGAAATGACACATTCATCTATCGCTTTCTCCAAATCTTCGGGATCATTTTTCTTTATGGCAGTTTTTAGTTTCAAGCGGAGTTTGTCTACGCTCAATTTTCCTGACAAGCAAAACGGATCAATGACAACAATAGGAAATCCATTCCCAAGTCAGATAATGACAATGATGGGAAATCAGTTTTAGCACATTAACGAGGACGTGTAAAAACAAGCAGAAAATTAATGAACTATTGAAACTTAAAATTACACGTATGTTTTACATAAATGGATTAATGAATCTATTTGTCTTCAATCGAAACGATATTGCTGCCGGTTAGCGATGCAGAAATTTCAACTACTAATACAATCTGTATTTCTAAAATATTGAAGACATTCAGTTTTATACTTTTCAACTATTAATTATTTTATATCTTACAAAATATATATGGGAACAGATTCCGATAAATGAATGCTTTCAATTTTTGAAAACAAACATATACTTTCATACATAAAGTGTAATAATTATTTTTTGCGATAGATATATTAAAGAGAAAACCAATAGTTAAATCTTCTGATAGTTTCTGTTCCCATGTTTAAAGATTCATTAGTTGAGGTGCGTGAAAAAGAAATCGTTAATTTTATTTGTTTATGTTCTCCGATGGACGCACGCCATGGTGTCGAAAAGAAAAAAGGGACATCCCGCACACTAACCTCCACGCCCAAATCCCATACTTTCCAAAGTTTCTCTGGCTAAACGGAGATCAGGGGTAAGTTCCAGATAACCAGATTTCTCACATTCAATGATCGCACTCTCCAATTCAGACCGGTTCCTGCTTTTGATTGCTGCCGTCAGTTGACCACGCAGGGCGTCTGGTGATTTCAGCACTGATTAAAGTAATTAGTAATTTTGCATATTCAGTATTTATAAGTAGATGTTTTCACTTTTACTTTTAATATATCGAAGAATTCCTCCTTTTAAGTTTGTAGAATGAACAACTACACCAAATACATTAGAATATTTAGCTTTTACAACACATTATATAGAAACACAAGAAAGAACATTGCAATTAATTCCAAGTAATAAATCAATGGCTATTAAAAGATTGCTGTTAGTTGAATAGACACGTACTTGCGTATCTTAATACGATTTTATATTATTAAACAGCAAGTGTATCGAAGTTTTAAAAAGAAATTTCATTTACACGCAACTGGAAATCATATTATACGAATTTACACACGTTAATTATTTTCAAAATATAAATATATTATATGAGCATTTCCGAAAGTTAATAAAACGCGATTAAATTTCAATTGAAATTTGAATATAGTTAAGAAATATAAATTCATATTAGGTTATAGATATGAGAATATCAGTCATTAATCTAACCTCCTTTGCCGCCATCCAATTTATCTAAGGTAACTCTGGCTTCTTGGATATCGGCATCCAAGCCAGGAAGACCGAGCGACAAGCTTTGTTTTACGAATGCGTCCAAAGATTTTCTGTCCTTTGATTTGATGGCTGTCTTCAATTGCGGACGAACGATTTCGGCGGATATAGATCCTGATAATCGAAAATTGTTTTCCATACAGATTTCAAAGTAAACTTAATTTGAAATACATAAATTTACATAGATAGAAATCTCAAAATTTCTCTAGAATTTACTCTTAATAACAATATTTACTTCTATTACTACAACTGTGATTAAATCTTAATGGCATTCTCTTAATTGATGGTATATTTGATGTCAATTTATTTTTAGAGGAATCAATATAACGTCTTCGATAAATACAATCGAATTATCTAGTTAAATTCAACAGGATTTATATCGTAAATATCGTTTAATGAAAATAAAGTATTCTTGTATGAATGCCTAACCTCCGTATCCGCCTCCCAATTTGTTGAGAGCTTCACGGGCCTCAATGATATCCAACGACAGTTCTGGACATTGGGCTTTCTCAGCAACCTCGATCAGATGCTCTAATTTCGGTCGGTCATTGTTCTTTACAGCTAAACGCAGTTTGTCACGAAGAGTGTCCGGTGACATATCATCAACAGAGATATCTAAGTAAAATGAGAGCAATTTTCATTACCATGAAGTCTTTCAATGTGTTAATTGAGAAAATGCGTACTAAATAGAAAAATTGGACTCAATTCCGTAGCTTAAAAATTGATTTTCATTATGATATTTCATTTGTTCGCAATGGAGATATTATCAAATAAATATCTTTTAAATATATTCTGTTATTTTTCTTTCTTTTAATTTATAAAGATTATTGATTAAGCAATGGCACCAATAATATATCATTTTCCAATTTGGTCGAAAAGATTTTCTACGATGTCAATAACACATATTATTATGAATATAAAAATCTTTCGTAAGCGCGATTACGGATTCTTGTTCGATGTTTGAAAATTAGAATTCTATTCACTTTGATTAAATGTTATATATCTTATAGTTAACCATTTACAATGAAATGTTTAATTTTTCAGAGAAATATTCGATTAATTTAAGGATAATAGAAAAGCACGCCGAACCTGTATCTCCATGTTTCTTTCGGAAAAGACCAAAGCGAGGGACTTTCATATGGAATCCAGGAAACGAGAAGCGTCCTAATAACCAAATTTCGTAATAATTTAGAAAGCGCGTTATATTAAATATGCAACTATGCTAGATTATATTCTATTTTCCATGAAAATTTCTGTAATATTTCACGGTTTGATGATTCAAATAATAATATTACATTCATTTTTCTATGACTTATCAATACGTATTTGTATAAGTTTATACAGTTATATATATATATATATATATATAATACATTTATATATATTATATAAGTGAGTGTGTGAGTGATAGAGAGATGTAATGGATTATCGACAATTATTAAAAGTGTAAAATATGGAGATTACATAGTCAATAATAATGCTGATTGGAATACATTTACTTCATTTGGAAAAATGTTTATGACATCAATAAAGTATTCAAAAGAGAATTTTCGAAATTCCTAATTCAGAAATATTTCAGCAATAATTTTAATAATATTCGCGACAGAGGTAGAATTATTCGGATATTATGTGCGAATTGACAGAATGTATAAGATATGGTGGATAGGACAAACCTTTGCCACTTTCTTCCAGAGAATCCAGATGAATTCTGGCCTCTTGAATGTCGGGTATGAGTTCCGGGTATCCAGAACTGACACATTTAGCTATCACTTTCTCAAGATCGTCAGGATCATTTTTCTTTATGGCATTGTCTAATTTCAGGCGGAGTTTGTCTACACTCAATTTTCCTGACAAGCAAAACATACCAATGATAAATAAAGCCAAACTATAGCCTGCATCAGACAAGTAGTAGAATAAGTATACTGATAATAGTAGAAGGAAAATCGAACAAACTACACATTGAATATGATGGTATGAGAAAATTGAATGAAATGTTTTTTAGAATACAAGACAACGTCGAAAGACGGAAACATGATATATATAAAGGTCAATCGAAACACTATGGATTCATGGAGATCAAATAAAATGGAAATTACATGAAAAAATGTCGCTCGTAAAATAAAGGATTACTGACAAAAAAAAAATCGTTTATCACTTGGATTTTATGTATTTCGCTTTGATGATTATTGATCTTTATTTTCAAAATAGGTATTATTGTAAATTTCTCTGCATAATTACTTGGATATCAAGTAATTATTAGAGATTCACAACGAAATAAATTATTTGACATGGAATAGGATGAACATTTTATATATGTCCAGCAATATATTATTAGAATTGGATTTTTATTTCCATTAGAATAATGTCAGTGAATTATCGTTGAAAATTTGTAAGTTTTGATAATTTTGTTCATTTCATAATTTCGTTTTGGCAAATTGTATCATTTTCATTTTAACATTACGAGAAAATTTTCAAATGCATTATAACGTAAATATACTAGCTTCCTCCAAACAGAAATAGTTATTTCATCTTTGAATTTTATCAGGCATGAAATCTTCCAGAACCGTTATATTTCGATTTTCATGTGAGGTTACACAGCAAAATTGATTGCGATATACATATATAAGTGAGAGAGAGAATGAAGAAAGATATATGTAAACTGAGAGAGAGATTTAGCATGATAGAAAAAATAGGTGATAATCGTATAACATGATAGAAACTAACCTCCACGTCCAAATCCCATTCCGTCCAGAGTGTCTCTGGCCAGAGCAAGATCGAGAGAAAGTTCCGGATAACCGGCATCCTCACACTCAGCGATGGCTTTTTCCAGCTCAGGCCGGCTCTTGTTTCTGATTGCGGTCTTCAATTGGCCTCGAAGAATCTCTGGGGTTTTCAGCACTAATTAACGCAATTATTTCATAATTATAATCATCCAGTAGTAAAGTAAACAGATTTTAATATCACGTTTTACATAGAAATTATTCATTGCTACTTGTCAATTAGTTTCAGTAAATCTTTACAAATTCTATGTTATAGAATTCTATTTGACAACTCCGTTACTAAATAAGAAACAACAAATTGATTAGTAAAAATTTAAATTCTGACTAGTATTTAAATCCTGTAGTTGATGTATTTTAATAAAACTATCGCTTTTGAATATTGCACACATAAAATCTCTTTGAAAAATGAAAATACATTTTAATACTTTTAAATGTGTTAGAAAAATTAATGTTAATATATTATCGATGTATGTGTATAAATGTGTCGTCTAACCTCCTTTTCCGCCCTCCAATTTAAATAAGGCTTCCCTGGCTTGTTGAATGTCGGCACCGAGACCAGGGAAACCGGCCGATACGCTTTCTTTAATGCTTGCATCCAACATCTTCTTGTCTTTTGATTGAAACGCAGCCTTCAGGCGTTCACGTAAACTTTCGAACGATAGACTTCCTGATAATCAAAAATCGAATATATTCTTCGTAATAAATGCTAATATTTTTAAGATACGAAAGTAAAATTTGTTTATATTTTTTAATAGATAATATTAAGTATTAATTGAAGGATTTATAAATTGAATAGTTACCGTGAGGAATTTACACTTGACAGCTTTAAAATGACGGATATGTAGGTTTTATATTTTAGAAATTAATAGGTCAAATTTTATTAATATCGTTACATTAAATTTAACATTTAACTATCGAAATAGAATCACAAGATATTTTGTGTTTGGCTAACCTCCAAATCCGCCTCCCAAATTTTTGAGAGTTTCACGGGCCTCACAGAGATCAAACGACAATTCTGGATAATCAGCTTCTTCAGCAACTTCGATAAGTTGCTCTAGTTTCTTTCGGTCTTTGTTCTTCACAGCCAACCGCAGTTGGTCACGCAATGAATCCGGTGACATGTCATCCAGAGAGATATCTAAGTAAAATGATAGTCAGTTATATTGTTTAACCGTCAATTTCATAAAAGATAGTCTTCAACATTAATTTCAAATATTCTTATGGCTACATATTTATTTTTTATATTTATCTCTATTCAAGTAGAAAAAAAAATTTCGAATGGAAAAAATTATATTCTAAGTAATTCTGAATTTAATATTTCGCATTAGATCGAAAAAGAGCAATTATTTCATTTTAATAATTAATTTTTAATTCCATTTTATTATTTTGATAATTTAGTCGAATTAATTATTTGGTAGAATTCTACTTGCAATAATGATATAAAAATATCGATTTTAGTCGGTAATTCTATTATAATATAAACGAAATCACTAACACTGTAGTTTGCACTGATAGCAATTAGACATTCTAACAAATTCAAAAAAAAAAAAAAAAAATGTCGTGTTTATCAGTAAAAATTATTCTTTCCACTTAATGATAACTGCTAAATTATGAAATATTTCGTGTATTGATTATTAAAATAAATATTAAAATTCTAACCTGCATCTCCATGTTTCTTACGAAACAGACTGAATCGGGGGAGTTTAATGTCGAGTCGCGGAAACGAGAATGATCCTGATAACCAAAATTAATGATATTGAAATAGAGACAGTTTTAAAATATTTCCGTTGAGGCAATTGCTGAGATTTGCTTTTATTTCGTGTTTACGCATTTAAATGATGAATGATAGAATAACGTAATTTCCGTAGGTCAATTTGTAAGAAATTTTTAAGTTTATATGTGTACACGTGAAACCAAATTTATCATGTATTAAAAAGATAGATAACATTATTATAGAAATTATCGTTTGCAGTTAAATAGATATATTTGATGGAATGAAAATTTGACGATTATGTCATTATCTGATATGAAATCTTGCAAATGTTTTCTTCAGAATTACGCCTCGGCTAATGCAAGATACATTGGAAAATGTCGTGATTGGTTATAGGCAGGTTTTCTAAAACACTAAAGCAGAAAATATGGGGAAGGGACAAACCTTTGCCACTTTCTTCCAAAGACTCCAGATGAAGTCTGGCCTCTTGGATATCGGGTATGAGTTCCGAGTATCCGGAAATGACACATTCATCTATCGCTTTCTCCAAATCTTCGGGATCATTTTTCTTTATGGCAGTTTTTAGTTTCAAGCGGAGTTTGTCTACGCTCAATTTTCCTGACAAGCAAAACGGATCAATGACAACAATAGGAAATCCATTCCCAAGTCAGATAATGACAATTATGGGAAATCAGTTTTAGCACATTAACGAGGACGTGTAAAAACAAGCAGAAAATTAATGAACTATTGAAACTTAAAATTACACGTATGTTTTACATAAATGAATTAATGAATCTATTTGTCTTCAATCGAAACGATATCGCTGCTGGTTAGCGATGCAGAAATTTCAACTACTAATACAATCTGTATTTCTAAAATATTGAAGACATTCAGTTTTATACTTTTCAACTATTAATTATTTTATATCTTACAAAATATATATGGGAACAGATTCCGATAAATGAATGCTTTCAATTTTTGAAAACAAACATATACTTTCATACATAAAGTGTAATAATTATTTTTTGCGATAGATATATTAAAGAGAAAACCAATAGTTAAATCTTCTGATAGTTTCTGTTCCCATGTTTAAAGATTCATTAGTTGAGGTGCGTGAAAAAAGAAATCGTTAATTTTATTTGTTTATGTTCTCCGATGGACGCACGCCATGGTGTCGAAAAGAAAAAAGGGACATCCCGCACACTAACCTCCACGCCCAAATCCCATACTTTCCAAAGTTTCTCTGGCTAAACGGAGATCAGGGGAAAGTTCCAGATAACCAGATTTCTCACATTCAATGATCGCACTCTCCAATTCAGACCGGTTCCTGCTTTTGATTGCTGCCGTCAGTTGACCACGCAGGGCGTCTGGTGATTTCAGCACTGATTAAAGTAATTAGTAATTTTGCATATTCAGTATTTATAAGTAGATGTTTTCACTTTTACTTTTAATATATCGAAGAATTCCTCCTTTTAAGTTTGTAGAATGAACAACTACACCAAATACATTAGAATATTTAGCTTTTACAACACATTATATAGAAACACAAGAAAGAACATTGCAATTAATTCCAAGTAATAAATCAATGGCTATTAAAAGATTGCTGTTAGTTGAATAGACACGTACTTGCGTATCTTAATACGATTTTATATTATTAAACAGCAAGTGTATCGAAGTTTTAAAAAGAAATTTCATTTACACGCAACTGGAAATCATATTATACGAATTTACACACGTTAATTATTTTCAAAATATAAATATATTATATGAGCATTTCCGAAAGTTAATAAAACGCGATTAAATTTCAATTGAAATTTGAATATAGTTAAGAAATATAAATTCATATTAGGTTATAGATATGAGAATATCAGTCATTAATCTAACCTCCTTTGCCGCCATCCAATTTATCTAAGGTAACTCTGGCTTCTTGGATATCGGCATCCAAGCCAGGAAGACCGAGCGACAAGCTTTGTTTTACGAATGCGTCCAAAGATTTTCTGTCCTTTGATTTGATGGCTGTCTTCAATTGCGGACGAACGATTTCGGCGGATATAGATCCTGATAATCGAAAATTGTTTTCCATACAGATTTCAAAGTAAACTTAATTTGAAATACATAAATTTACATAGATAGAAATCTCAAAATTTCTCTAGAATTTACTCTTAATAACAATATTTACTTCTATTACTACAACTGTGATTAAATCTTAATGGCATTCTCTTAATTGATGGTATATTTGATGTCAATTTATTTTTAGAGGAATCAATATAACGTCTTCGATAAATACAATCGAATTATCTAGTTAAATTCAACAGGATTTATATCGTAAATATCGTTTAATGAAAATAAAGTATTCTTGTATGAATGCCTAACCTCCGTATCCGCCTCCCAATTTGTTGAGAGCTTCACGGGCCTCAATGATATCCAACGACAGTTCTGGACATTGGGCTTTCTCAGCAACCTCGATCAGATGCTCTAATTTCGGTCGGTCATTGTTCTTTACAGCTAAACGCAGTTTGTCACGAAGAGTGTCCGGTGACATATCATCAACAGAGATATCTAAGTAAAATGAGAGCAATTTTCATTACCATGAAGTCTTTCAATGTGTTAATTGAGAAAATGCGTACTAAATAGAAAAATTGGACTCAATTCCGTAGCTTAAAAATTGATTTTCATTATGATATTTCATTTGTTCGCAATGGAGATATTATCAAATAAATATCTTTTAAATATATTCTGTTATTTTTCTTTCTTTTAATTTATAAAGATTATTGATTAAGCGATGGCACCAATAATATATCATTTTCCAATTTGGTCGAAAAGATTTTCTACGATGTCAATAACACATATTATTATGAATATAAAAATCTTTCGTAAGCGCGATTACGGATTCTTGTTCGATGTTTGAAAATTAGAATTCTATTCACTTTGATTAAATGTTATATATCTTATAGTTAACCATTTACAATGAAATGTTTAATTTTTCAGAGAAATATTCGATTAATTTAAGGATAATAGAAAAGCACGCCGAACCTGTATCTCCATGTTTCTTTCGGAAAAGACCAAAGCGAGGGACTTTCATATGGAATCCAGGAAACGAGAAGCGTCCTAATAACCAAATTTCGTAATAATTTAGAAAGCGCGTTATATTAAATATGCAACTATGCTAGATTATATTCTATTTTCCATGAAAATTTCTGTAATATTTCACGGTTTGATGATTCAAATAATAATATTACATTCATTTTTCTATGACTTATCAATACGTATTTGTATAAGTTTATACAGTTATATATATATATATATATAATTCATTTATATATATTATATAAGTGAGTGTGTGAGTGATAGAGAGATGTAATGGATTATCGACAATTATTAAAAGTGTAAAATATGGAGATTACATAGTCAATAATAATGCTGATTGGAATACATTTACTTCATTTGGAAAAATGTTTATGACATCATAAATTATTCAAAAGAGAATTTTTGAAATTCCTAATTCAGAAATATTTCAGCAATAATTTTAATAATATTCGCGACAGAGGTAGAATTATTCGGATATTATGTGCGAATTGACAGAATGTATAAGATATGGTGGATAGGACAAACCTTTGCCACTTTCTTCCAGAGAATCCAGATGAATTCTGGCCTCTTGGATGTCGGGTATGAGTTCCGGGTATCCAGAACTGACACATTTAGCTATCACTTTCTCAAGATCGTCAGGATCATTTTTCTTTATGGCATTGTCTAATTTCAGGCGGAGTTTGTCTACACTCAATTTTCCTGACAAGCAAAACATACCAATGATAAATAAAGCCAAACTATAGCCTGCATCAGACAAGTAGTAGAATAAGTATACTGATAATAGTAGAAGGAAAATCGAACAAACTACACATTGAATATGATGGTATGAGAAAATTGAATGAAATGTTTTTTAGAATACAAGACAACGTCGAAAGACGGAAACATGATATATATAAAGGTCAATCGAAACACTATGGATTCATGGAGATCAAATAAAATGGAAATTACATGAAAAAATGTCGCTCGTAAAATAAAGGATTACTGACAAAAAAAAATCGTTTATCACTTGGATTTTATGTATTTCGCTTTGATGATTATTGATCTTTATTTTCAAAATAGGTATTATTGTAAATTTCTCTGCATAATTACTTGGATATCAAGTAATTATTAGAGATTCACAACGAAATAAATTATTTGACATGGAATAGGATGAACATTTTATATATGTCCAGCAATATATTATTAGAATTGGATTTTTATTTCCATTAGAATAATGTCAGTGAATTATCGTTGAAAATTTGTAAGTTTTGATAATTTTGTTCATTTCATAATTTCGTTTTGGCAAATTGTATCATTTTCATTTTAACATTACGAGAAAATTTTCAAATGCATTATAACGTAAATATACTAGCTTCCTCCAAACAGAAATAGTTATTTCATCTTTGAATTTTATCCGGCATGAAATCTTCCAGAACCGTTATATTTCGATTTTCATGTGAGGTTACACAGCAAAATTGATTGCGATATACATATATAAGTGAGAGAGAGAATGAAGAAAGATATATGTAAACTGAGAGAGAGATTTAGCATGATAGAAAAAATAGGTGATAATCGTATAACATGATAGAAACTAACCTCCACGTCCAAATCCCATTCCGTCCAGAGTGTCTCTGGCCAGAGCAAGATCGAGAGAAAGTTCCGGATAACCGGCTTCCTCACACTCAGCGATGGCTTTTTCCAGCTCAGGCCGGCTCTTGTTTCTGATTGCGGTCTTCAATTGGCCTCGAAGAATCTCTGGGGTTTTCAGCACTAATTAACGCAATTATTTCATAATTATAATCATCCAGTAGTAAAGTAAACAGATTTTAATATCACGTTTTACATAGAAATTATTCATTGCTACTTGTCAATTAGTTTCAGTAAATCTTTACAAATTCTATGTTATAGAATTCTATTTGACAACTCCGTTACTAAATAAGAAACAACAAATTGATTAGTAAAAATTTAAATTCTGACTAGTATTTAAATCCTGTAGTTGATGTATTTTAATAAAACTATCGCTTTTGAATATTGCACACATAAAATCTCTTTGAAAAATGAAAATACATTTTAATACTTTTAAATGTGTTAGAAAAATTAATGTTAATATATTATCGATGTATGTGTATAAATGTGTCGTCTAACCTCCTTTTCCGCCCTCCAATTTAAATAAGGCTTCCCTGGCTTGTTGAATGTCGGCACCGAGACCAGGGAAACCGGCCGATACGCTTTCTTTAATGCTTGCATCCAACATCTTCTTGTCTTTTGATTGAAACGCAGCCTTCAGGCGTTCACGTAAACTTTCGAACGATAGACTTCCTGATAATCAAAAATCGAATATATTCTTCGTAATAAATGCTAATATTTTTAAGATACGAAAGTAAAATTTGTTTATATTTTTTAATAGATAATATTAAGTATTAATTGAAGGATTTATAAATTGAATAGTTACCGTGAGGAATTTACACTTGACAGCTTTAAAATGACGGATATGTAGGTTTTATATTTTAGAAATTAATAGGTCAAATTTTATTAATATCGTTACATTAAATTTAACATTTAACTATCGAAATAGAATCACAAGATATTTTGTGTTTGGCTAACCTCCAAATCCGCCTCCCAAATTTTTGAGAGTTTCACGGGCCTCACAGAGATCAAACGACAATTCTGGATAATCAGCTTCTTCAGCAACTTCGATAAGTTGCTCTAATTTCTTTCGGTCTTTGTTCTTCACAGCCAACCGCAGTTGGTCACGCAATGAATCCGGTGACATGTCATCCAGAGAGATATCTAAGTAAAATGATAGTCAGTTATATTGTTTAACCGTCAATTTCATAAAAGATAGTCTTCAACATTAATTTCAAATATTCTTATGGCTACATATTTATTTTTTATATTTATCTCTATTCAAGTAGAAAAAAAAATTTCGAATGGAAAAAATTATATTCTAAGTAATTCTGAATTTAATATTTCGCATTAGACCGAAAAAGAGCAATTATTTCATTTTAATAATTAATTTTTAATTCCATTTTATTATTTTGATAATTTAGTCGAATTAATTATTTGGTAGAATTCTACTTGCAATAATGATATAAAAATATCGATTTTAGTCGGTAATTCTATTATAATATAAACGAAATCACTAACACTGTAGTTTGCACTGATAGCAATTAGACATTCTAACAAATTCAAAAAAAAAAAAAAAAAAAAAAAAATGTCGTGTTTATCAGTAAAAATTATTCTTTCCACTTAATGATAACTGCTAAATTATGAAATATTTCGTGTATTGATTATTAAAATAAATATTAAATTTCTAACCTGCATCTCCATGTTTCTTACGAAACAGACTGAATCGGGGGAGTTTAATGTCGAGTCGTGGAAACGAGAATGATCCTGATAACCAAAATTAATGATATTGAAATAGAGACAGTTTTAAAATATTTCCGTTGAGGCAATTGCTGAGATTTGCTTTTATTTCGTGTTTACGCATTTAAATGATGAATGATAGAATAACGTAATTTCCGTAGGTCAATTTGTAAGAAATTTTTAAGTTTATATGTGTACACGTGAAACCAAATTTATCATGTATTAAAAAGATAGATAACATTATTATAGAAATTATCGTTTGCAGTTAAATAGATATATTTGATGGAATGAAAATTTGACGATTATGTCATTATCTGATATGAAATCTTGCAAATGTTTTCTTCAGAATTACGCCTCGGCTAATGCAAGATACATTGGAAAATGTCGTGATTGGTTATAGGCAGGTTTTCTAAAACACTAAAGCAGAAAATATGGGGAAGGGACAAACCTTTGCCACTTTCTTCCAAAGACTCCAGATGAAGTCTGGCCTCTTGGATATCGGGTATGAGTTCCGAGTATCCGGAAATGACACATTCATCTATCGCTTTCTCCAAATCTTCGGGATCATTTTTCTTTATGGCAGTTTTTAGTTTCAAGCGGAGTTTGTCTACGCTCAATTTTCCTGACAAGCAAAACGGATCAATGACAACAATAGGAAATCCATTCCCAAGTCAGATAATGACAATGATGGGAAATCAGTTTTAGCACATTAACGAGGACGTGTAAAAACAAGCAGAAAATTAATGAACTATTGAAACTTAAAATTACACGTATGTTTTACATAAATGAATTAATGAAACTATTTGTCTTCAATCGAAACGATATCGCTGCTGGTTAGCGATGCAGAAATTTCAACTACTAATACAATCTGTATTTCTAAAATATTGAAGACATTCAGTTTTATACTTTTCAACTATTAATTATTTTATATCTTACAAAATATATATGGGAACAGATTCCGATAAATGAATGCTTTCAATTTTTGAAAACAAACATATACATTCATACATAAAGTGTAATAATTATTTTTTGCGATAGATATATTAAAGAGAAAACCAATAGTTAAATCTTCTGATAGTTTCTGTTCCCATGTTTAAAGATTCATTAGTTGAGGTGCGTGAAAAAAGAAATCGTTAATTTTATTTGTTTATGTTCTCCGATGGACGCACGCCATGGTGTCGAAAAGAAAAAAGGGACATCCCGCACACTAACCTCCACGCCCAAATCCCATACTTTCCAAAGTTTCTCTGGCTAAACGGAGATCAGGGGAAAGTTCCAGATAACCAGATTTCTCACATTCAATGATCGCACTCTCCAATTCAGACCGGTTCCTGCTTTTGATTGCTGCCGTCAGTTGACCACGCAGGGCGTCTGGTGATTTCAGCACTGATTAAAGTAATTAGTAATTTTGCATATTCAGTATTTATAAGTAGATGTTTTCACTTTTACTTTTAATATATCGAAGAATTCCTCCTTTTAAGTTTGTAGAATGAACAACTACACCAAATACATTAGAATATTTAGCTTTTACAACACATTATATAGAAACACAAGAAAGAACATTGCAATTAATTCCAAGTAATAAATCAATGGCTATTAAAAGATTGCTGTTAGTTGAATAGACACGTACTTGCGTATCTTAATACGATTTTATATTATTAAACAGCAAGTGTATCGAAGTTTTAAAAAGAAATTTCATTTACACGCAACTGGAAATCATATTATACGAATTTACACACGTTAATTATTTTCAAAATATAAATATATTATATGAGCATTTCCGAAAGTTAATAAAACGCGATTAAATTTCAATTGAAATTTGAATATAGTTAAGAAATATAAATTCATATTAGGTTATAGATATGAGAATATCAGTCATTAATCTAACCTCCTTTGCCGCCATCCAATTTATCTAAGGTAACTCTGGCTTCTTGGATATCGGCATCCAAGCCAGGAAGACCGAGCGACAAGCTTTGTTTTACGAATGCGTCCAAAGATTTTCTGTCCTTTGATTTGATGGCTGTCTTCAATTGCGGACGAACGATTTCGGCGGATATAGATCCTGATAATCGAAAATTGTTTTCCATACAGATTTCAAAGTAAACTTAATTTGAAATACATAAATTTACATAGATAGAAATCTCAAAATTTCTCTAGAATTTACTCTTAATAACAATATTTACTTCTATTACTACAACTGTGATTAAATCTTAATGGCATTCTCTTAATTGATGGTATATTTGATGTCAATTTATTTTTAGAGGAATCAATATAACGTCTTCGATAAATACAATCGAATTATCTAGTTAAATTCAACAAGATTTATATCGTAAATATCGTTTAATGAAAATAAAGTATTCTTGTATGAATGCCTAACCTCCGTATCCGCCTCCCAATTTGTTGAGAGCTTCACGGGCCTCAATGATATCCAACGACAGTTCTGGACATTGGGCTTTCTCAGCAACCTCGATCAGATGCTCTAATTTCGGTCGGTCATTGTTCTTTACAGCTAAACGCAGTTTGTCACGAAGAGTGTCCGGTGACATATCATCAACAGAGATATCTAAGTAAAATGAGAGCAATTTTCATTACCATGAAGTCTTTCAATGTGTTAATTGAGAAAATGCGTACTAAATAGAAAAATTGGACTCAATTCCGTAGCTTAAAAATTGATTTTCATTATGATATTTCATTTGTTCGCAATGGAGATATTATCAAATAAATATCTTTTAAATATATTCTGTTATTTTTCTTTCTTTTAATTTATAAAGATTATTGATTAAGCGATGGCACCAATAATATATCATTTTCCAATTTGGTCGAAAAGATTTTCTACGATGTCAATAACACATATTATTATGAATATAAAAATCTTTCGTAAGCGCGATTACGGATTCTTGTTCGATGTTTGAAAATTAGAATTCTATTCACTTTGATTAAATGTTATATATCTTATAGTTAACCATTTACAATGAAATGTTTAATTTTTCAGAGAAATATTCGATTAATTTAAGGATAATAGAAAAGCACGCCGAACCTGTATCTCCATGTTTCTTTCGGAAAAGACCAAAGCGAGGGACTTTCATATGGAATCCAGGAAACGAGAAGCGTCCTAATAACCAAATTTCGTAATAATTTAGAAAGCGCGTTATATTAAATATGCAACTATGCTAGATTATATTCTATTTTCCATGAAAATTTCTGTAATATTTCACGGTTTGATGATTCAAATAATAATATTACATTCATTTTTCTATGACTTATCAATACGTATTTGTATAAGTTTATACAGTTATATATATATATATAATACATTTATAAAAATTATATAAGTGAGTGTGTGAGTGATAGAGAGATGTAATGGATTATCGACAATTATTAAAAGTGTAAAATATGGAGATTACATAGTCAATAATAATGCTGATTGGAATACATTTACTTCATTTGGAAAAATGTTTATGACATCATAAATTATTCAAAAGAGAATTTTTGAAATTCCTAATTCAGAAATATTTCAGCAATAATTTTAATAATATTCGCGACAGAGGTAGAATTATTCGGATATTATGTGCGAATTGACAGAATGTATAAGATATGGTGGATAGGACAAACCTTTGCCACTTTCTTCCAGAGAATCCAGATGAATTCTGGCCTCTTGGATGTCGGGTATGAGTTCCGGGTATCCAGAACTGACACATTTAGCTATCACTTTCTCAAGATCGTCAGGATCATTTTTCTTTATGGCATTGTCTAATTTCAGGCGGAGTTTGTCTACACTCAATTTTCCTGACAAGCAAAACATACCAATGATAAATAAAGCCAAACTATAGCCTGCATCAGACAAGTAGTAGAATAAGTATACTGATAATAGTAGAAGGAAAATCGAACAAACTACACATTGAATATGATGGTATGAGAAAATTGAATGAAATGTTTTTTAGAATACAAGACAACGTCGAAAGACGGAAACATGATATATATAAAGGTCAATCGAAACACTATGGATTCATGGAGATCAAATAAAATGGAAATTACATGAAAAAATGTCGCTCGTAAAATAAAGGATTACTGACAAAAAAAAAATCGTTTATCACTTGGATTTTATGTATTTCGCTTTGATGATTATTGATCTTTATTTTCAAAATAGGTATTATTGTAAATTTCTCTGCATAATTACTTGGATATCAAGTAATTATTAGAGATTCACAACGAAATAAATTATTTGACATGGAATAGGATGAACATTTTATATATGTCCAGCAATATATTATTAGAATTGGATTTTTATTTCCATTAGAATAATGTCAGTGAATTATCGTTGAAAATTTGTAAGTTTTGATAATTTTGTTCATTTCATAATTTCGTTTTGGCAAATTGTATCATTTTCATTTTAACATTACGAGAAAATTTTCAAATGCATTATAACGTAAATATACTAGCTTCCTCCAAACAGAAATAGTTATTTCATCTTTGAATTTTATCCGGCATGAAATCTTCCAGAACCGTTATATTTCGATTTTCATGTGAGGTTACACAGCAAAATTGATTGCGATATACATATATAAGTGAGAGAGAGAATGAAGAAAGATATATGTAAACTGAGAGAGAGATTTAGCATGATAGAAAAAATAGGTGATAATCGTATAACATGATAGAAACTAACCTCCACGTCCAAATCCCATTCCGTCCAGAGTGTCTCTGGCCAGAGCAAGATCGAGAGAAAGTTCCGGATAACCGGCTTCCTCACACTCAGCGATGGCTTTTTCCAGCTCAGGCCGGCTCTTGTTTCTGATTGCGGTCTTCAATTGGCCTCGAAGAATCTCTGGGGTTTTCAGCACTAATTAACGCAATTATTTCATAATTATAATCATCCAGTAGTAAAGTAAACAGATTTTAATATCACGTTTTACATAGAAATTATTCATTGCTACTTGTCAATTAGTTTCAGTAAATCTTTACAAATTCTATGTTATAGAATTCTATTTGACAACTCCGTTACTAAATAAGAAACAACAAATTGATTAGTAAAAATTTAAATTCTGACTAGTATTTAAATCCTGTAGTTGATGTATTTTAATAAAACTATCGCTTTTGAATATTGCACACATAAAATCTCTTTGAAAAATGAAAATACATTTTAATACTTTTAAATGTGTTAGAAAAATTAATGTTAATATATTATCGATGTATGTGTATAAATGTGTCGTCTAACCTCCTTTTCCGCCCTCCAATTTAAATAAGGCTTCCCTGGCTTGTTGAATGTCGGCACCGAGACCAGGGAAACCGGCCGATACGCTTTCTTTAATGCTTGCATCCAACATCTTCTTGTCTTTTGATTGAAACGCAGCCTTCAGGCGTTCACGTAAACTTTCGAACGATAGACTTCCTGATAATCAAAAATCGAATATATTCTTCGTAATAAATGCTAATATTTTTAAGATACGAAAGTAAAATTTGTTTATATTTTTTAATAGATAATATTAAGTATTAATTGAAGGATTTATAAATTGAATAGTTACCGTGAGGAATTTACACTTGACAGCTTTAAAATGACGGATATGTAGGTTTTATATTTTAGAAATTAATAGGTCAAATTTTATTAATATCGTTACATTAAATTTAACATTTAACTATCGAAATAGAATCACAAGATATTTTGTGTTTGGCTAACCTCCAAATCCGCCTCCCAAATTTTTGAGAGTTTCACGGGCCTCACAGAGATCAAACGACAATTCTGGATAATCAGCTTCTTCAGCAACTTCGATAAGTTGCTCTAATTTCTTTCGGTCTTTGTTCTTCACAGCCAACCGCAGTTGGTCACGCAATGAATCCGGTGACATGTCATCCAGAGAGATATCTAAGTAAAATGATAGTCAGTTATATTGTTTAACCGTCAATTTCATAAAAGATAGTCTTCAACATTAATTTCAAATATTCTTATGGCTACATATTTATTTTTTATATTTATCTCTATTCAAGTAGAAAAAAAAATTTCGAATGGAAAAAATTATATTCTAAGTAATTCTGAATTTAATATTTCGCATTAGACCGAAAAAGAGCAATTATTTCATTTTAATAATTAATTTTTAATTCCATTTTATTATTTTGATAATTTAGTCGAATTAATTATTTGGTAGAATTCTACTTGCAATAATGATATAAAAATATCGATTTTAGTCGGTAATTCTATTATAATATAAACGAAATCACTAACACTGTAGTTTGCACTGATAGCAATTAGACATTCTAACAAATTCAAAAAAAAAAAAAAAAAAAAAAAAATGTCGTGTTTATCAGTAAAAATTATTCTTTCCACTTAATGATAACTGCTAAATTATGAAATATTTCGTGTATTGATTATTAAAATAAATATTAAAATTCTAACCTGCATCTCCATGTTTCTTACGAAACAGACTGAATCGGGGGAGTTTAATGTCGAGTCGTGGAAACGAGAATGATCCTGATAACCAAAATTAATGATATTGAAATAGAGACAGTTTTAAAATATTTCCGTTGAGGCAATTGCTGAGATTTGCTTTTATTTCGTGTTTACGCATTTAAATGATGAATGATAGAATAACGTAATTTCCGTAGGTCAATTTGTAAGAAATTTTTAAGTTTATATGTGTACACGTGAAACCAAATTTATCATGTATTAAAAAGATAGATAACATTATTATAGAAATTATCGTTTGCAGTTAAATAGATATATTTGATGGAATGAAAATTTGACGATTATGTCATTATCTGATATGAAATCTTGCAAATGTTTTCTTCAGAATTACGCCTCGGCTAATGCAAGATACATTGGAAAATGTCGTGATTGGTTATAGGCAGGTTTTCTAAAACACTAAAGCAGAAAATATGGGGAAGGGACAAACCTTTGCCACTTTCTTCCAAAGACTCCAGATGAAGTCTGGCCTCTTGGATATCGGGTATGAGTTCCGAGTATCCGGAAATGACACATTCATCTATCGCTTTCTCCAAATCTTCGGGATCATTTTTCTTTATGGCAGTTTTTAGTTTCAAGCGGAGTTTGTCTACGCTCAATTTTCCTGACAAGCAAAACGGATCAATGACAACAATAGGAAATCCATTCCCAAGTCAGATAATGACAATTATGGGAAATCAGTTTTAGCACATTAACGAGGACGTGTAAAAACAAGCAGAAAATTAATGAACTATTGAAACTTAAAATTACACGTATGTTTTACATAAATGAATTAATGAAACTATTTGTCTTCAATCGAAACGATATCGCTGCTGGTTAGCGATGCAGAAATTTCAACTACTAATACAATCTGTATTTCTAAAATATTGAAGACATTCAGTTTTATACTTTTCAACTATTAATTATTTTATATCTTACAAAATATATATGGGAACAGATTCCGATAAATGAATGCTTTCAATTTTTGAAAACAAACATATACATTCATACATAAAGTGTAATAATTATTTTTTGCGATAGATATATTAAAGAGAAAACCAATAGTTAAATCTTCTGATAGTTTCTGTTCCCATGTTTAAAGATTCATTAGTTGAGGTGCGTGAAAAAAGAAATCGTTAATTTTATTTGTTTATGTTCTCCGATGGACGCACGCCATGGTGTCGAAAAGAAAAAAGGGACATCCCGCACACTAACCTCCACGCCCAAATCCCATACTTTCCAAAGTTTCTCTGGCTAAACGGAGATCAGGGGAAAGTTCCAGATAACCAGATTTCTCACATTCAATGATCGCACTCTCCAATTCAGACCGGTTCCTGCTTTTGATTGCTGCCGTCAGTTGACCACGCAGGGCGTCTGGTGATTTCAGCACTGATTAAAGTAATTAGTAATTTTGCATATTCAGTATTTATAAGTAGATGTTTTCACTTTTACTTTTAATATATCGAAGAATTCCTCCTTTTAAGTTTGTAGAATGAACAACTACACCAAATACATTAGAATATTTAGCTTTTACAACACATTATATAGAAACACAAGAAAGAACATTGCAATTAATTCCAAGTAATAAATCAATGGCTATTAAAAGATTGCTGTTAGTTGAATAGACACGTACTTGCGTATCTTAATACGATTTTATATTATTAAACAGCAAGTGTATCGAAGTTTTAAAAAGAAATTTCATTTACACGCAACTGGAAATCATATTATACGAATTTACACACGTTAATTATTTTCAAAATATAAATATATTATATGAGCATTTCCGAAAGTTAATAAAACGCGATTAAATTTCAATTGAAATTTGAATATAGTTAAGAAATATAAATTCATATTAGGTTATAGATATGAGAATATCAGTCATTAATCTAACCTCCTTTGCCGCCATCCAATTTATCTAAGGTAACTCTGGCTTCTTGGATATCGGCATCCAAGCCAGGAAGACCGAGCGACAAGCTTTGTTTTACGAATGCGTCCAAAGATTTTCTGTCCTTTGATTTGATGGCTGTCTTCAATTGCGGACGAACGATTTCGGCGGATATAGATCCTGATAATCGAAAATTGTTTTCCATACAGATTTCAAAGTAAACTTAATTTGAAATACATAAATTTACATAGATAGAAATCTCAAAATTTCTCTAGAATTTACTCTTAATAACAATATTTACTTCTATTACTACAACTGTTATTAAATCTTAATGGCATTCTCTTAATTGATGGTATATTTGATGTCAATTTATTTTTAGAGGAATCAATATAACGTCTTCGATAAATACAATCGAATTATCTAGTTAAATTCAACAAGATTTATATCGTAAATATCGTTTAATGAAAATAAAGTATTCTTGTATGAATGCCTAACCTCCGTATCCGCCTCCCAATTTGTTGAGAGCTTCACGGGCCTCAATGATATCCAACGACAGTTCTGGACATTGGGCTTTCTCAGCAACCTCGATCAGATGCTCTAATTTCGGTCGGTCATTGTTCTTTACAGCTAAACGCAGTTTGTCACGAAGAGTGTCCGGTGACATATCATCAACAGAGATATCTAAGTAAAATGAGAGCAATTTTCATTACCATGAAGCCTTTCAATGTGTTAATTGAGAAAATGCGTACTAAATAGAACAATTGGACTCAATTCCGTAGCTTAAAAATTGATTTTCATTATGATATTTCATTTGTTCGCAATGGAGATATTATCAAATAAATATCTTTTAAATATATTCTGTTATTTTTCTTTCTTTTAATTTATAAAGATTATTGATTAAGCGATGGCACCAATAATATATCATTTTCCAATTTGGTCGAAAAGATTTTCTACGATGTCAATAACACATATTATTATGAATATAAAAATCTTTCGTAAGCGCGATTACGGATTCTTGTTCGATGTTTGAAAATTAGAATTCTATTCACTTTGATTAAATGTTATATATCTTATAGTTAACCATTTACAATGAAATGTTTAATTTTTCAGAGAAATATTCGATTAATTTAAGGATAATAGAAAAGCACGCCGAACCTGTATCTCCATGTTTCTTTCGGAAAAGACCAAAGCGAGGGACTTTCATATGGAATCCAGGAAACGAGAAGCGTCCTAATAACCAAATTTCGTAATAATTTAGAAAGCGCGTTATATTAAATATGCAACTATGCTAGATTATATTCTATTTTCCATGAAAATTTCTGTAATATTTCACGGTTTGATGATTCAAATAATAATATTACATTCATTTTTCTATGACTTATCAATACGTATTTGTATAAGTTTATACAGTTATATATATATATATAATACATTTATAAAAATTATATAAGTGAGTGTGTGAGTGATAGAGAGATGTAATGGATTATCGACAATTATTAAAAGTGTAAAATATGGAGATTACATAGTCAATAATAATGCTGATTGGAATACATTTACTTCATTTGGAAAAATGTTTATGACATCATAAATTATTCAAAAGAGAATTTTTGAAATTCCTAATTCAGAAATATTTCAGCAATAATTTTAATAATATTCGCGACAGAGGTAGAATTATTCGGATATTATGTGCGAATTGACAGAATGTATAAGATATGGTGGATAGGACAAACCTTTGCCACTTTCTTCCAGAGAATCCAGATGAATTCTGGCCTCTTGGATGTCGGGTATGAGTTCCGGGTATCCAGAACTGACACATTTAGCTATCACTTTCTCAAGATCGTCAGGATCATTTTTCTTTATGGCATTGTCTAATTTCAGGCGGAGTTTGTCTACACTCAATTTTCCTGACAAGCAAAACATACCAATGATAAATAAAGCCAAACTATAGCCTGCATCAGACAAGTAGTAGAATAAGTATACTGATAATAGTAGAAGGAAAATCGAACAAACTACACATTGAATATGATGGTATGAGAAAATTGAATGAAATGTTTTTTAGAATACAAGACAACGTCGAAAGACGGAAACATGATATATATAAAGGTCAATCGAAACACTATGGATTCATGGAGATCAAATAAAATGGAAATTACATGAAAAAATGTCGCTCGTAAAATAAAGGATTACTGACAAAAAAAAAATCTTTTATCACTTGGATTTTATGTATTTCGCTTTGATGATTATTGATCTTTATTTTCAAAATAGGTATTATTGTAAATTTCTCTGCATAATTACTTGGATATCAAGTAATTATTAGAGATTCACAACGAAATAAATTATTTGACATGGAATAGGATGAACATTTTATATATGTCCAGCAATATATTATTAGAATTGGATTTTTATTTCCATTAGAATAATGTCAGTGAATTATCGTTGAAAATTTGTAAGTTTTGATAATTTTGTTCATTTCATAATTTCGTTTTGGCAAATTGTATCATTTTCATTTTAACATTACGAGAAAATTTTCAAATGCATTATAACGTAAATATACTAGCTTCCTCCAAACAGAAATAGTTATTTCATCTTTGAATTTTATCAGGCATGAAATCTTCCAGAACCGTTATATTTCGATTTTCATGTGAGGTTACACAGCAAAATTGATTGCGATATACATATATAAGTGAGAGAGAGAATGAAGAAAGATATATGTAAACTGACAGAGAGATTTAGCATGATAGAAAAAATAGGTGATAATCGTATAACATGATAGAAACTAACCTCCACGTCCAAATCCCATTCCGTCCAGAGTGTCTCTGGCCAGAGCAAGATCGAGAGAAAGTTCCGGATAACCGGCTTCCTCACACTCAGCGATGGCTTTTTCCAGCTCAGGCCGGCTCTTGTTTCTGATTGCGGTCTTCAATTGGCCTCGAAGAATCTCTGGGGTTTTCAGCACTAATTAACGCAATTATTTCATAATTATAATCATCCAGTAGTAAAGTAAACAGATTTTAATATCACGTTTTACATAGAAATTATTCATTGCTACTTGTCAATTAGTTTCAGTAAATCTTTACAAATTCTATGTTATAGAATTCTATTTGACAACTCCGTTACTAAATAAGAAACAACAAATTGATTAGTAAAAATTTAAATTCTGACTAGTATTTAAATCCTGTAGTTGATGTATTTTAATAAAACTATCGCTTTTGAATATTGCACACATAAAATCTCTTTGAAAAATGAAAATACATTTTAATACTTTTAAATGTGTTAGAAAAATTAATGTTAATATATTATCGATGTATGTGTATAAATGTGTCGTCTAACCTCCTTTTCCGCCCTCCAATTTAAATAAGGCTTCCCTGGCTTGTTGAATGTCGGCACCGAGACCAGGGAAACCGGCCGATACGCTTTCTTTAATGCTTGCATCCAACATCTTCTTGTCTTTTGATTGAAACGCAGCCTTCAGGCGTTCACGTAAACTTTCGAACGATAGACTTCCTGATAATCAAAAATCGAATATATTCTTCGTAATAAATGCTAATATTTTTAAGATACGAAAGTAAAATTTGTTTATATTTTTTAATAGATAATATTAAGTATTAATTGAAGGATTTATAAATTGAATAGTTACCGTGAGGAATTTACACTTGACAGCTTTAAAATGACGGATATGTAGGTTTTATATTTTAGAAATTAATAGGTCAAATTTTATTAATATCGTTACATTAAATTTAACATTTAACTATCGAAATAGAATCACAAGATATTTTGTGTTTGGCTAACCTCCAAATCCGCCTCCCAAATTTTTGAGAGTTTCACGGGCCTCACAGAGATCAAACGACAATTCTGGATAATCAGCTTCTTCAGCAACTTCGATAAGTTGCTCTAATTTCTTTCGGTCTTTGTTCTTCACAGCCAACCGCAGTTGGTCACGCAATGAATCCGGTGACATGTCATCCAGAGAGATATCTAAGTAAAATGATAGTCAGTTATATTGTTTAACCGTCAATTTCATAAAAGATAGTCTTCAACATTAATTTCAAATATTCTTATGGCTACATATTTATTTTTTATATTTATCTCTATTCAAGTAGAAAAAAAAATTTCGAATGGAAAAAATTATATTCTAAGTAATTCTGAATTTAATATTTCGCATTAGACCGAAAAAGAGCAATTATTTCATTTTAATAATTAATTTTTAATTCCATTTTATTATTTTGATAATTTAGTCGAATTAATTATTTGGTAGAATTCTACTTGCAATAATGATATAAAAATATCGATTTTAGTCGGTAATTCTATTATAATATAAACGAAATCACTAACACTGTAGTTTGCACTGATAGCAATTAGACATTCTAACAAATTCAAAAAAAAAAAAAAAAAAAAAAAAATGTCGTGTTTATCAGTAAAAATTATTCTTTCCACTTAATGATAACTGCTAAATTATGAAATATTTCGTGTATTGATTATTAAAATAAATATTAAATTTCTAACCTGCATCTCCATGTTTCTTACGAAACAGACTGAATCGGGGGAGTTTAATGTCGAGTCGTGGAAACGAGAATGATCCTGATAACCAAAATTAATGATATTGAAATAGAGACAGTTTTAAAATATTTCCGTTGAGGCAATTGCTGAGATTTGCTTTTATTTCGTGTTTACGCATTTAAATGATGAATGATAGAATAACGTAATTTCCGTAGGTCAATTTGTAAGAAATTTTTAAGTTTATATGTGTACACGTGAAACCAAATTTATCATGTATTAAAAAGATAGATAACATTATTATAGAAATTATCGTTTGCAGTTAAATAGATATATTTGATGGAATGAAAATTTGACGATTATGTCATTATCTGATATGAAATCTTGCAAATGTTTTCTTCAGAATTACGCCTCGGCTAATGCAAGATACATTGGAAAATGTCGTGATTGGTTATAGGCAGGTTTTCTAAAACACTAAAGCAGAAAATATGGGGAAGGGACAAACCTTTGCCACTTTCTTCCAAAGACTCCAGATGAAGTCTGGCCTCTTGGATATCGGGTATGAGTTCCGAGTATCCGGAAATGACACATTCATCTATCGCTTTCTCCAAATCTTCGGGATCATTTTTCTTTATGGCAGTTTTTAGTTTCAAGCGGAGTTTGTCTACGCTCAATTTTCCTGACAAGCAAAACGGATCAATGACAACAATAGGAAATCCATTCCCAAGTCAGATAATGACAATGATGGGAAATCAGTTTTAGCACATTAACGAGGACGTGTAAAAACAAGCAGAAAATTAATGAACTATTGAAACTTAAAATTACACGTATGTTTTACATAAATGAATTAATGAAACTATTTGTCTTCAATCGAAACGATATCGCTGCTGGTTAGCGATGCAGAAATTTCAACTACTAATACAATCTGTATTTCTAAAATATTGAAGACATTCAGTTTTATACTTTTCAACTATTAATTATTTTATATCTTACAAAATATATATGGGAACAGATTCCGATAAATGAATGCTTTCAATTTTTGAAAACAAACATATACATTCATACATAAAGTGTAATAATTATTTTTTGCGATAGATATATTAAAGAGAAAACCAATAGTTAAATCTTCTGATAGTTTCTGTTCCCATGTTTAAAGATTCATTAGTTGAGGTGCGTGAAAAAAGAAATCGTTAATTTTATTTGTTTATGTTCTCCGATGGACGCACGCCATGGTGTCGAAAAGAAAAAAGGGACATCCCGCACACTAACCTCCACGCCCAAATCCCATACTTTCCAAAGTTTCTCTGGCTAAACGGAGATCAGGGGAAAGTTCCAGATAACCAGATTTCTCACATTCAATGATCGCACTCTCCAATTCAGACCGGTTCCTGCTTTTGATTGCTGCCGTCAGTTGACCACGCAGGGCGTCTGGTGATTTCAGCACTGATTAAAGTAATTAGTAATTTTGCATATTCAGTATTTATAAGTAGATGTTTTCACTTTTACTTTTAATATATCGAAGAATTCCTCCTTTTAAGTTTGTAGAATGAACAACTACACCAAATACATTAGAATATTTAGCTTTTACAACACATTATATAGAAACACAAGAAAGAACATTGCAATTAATTCCAAGTAATAAATCAATGGCTATTAAAAGATTGCTGTTAGTTGAATAGACACGTACTTGCGTATCTTAATACGATTTTATATTATTAAACAGCAAGTGTATCGAAGTTTTAAAAAGAAATTTCATTTACACGCAACTGGAAATCATATTATACGAATTTACACACGTTAATTATTTTCAAAATATAAATATATTATATGAGCATTTCCGAAAGTTAATAAAACGCGATTAAATTTCAATTGAAATTTGAATATAGTTAAGAAATATAAATTCATATTAGGTTATAGATATGAGAATATCAGTCATTAATCTAACCTCCTTTGCCGCCATCCAATTTATCTAAGGTAACTCTGGCTTCTTGGATATCGGCATCCAAGCCAGGAAGACCGAGCGACAAGCTTTGTTTTACGAATGCGTCCAAAGATTTTCTGTCCTTTGATTTGATGGCTGTCTTCAATTGCGGACGAACGATTTCGGCGGATATAGATCCTGATAATCGAAAATTGTTTTCCATACAGATTTCAAAGTAAACTTAATTTGAAATACATAAATTTACATAGATAGAAATCTCAAAATTTCTCTAGAATTTACTCTTAATAACAATATTTACTTCTATTACTACAACTGTGATTAAATCTTAATGGCATTCTCTTAATTGATGGTATATTTGATGTCAATTTATTTTTAGAGGAATCAATATAACGTCTTCGATAAATACAATCGAATTATCTAGTTAAATTCAACAAGATTTATATCGTAAATATCGTTTAATGAAAATAAAGTATTCTTGTATGAATGCCTAACCTCCGTATCCGCCTCCCAATTTGTTGAGAGCTTCACGGGCCTCAATGATATCCAACGACAGTTCTGGACATTGGGCTTTCTCAGCAACCTCGATCAGATGCTCTAATTTCGGTCGGTCATTGTTCTTTACAGCTAAACGCAGTTTGTCACGAAGAGTGTCCGGTGACATATCATCAACAGAGATATCTAAGTAAAATGAGAGCAATTTTCATTACCATGAAGTCTTTCAATGTGTTAATTGAGAAAATGCGTACTAAATAGAAAAATTGGACTCAATTCCGTAGCTTAAAAATTGATTTTCATTATGATATTTCATTTGTTCGCAATGGAGATATTATCAAATAAATATCTTTTAAATATATTCTGTTATTTTTCTTTCTTTTAATTTATAAAGATTATTGATTAAGCGATGGCACCAATAATATATCATTTTCCAATTTGGTCGAAAAGATTTTCTACGATGTCAATAACACATATTATTATGAATATAAAAATCTTTCGTAAGCGCGATTACGGATTCTTGTTCGATGTTTGAAAATTAGAATTCTATTCACTTTGATTAAATGTTATATATCTTATAGTTAACCATTTACAATGAAATGTTTAATTTTTCAGAGAAATATTCGATTAATTTAAGGATAATAGAAAAGCACGCCGAACCTGTATCTCCATGTTTCTTTCGGAAAAGACCAAAGCGAGGGACTTTCATATGGAATCCAGGAAACGAGAAGCGTCCTAATAACCAAATTTCGTAATAATTTAGAAAGCGCGTTATATTAAATATGCAACTATGCTAGATTATATTCTATTTTCCATGAAAATTTCTGTAATATTTCACGGTTTGATGATTCAAATAATAATATTACATTCATTTTTCTATGACTTATCAATACGTATTTGTATAAGTTTATACAGTTATATATATATATATAATACATTTATAAAAATTATATAAGTGAGTGTGTGAGTGATAGAGAGATGTAATGGATTATCGACAATTATTAAAAGTGTAAAATATGGAGATTACATAGTCAATAATAATGCTGATTGGAATACATTTACTTCATTTGGAAAAATGTTTATGACATCATAAATTATTCAAAAGAGAATTTTTGAAATTCCTAATTCAGAAATATTTCAGCAATAATTTTAATAATATTCGCGACAGAGGTAGAATTATTCGGATATTATGTGCGAATTGACAGAATGTATAAGATATGGTGGATAGGACAAACCTTTGCCACTTTCTTCCAGAGAATCCAGATGAATTCTGGCCTCTTGGATGTCGGGTATGAGTTCCGGGTATCCAGAACTGACACATTTAGCTATCACTTTCTCAAGATCGTCAGGATCATTTTTCTTTATGGCATTGTCTAATTTCAGGCGGAGTTTGTCTACACTCAATTTTCCTGACAAGCAAAACATACCAATGATAAATAAAGCCAAACTATAGCCTGCATCAGACAAGTAGTAGAATAAGTATACTGATAATAGTAGAAGGAAAATCGAACAAACTACACATTGAATATGATGGTATGAGAAAATTGAATGAAATGTTTTTTAGAATACAAGACAACGTCGAAAGACGGAAACATGATATATATAAAGGTCAATCGAAACACTATGGATTCATGGAGATCAAATAAAATGGAAATTACATGAAAAAATGTCGCTCGTAAAATAAAGGATTACTGACAAAAAAAAAATCGTTTATCACTTGGATTTTATGTATTTCGCTTTGATGATTATTGATCTTTATTTTCAAAATAGGTATTATTGTAAATTTCTCTGCATAATTACTTGGATATCAAGTAATTATTAGAGATTCACAACGAAATAAATTATTTGACATGGAATAGGATGAACATTTTATATATGTCCAGCAATATATTATTAGAATTGGATTTTTATTTCCATTAGAATAATGTCAGTGAATTATCGTTGAAAATTTGTAAGTTTTGATAATTTTGTTCATTTCATAATTTCGTTTTGGCAAATTGTATCATTTTCATTTTAACATTACGAGAAAATTTTCAAATGCATTATAACGTAAATATACTAGCTTCCTCCAAACAGAAATAGTTATTTCATCTTTGAATTTTATCCGGCATGAAATCTTCCAGAACCGTTATATTTCGATTTTCATGTGAGGTTACACAGCAAAATTGATTGCGATATACATATATAAGTGAGAGAGAGAATGAAGAAAGATATATGTAAACTGAGAGAGAGATTTAGCATGATAGAAAAAATAGGTGATAATCGTATAACATGATAGAAACTAACCTCCACGTCCAAATCCCATTCCGTCCAGAGTGTCTCTGGCCAGAGCAAGATCGAGAGAAAGTTCCGGATAACCGGCTTCCTCACACTCAGCGATGGCTTTTTCCAGCTCAGGCCGGCTCTTGTTTCTGATTGCGGTCTTCAATTGGCCTCGAAGAATCTCTGGGGTTTTCAGCACTAATTAACGCAATTATTTCATAATTATAATCATCCAGTAGTAAAGTAAACAGATTTTAATATCACGTTTTACATAGAAATTATTCATTGCTACTTGTCAATTAGTTTCAGTAAATCTTTACAAATTCTATGTTATAGAATTCTATTTGACAACTCCGTTACTAAATAAGAAACAACAAATTGATTAGTAAAAATTTAAATTCTGACTAGTATTTAAATCCTGTAGTTGATGTATTTTAATAAAACTATCGCTTTTGAATATTGCACACATAAAATCTCTTTGAAAAATGAAAATACATTTTAATACTTTTAAATGTGTTAGAAAAATTAATGTTAATATATTATCGATGTATGTGTATAAATGTGTCGTCTAACCTCCTTTTCCGCCCTCCAATTTAAATAAGGCTTCCCTGGCTTGTTGAATGTCGGCACCGAGACCAGGGAAACCGGCCGATACGCTTTCTTTAATGCTTGCATCCAACATCTTCTTGTCTTTTGATTGAAACGCAGCCTTCAGGCGTTCACGTAAACTTTCGAACGATAGACTTCCTGATAATCAAAAATCGAATATATTCTTCGTAATAAATGCTAATATTTTTAAGATACGAAAGTAAAATTTGTTTATATTTTTTAATAGATAATATTAAGTATTAATTGAAGGATTTATAAATTGAATAGTTACCGTGAGGAATTTACACTTGACAGCTTTAAAATGACGGATATGTAGGTTTTATATTTTAGAAATTAATAGGTCAAATTTTATTAATATCGTTACATTAAATTTAACATTTAACTATCGAAATAGAATCACAAGATATTTTGTGTTTGGCTAACCTCCAAATCCGCCTCCCAAATTTTTGAGAGTTTCACGGGCCTCACAGAGATCAAACGACAATTCTGGATAATCAGCTTCTTCAGCAACTTCGATAAGTTGCTCTAATTTCTTTCGGTCTTTGTTCTTCACAGCCAACCGCAGTTGGTCACGCAATGAATCCGGTGACATGTCATCCAGAGAGATATCTAAGTAAAATGATAGTCAGTTATATTGTTTAACCGTCAATTTCATAAAAGATAGTCTTCAACATTAATTTCAAATATTCTTATGGCTACATATTTATTTTTTATATTTATCTCTATTCAAGTAGAAAAAAAAATTTCGAATGGAAAAAATTATATTCTAAGTAATTCTGAATTTAATATTTCGCATTAGACCGAAAAAGAGCAATTATTTCATTTTAATAATTAATTTTTAATTCCATTTTATTATTTTGATAATTTAGTCGAATTAATTATTTGGTAGAATTCTACTTGCAATAATGATATAAAAATATCGATTTTAGTCGGTAATTCTATTATAATATAAACGAAATCACTAACACTGTAGTTTGCACTGATAGCAATTAGACATTCTAACAAATTCAAAAAAAAAAAAAAAAAAAAAAAAATGTCGTGTTTATCAGTAAAAATTATTCTTTCCACTTAATGATAACTGCTAAATTATGAAATATTTCGTGTATTGATTATTAAAATAAATATTAAAATTCTAACCTGCATCTCCATGTTTCTTACGAAACAGACTGAATCGGGGGAGTTTAATGTCGAGTCGTGGAAACGAGAATGATCCTGATAACCAAAATTAATGATATTGAAATAGAGACAGTTTTAAAATATTTCCGTTGAGGCAATTGCTGAGATTTGCTTTTATTTCGTGTTTACGCATTTAAATGATGAATGATAGAATAACGTAATTTCCGTAGGTCAATTTGTAAGAAATTTTTAAGTTTATATGTGTACACGTGAAACCAAATTTATCATGTATTAAAAAGATAGATAACATTATTATAGAAATTATCGTTTGCAGTTAAATAGATATATTTGATGGAATGAAAATTTGACGATTATGTCATTATCTGATATGAAATCTTGCAAATGTTTTCTTCAGAATTACGCCTCGGCTAATGCAAGATACATTGGAAAATGTCGTGATTGGTTATAGGCAGGTTTTCTAAAACACTAAAGCAGAAAATATGGGGAAGGGACAAACCTTTGCCACTTTCTTCCAAAGACTCCAGATGAAGTCTGGCCTCTTGGATATCGGGTATGAGTTCCGAGTATCCGGAAATGACACATTCATCTATCGCTTTCTCCAAATCTTCGGGATCATTTTTCTTTATGGCAGTTTTTAGTTTCAAGCGGAGTTTGTCTACGCTCAATTTTCCTGACAAGCAAAACGGATCAATGACAACAATAGGAAATCCATTCCCAAGTCAGATAATGACAATTATGGGAAATCAGTTTTAGCACATTAACGAGGACGTGTAAAAACAAGCAGAAAATTAATGAACTATTGAAACTTAAAATTACACGTATGTTTTACATAAATGAATTAATGAAACTATTTGTCTTCAATCGAAACGATATCGCTGCTGGTTAGCGATGCAGAAATTTCAACTACTAATACAATCTGTATTTCTAAAATATTGAAGACATTCAGTTTTATACTTTTCAACTATTAATTATTTTATATCTTACAAAATATATATGGGAACAGATTCCGATAAATGAATGCTTTCAATTTTTGAAAACAAACATATACATTCATACATAAAGTGTAATAATTATTTTTTGCGATAGATATATTAAAGAGAAAACCAATAGTTAAATCTTCTGATAGTTTCTGTTCCCATGTTTAAAGATTCATTAGTTGAGGTGCGTGAAAAAAGAAATCGTTAATTTTATTTGTTTATGTTCTCCGATGGACGCACGCCATGGTGTCGAAAAGAAAAAAGGGACATCCCGCACACTAACCTCCACGCCCAAATCCCATACTTTCCAAAGTTTCTCTGGCTAAACGGAGATCAGGGGAAAGTTCCAGATAACCAGATTTCTCACATTCAATGATCGCACTCTCCAATTCAGACCGGTTCCTGCTTTTGATTGCTGCCGTCAGTTGACCACGCAGGGCGTCTGGTGATTTCAGCACTGATTAAAGTAATTAGTAATTTTGCATATTCAGTATTTATAAGTAGATGTTTTCACTTTTACTTTTAATATATCGAAGAATTCCTCCTTTTAAGTTTGTAGAATGAACAACTACACCAAATACATTAGAATATTTAGCTTTTACAACACATTATATAGAAACACAAGAAAGAACATTGCAATTAATTCCAAGTAATAAATCAATGGCTATTAAAAGATTGCTGTTAGTTGAATAGACACGTACTTGCGTATCTTAATACGATTTTATATTATTAAACAGCAAGTGTATCGAAGTTTTAAAAAGAAATTTCATTTACACGCAACTGGAAATCATATTATACGAATTTACACACGTTAATTATTTTCAAAATATAAATATATTATATGAGCATTTCCGAAAGTTAATAAAACGCGATTAAATTTCAATTGAAATTTGAATATAGTTAAGAAATATAAATTCATATTAGGTTATAGATATGAGAATATCAGTCATTAATCTAACCTCCTTTGCCGCCATCCAATTTATCTAAGGTAACTCTGGCTTCTTGGATATCGGCATCCAAGCCAGGAAGACCGAGCGACAAGCTTTGTTTTACGAATGCGTCCAAAGATTTTCTGTCCTTTGATTTGATGGCTGTCTTCAATTGCGGACGAACGATTTCGGCGGATATAGATCCTGATAATCGAAAATTGTTTTCCATACAGATTTCAAAGTAAACTTAATTTGAAATACATAAATTTACATAGATAGAAATCTCAAAATTTCTCTAGAATTTACTCTTAATAACAATATTTACTTCTATTACTACAACTGTTATTAAATCTTAATGGCATTCTCTTAATTGATGGTATATTTGATGTCAATTTATTTTTAGAGGAATCAATATAACGTCTTCGATAAATACAATCGAATTATCTAGTTAAATTCAACAAGATTTATATCGTAAATATCGTTTAATGAAAATAAAGTATTCTTGTATGAATGCCTAACCTCCGTATCCGCCTCCCAATTTGTTGAGAGCTTCACGGGCCTCAATGATATCCAACGACAGTTCTGGACATTGGGCTTTCTCAGCAACCTCGATCAGATGCTCTAATTTCGGTCGGTCATTGTTCTTTACAGCTAAACGCAGTTTGTCACGAAGAGTGTCCGGTGACATATCATCAACAGAGATATCTAAGTAAAATGAGAGCAATTTTCATTACCATGAAGTCTTTCAATGTGTTAATTGAGAAAATGCGTACTAAATAGAAAAATTGGACTCAATTCCGTAGCTTAAAAATTGATTTTCATTATGATATTTCATTTGTTCGCAATGGAGATATTATCAAATAAATATCTTTTAAATATATTCTGTTATTTTTCTTTCTTTTAATTTATAAAGATTATTGATTAAGCGATGGCACCAATAATATATCATTTTCCAATTTGGTCGAAAAGATTTTCTACGATGTCAATAACACATATTATTATGAATATAAAAATCTTTCGTAAGCGCGATTACGGATTCTTGTTCGATGTTTGAAAATTAGAATTCTATTCACTTTGATTAAATGTTATATATCTTATAGTTAACCATTTACAATGAAATGTTTAATTTTTCAGAGAAATATTCGATTAATTTAAGGATAATAGAAAAGCACGCCGAACCTGTATCTCCATGTTTCTTTCGGAAAAGACCAAAGCGAGGGACTTTCATATGGAATCCAGGAAACGAGAAGCGTCCTAATAACCAAATTTCGTAATAATTTAGAAAGCGCGTTATATTAAATATGCAACTATGCTAGATTATATTCTATTTTCCATGAAAATTTCTGTAATATTTCACGGTTTGATGATTCAAATAATAATATTACATTCATTTTTCTATGACTTATCAATACGTATTTGTATAAGTTTATACAGTTATATATATATATATAATACATTTATAAAAATTATATAAGTGAGTGTGTGAGTGATAGAGAGATGTAATGGATTATCGACAATTATTAAAAGTGTAAAATATGGAGATTACATAGTCAATAATAATGCTGATTGGAATACATTTACTTCATTTGGAAAAATGTTTATGACATCATAAATTATTCAAAAGAGAATTTTTGAAATTCCTAATTCAGAAATATTTCAGCAATAATTTTAATAATATTCGCGACAGAGGTAGAATTATTCGGATATTATGTGCGAATTGACAGAATGTATAAGATATGGTGGATAGGACAAACCTTTGCCACTTTCTTCCAGAGAATCCAGATGAATTCTGGCCTCTTGGATGTCGGGTATGAGTTCCGGGTATCCAGAACTGACACATTTAGCTATCACTTTCTCAAGATCGTCAGGATCATTTTTCTTTATGGCATTGTCTAATTTCAGGCGGAGTTTGTCTACACTCAATTTTCCTGACAAGCAAAACATACCAATGATAAATAAAGCCAAACTATAGCCTGCATCAGACAAGTAGTAGAATAAGTATACTGATAATAGTAGAAGGAAAATCGAACAAACTACACATTGAATATGATGGTATGAGAAAATTGAATGAAATGTTTTTTAGAATACAAGACAACGTCGAAAGACGGAAACATGATATATATAAAGGTCAATCGAAACACTATGGATTCATGGAGATCAAATAAAATGGAAATTACATGAAAAAATGTCGCTCGTAAAATAAAGGATTACTGACAAAAAAAAAATCTTTTATCACTTGGATTTTATGTATTTCGCTTTGATGATTATTGATCTTTATTTTCAAAATAGGTATTATTGTAAATTTCTCTGCATAATTACTTGGATATCAAGTAATTATTAGAGATTCACAACGAAATAAATTATTTGACATGGAATAGGATGAACATTTTATATATGTCCAGCAATATATTATTAGAATTGGATTTTTATTTCCATTAGAATAATGTCAGTGAATTATCGTTGAAAATTTGTAAGTTTTGATAATTTTGTTCATTTCATAATTTCGTTTTGGCAAATTGTATCATTTTCATTTTAACATTACGAGAAAATTTTCAAATGCATTATAACGTAAATATACTAGCTTCCTCCAAACAGAAATAGTTATTTCATCTTTGAATTTTATCAGGCATGAAATCTTCCAGAACCGTTATATTTCGATTTTCATGTGAGGTTACACAGCAAAATTGATTGCGATATACATATATAAGTGAGAGAGAGAATGAAGAAAGATATATGTAAACTGACAGAGAGATTTAGCATGATAGAAAAAATAGGTGATAATCGTATAACATGATAGAAACTAACCTCCACGTCCAAATCCCATTCCGTCCAGAGTGTCTCTGGCCAGAGCAAGATCGAGAGAAAGTTCCGGATAACCGGCTTCCTCACACTCAGCGATGGCTTTTTCCAGCTCAGGCCGGCTCTTGTTTCTGATTGCGGTCTTCAATTGGCCTCGAAGAATCTCTGGGGTTTTCAGCACTAATTAACGCAATTATTTCATAATTATAATCATCCAGTAGTAAAGTAAACAGATTTTAATATCACGTTTTACATAGAAATTATTCATTGCTACTTGTCAATTAGTTTCAGTAAATCTTTACAAATTCTATGTTATAGAATTCTATTTGACAACTCCGTTACTAAATAAGAAACAACAAATTGATTAGTAAAAATTTAAATTCTGACTAGTATTTAAATCCTGTAGTTGATGTATTTTAATAAAACTATCGCTTTTGAATATTGCACACATAAAATCTCTTTGAAAAATGAAAATACATTTTAATACTTTTAAATGTGTTAGAAAAATTAATGTTAATATATTATCGATGTATGTGTATAAATGTGTCGTCTAACCTCCTTTTCCGCCTTCCAATTTAAATAAGGCTTCCCTGGCTTGTTGAATGTCGGCACCGAGACCAGGGAAACCGGCCGATACGCTTTCTTTAATGCTTGCATCCAACATCTTCTTGTCTTTTGATTGAAACGCAGCCTTCAGGCGTTCACGTAAACTTTCGAACGATAGACTTCCTGATAATCAAAAATCGAATATATTCTTCGTAATAAATGCTAATATTTTTAAGATACGAAAGTAAAATTTGTTTATATTTTTTAATAGATAATATTAAGTATTAATTGAAGGATTTATAAATTGAATAGTTACCGTGAGGAATTTACACTTGACAGCTTTAAAATGACGGATATGTAGGTTTTATATTTTAGAAATTAATAGGTCAAATTTTATTAATATCGTTACATTAAATTTAACATTTAACTATCGAAATAGAATCACAAGATATTTTGTGTTTGGCTAACCTCCAAATCCGCCTCCCAAATTTTTGAGAGTTTCACGGGCCTCACAGAGATCAAACGACAATTCTGGATAATCAGCTTCTTCAGCAACTTCGATAAGTTGCTCTAATTTCTTTCGGTCTTTGTTCTTCACAGCCAACCGCAGTTGGTCACGCAATGAATCCGGTGACATGTCATCCAGAGAGATATCTAAGTAAAATGATAGTCAGTTATATTGTTTAACCGTCAATTTCATAAAAGATAGTCTTCAACATTAATTTCAAATATTCTTATGGCTACATATTTATTTTTTATATTTATCTCTATTCAAGTAGAAAAAAAAATTTCGAATGGAAAAAATTATATTCTAAGTAATTCTGAATTTAATATTTCGCATTAGACCGAAAAAGAGCAATTATTTCATTTTAATAATTAATTTTTAATTCCATTTTATTATTTTGATAATTTAGTCGAATTAATTATTTGGTAGAATTCTACTTGCAATAATGATATAAAAATATCGATTTTAGTCGGTAATTCTATTATAATATAAACGAAATCACTAACACTGTAGTTTGCACTGATAGCAATTAGACATTCTAACAAATTCAAAAAAAAAAAAAAAAAAAAATGTCGTGTTTATCAGTAAAAATTATTCTTTCCACTTAATGATAACTGCTAAATTATGAAATATTTCGTGTATTGATTATTAAAATAAATATTAAAATTCTAACCTGCATCTCCATGTTTCTTACGAAACAGACTGAATCGGGGGAGTTTAATGTCGAGTCGTGGAAACGAGAATGATCCTGATAACCAAAATTAATGATATTGAAATAGAGACAGTTTTAAAATATTTCCGTTGAGGCAATTGCTGAGATTTGCTTTTATTTCGTGTTTACGCATTTAAATGATGAATGATAGAATAACGTAATTTCCGTAGGTCAATTTGTAAGAAATTTTTAAGTTTATATGTGTACACGTGAAACCAAATTTATCATGTATTAAAAAGATAGATAACATTATTATAGAAATTATTGTTTGCAGTTAAATAGATATATTTGATGGAATGAAAATTTGACGATTATGTCATTATCTGATATGAAATCTTGCAAATGTTTTCTTCAGAATTACGCCTCGGCTAATGCAAGATACATTGGAAAATGTCGTGATTGGTTATAGGCAGGTTTTCTAAAACACTAAAGCAGAAAATATGGGGAAGGGACAAACCTTTGCCACTTTCTTCCAAAGACTCCAGATGAAGTCTGGCCTCTTGGATATCGGGTATGAGTTCCGAGTATCCGGAAATGACACATTCATCTATCGCTTTCTCCAAATCTTCGGGATCATTTTTCTTTATGGCAGTTTTTAGTTTCAAGCGGAGTTTGTCTACGCTCAATTTTCCTGACAAGCAAAACGGATCAATGACAACAATAGGAAATCCATTCCCAAGTCAGATAATGACAATTATGGGAAATCAGTTTTAGCACATTAACGAGGACGTGTAAAAACAAGCAGAAAATTAATGAACTATTGAAACTTAAAATTACACGTATGTTTTACATAAATGGATTAATGAAACTATTTGTCTTCAATCGAAACGATATCGCTGCTGGTTAGCGATGCAGAAATTTCAACTACTAATACAATCTGTATTTCTAAAATATTGAAGACATTCAGTTTTATACTTTTCAACTATTAATTATTTTATATCTTACAAAATATATATGGGAACAGATTCCGATAAATGAATGCTTTCAATTTTTGAAAACAAACATATACATTCATACATAAAGTGTAATAATTATTTTTTGCGATAGATATATTAAAGAGAAAACCAATAGTTAAATCTTCTGATAGTTTCTGTTCCCATGTTTAAAGATTCATTAGTTGAGGTGCGTGAAAAAAGAAATCGTTAATTTTATTTGTTTATGTTCTCCGATGGACGCACGCCATGGTGTCGAAAAGAAAAAAGGGACATCCCGCACACTAACCTCCACGCCCAAATCCCATACTTTCCAAAGTTTCTCTGGCTAAACGGAGATCAGGGGAAAGTTCCAGATAACCAGATTTCTCACATTCAATGATCGCACTCTCCAATTCAGACCGGTTCCTGCTTTTGATTGCTGCCGTCAGTTGACCACGCAGGGCGTCTGGTGATTTCAGCACTGATTAAAGTAATTAGTAATTTTGCATATTCAGTATTTATAAGTAGATGTTTTCACTTTTACTTTTAATATATCGAAGAATTCCTCCTTTTAAGTTTGTAGAATGAACAACTACACCAAATACATTAGAATATTTAGCTTTTACAACACATTATATAGAAACACAAGAAAGAACATTGCAATTAATTCCAAGTAATAAATCAATGGCTATTAAAAGATTGCTGTTAGTTGAATAGACACGTACTTGCGTATCTTAATACGATTTTATATTATTAAACAGCAAGTGTATCGAAGTTTTAAAAAGAAATTTCATTTACACGCAACTGGAAATCATATTATACGAATTTACACACGTTAATTATTTTCAAAATATAAATATATTATATGAGCATTTCCGAAAGTTAATAAAACGCGATTAAATTTCAATTGAAATTTGAATATAGTTAAGAAATATAAATTCATATTAGGTTATAGATATGAGAATATCAGTCATTAATCTAACCTCCTTTGCCGCCATCCAATTTATCTAAGGTAACTCTGGCTTCTTGGATATCGGCATCCAAGCCAGGAAGACCGAGCGACAAGCTTTGTTTTACGAATGCGTCCAAAGATTTTCTGTCCTTTGATTTGATGGCTGTCTTCAATTGCGGACGAACGATTTCGGCGGATATAGATCCTGATAATCGAAAATTGTTTTCCATACAGATTTCAAAGTAAACTTAATTTGAAATACATAAATTTACATAGATAGAAATCTCAAAATTTCTCTAGAATTTACTCTTAATAACAATATTTACTTCTATTACTACAACTGTTATTAAATCTTAATGGCATTCTCTTAATTGATGGTATATTTGATGTCAATTTATTTTTAGAGGAATCAATATAACGTCTTCGATAAATACAATCGAATTATCTAGTTAAATTCAACAGGATTTATATCGTAAATATCGTTTAATGAAAATAAAGTATTCTTGTATGAATGCCTAACCTCCGTATCCGCCTCCCAATTTGTTGAGAGCTTCACGCGCCTCAATGATATCCAACGACAGTTCTGGACATTGGGCTTTCTCAGCAACCTCGATCAGATGCTCTAATTTCGGTCGGTCATTGTTCTTTACAGCTAAACGCAGTTTGTCACGAAGAGTGTCCGGTGACATATCATCAACAGAGATATCTAAGTAAAATGAGAGCAATTTTCATTACCATGAAGTCTTTCAATGTGTTAATTGAGAAAATGCGTACTAAATAGAAAAATTGGACTCAATTCCGTAGCTTAAAAATTGATTTTCATTATGATATTTCATTTGTTCGCAATGGAGATATTATCAAATAAATATCTTTTAAATATATTCTGTTATTTTTCTTTCTTTTAATTTATAAAGATTATTGATTAAGCGATGGCACCAATAATATATCATTTTCCAATTTGGTCGAAAAGATTTTCTACGATGTCAATAACACATATTATTATGAATATAAAAATCTTTCGTAAGCGCGATTACGGATTCTTGTTCGATGTTTGAAAATTAGAATTCTATTCACTTTGATTAAATGTTATATATCTTATAGTTAACCATTTACAATGAAATGTTTAATTTTTCAGAGAAATATTCGATTAATTTAAGGATAATAGAAAAGCACGCCGAACCTGTATCTCCATGTTTCTTTCGGAAAAGACCAAAGCGAGGGACTTTCATATGGAATCCAGGAAACGAGAAGCGTCCTAATAACCAAATTTCGTAATAATTTAGAAAGCGCGTTATATTAAATATGCAACTATGCTAGATTATATTCTATTTTCCATGAAAATTTCTGTAATATTTCATGGTTTGATGATTCAAATAATAATATTACATTCATTTTTCTATGACTTATCAATACGTATTTGTATAAGTTTATACAGTTATATATATATATATAATACATTTATAAAAATTATATAAGTGAGTGTGTGAGTGATAGAGAGATGTAATGGATTATCGACAATTATTAAAAGTGTAAAATATGGAGATTACATAGTCAATAATAATGCTGATTGGAATACATTTACTTCATTTGGAAAAATGTTTATGACATCATAAATTATTCAAAAGAGAATTTTTGAAATTCCTAATTCAGAAATATTTCAGCAATAATTTTAATAATATTCGCGACAGAGGTAGAATTATTCGGATATTATGTGCGAATTGACAGAATGTATAAGATATGGTGGATAGGACAAACCTTTGCCACTTTCTTCCAGAGAATCCAGATGAATTCTGGCCTCTTGGATGTCGGGTATGAGTTCCGGGTATCCAGAACTGACACATTTAGCTATCACTTTCTCAAGATCGTCAGGATCATTTTTCTTTATGGCATTGTCTAATTTCAGGCGGAGTTTGTCTACACTCAATTTTCCTGACAAGCAAAACATACCAATGATAAATAAAGCCAAACTATAGCCTGCATCAGACAAGTAGTAGAATAAGTATACTGATAATAGTAGAAGGAAAATCGAACAAACTACACATTGAATATGATGGTATGAGAAAATTGAATGAAATGTTTTTTAGAATACAAGACAACGTCGAAAGACGGAAACATGATATATATAAAGGTCAATCGAAACACTATGGATTCATGGAGATCAAATAAAATGGAAATTACATGAAAAAATGTCGCTCGTAAAATAAAGGATTACTGACAAAAAAAAAATCGTTTATCACTTGGATTTTATGTATTTCGCTTTGATGATTATTGATCTTTATTTTCAAAATAGGTATTATTGTAAATTTCTCTGCATAATTACTTGGATATCAAGTAATTATTAGAGATTCACAACGAAATAAATTATTTGACATGGAATAGGATGAACATTTTATATATGTCCAGCAATATATTATTAGAATTGGATTTTTATTTCCATTAGAATAATGTCAGTGAATTATCGTTGAAAATTTGTAAGTTTTGATAATTTTGTTCATTTCATAATTTCGTTTTGGCAAATTGTATCATTTTCATTTTAACATTACGAGAAAATTTTCAAATGCATTATAACGTAAATATACTAGCTTCCTCCAAACAGAAATAGTTATTTCATCTTTGAATTTTATCCGGCATGAAATCTTCCAGAACCGTTATATTTCGATTTTCATGTGAGGTTACACAGCAAAATTGATTGCGATATACATATATAAGTGAGAGAGAGAATGAAGAAAGATATATGTAAACTGAGAGAGAGATTTAGCATGATAGAAAAAATAGGTGATAATCGTATAACATGATAGAAACTAACCTCCACGTCCAAATCCCATTCCGTCCAGAGTGTCTCTGGCCAGAGCAAGATCGAGAGAAAGTTCCGGATAACCGGCTTCCTCACACTCAGCGATGGCTTTTTCCAGCTCAGGCCGGCTCTTGTTTCTGATTGCGGTCTTCAATTGGCCTCGAAGAATCTCTGGGGTTTTCAGCACTAATTAACGCAATTATTTCATAATTATAATCATCCAGTAGTAAAGTAAACAGATTTTAATATCACGTTTTACATAGAAATTATTCATTGCTACTTGTCAATTAGTTTCAGTAAATCTTTACAAATTCTATGTTATAGAATTCTATTTGACAACTCCGTTACTAAATAAGAAACAACAAATTGATTAGTAAAAATTTAAATTCTGACTAGTATTTAAATCCTGTAGTTGATGTATTTTAATAAAACTATCGCTTTTGAATATTGCACACATAAAATCTCTTTGAAAAATGAAAATACATTTTAATACTTTTAAATGTGTTAGAAAAATTAATGTTAATATATTATCGATGTATGTGTATAAATGTGTCGTCTAACCTCCTTTTCCGCCCTCCAATTTAAATAAGGCTTCCCTGGCTTGTTGAATGTCGGCACCGAGACCAGGGAAACCGGCCGATACGCTTTCTTTAATGCTTGCATCCAACATCTTCTTGTCTTTTGATTGAAACGCAGCCTTCAGGCGTTCACGTAAACTTTCGAACGATAGACTTCCTGATAATCAAAAATCGAATATATTCTTCGTAATAAATGCTAATATTTTTAAGATACGAAAGTAAAATTTGTTTATATTTTTTAATAGATAATATTAAGTATTAATTGAAGGATTTATAAATTGAATAGTTACCGTGAGGAATTTACACTTGACAGCTTTAAAATGACGGATATGTAGGTTTTATATTTTAGAAATTAATAGGTCAAATTTTATTAATATCGTTACATTAAATTTAACATTTAACTATCGAAATAGAATCACAAGATATTTTGTGTTTGGCTAACCTCCAAATCCGCCTCCCAAATTTTTGAGAGTTTCACGGGCCTCACAGAGATCAAACGACAATTCTGGATAATCAGCTTCTTCAGCAACTTCGATAAGTTGCTCTAATTTCTTTCGGTCTTTGTTCTTCACAGCCAACCGCAGTTGGTCACGCAATGAATCCGGTGACATGTCATCCAGAGAGATATCTAAGTAAAATGATAGTCAGTTATATTGTTTAACCGTCAATTTCATAAAAGATAGTCTTCAACATTAATTTCAAATATTCTTATGGCTACATATTTATTTTTTATATTTATCTCTATTCAAGTAGAAAAAAAAATTTCGAATGGAAAAAATTATATTCTAAGTAATTCTGAATTTAATATTTCGCATTAGACCGAAAAAGAGCAATTATTTCATTTTAATAATTAATTTTTAATTCCATTTTATTATTTTGATAATTTAGTCGAATTAATTATTTGGTAGAATTCTACTTGCAATAATGATATAAAAATATCGATTTTAGTCGGTAATTCTATTATAATATAAACGAAATCACTAACACTGTAGTTTGCACTGATAGCAATTAGACATTCTAACAAATTCAAAAAAAAAAAAAAAAAAAAATGTCGTGTTTATCAGTAAAAATTATTCTTTCCACTTAATGATAACTGCTAAATTATGAAATATTTCGTGTATTGATTATTAAAATAAATATTAAAATTCTAACCTGCATCTCCATGTTTCTTACGAAACAGACTGAATCGGGGGAGTTTAATGTCGAGTCGTGGAAACGAGAATGATCCTGATAACCAAAATTAATGATATTGAAATAGAGACAGTTTTAAAATATTTCCGTTGAGGCAATTGCTGAGATTTGCTTTTATTTCGTGTTTACGCATTTAAATGATGAATGATAGAATAACGTAATTTCCGTAGGTCAATTTGTAAGAAATTTTTAAGTTTATATGTGTACACGTGAAACCAAATTTATCATGTATTAAAAAGATAGATAACATTATTATAGAAATTATTGTTTGCAGTTAAATAGATATATTTGATGGAATGAAAATTTGACGATTATGTCATTATCTGATATGAAATCTTGCAAATGTTTTCTTCAGAATTACGCCTCGGCTAATGCAAGATACATTGGAAAATGTCGTGATTGGTTATAGGCAGGTTTTCTAAAACACTAAAGCAGAAAATATGGGGAAGGGACAAACCTTTGCCACTTTCTTCCAAAGACTCCAGATGAAGTCTGGCCTCTTGGATATCGGGTATGAGTTCCGAGTATCCGGAAATGACACATTCATCTATCGCTTTCTCCAAATCTTCGGGATCATTTTTCTTTATGGCAGTTTTTAGTTTCAAGCGGAGTTTGTCTACGCTCAATTTTCCTGACAAGCAAAACGGATCAATGACAACAATAGGAAATCCATTCCCAAGTCAGATAATGACAATTATGGGAAATCAGTTTTAGCACATTAACGAGGACGTGTAAAAACAAGCAGAAAATTAATGAACTATTGAAACTTAAAATTACACGTATGTTTTACATAAATGGATTAATGAAACTATTTGTCTTCAATCGAAACGATATCGCTGCTGGTTAGCGATGCAGAAATTTCAACTACTAATACAATCTGTATTTCTAAAATATTGAAGACATTCAGTTTTATACTTTTCAACTATTAATTATTTTATATCTTACAAAATATATATGGGAACAGATTCCGATAAATGAATGCTTTCAATTTTTGAAAACAAACATATACTTTCATACATAAAGTGTAATAATTATTTTTTGCGATAGATATATTAAAGAGAAAAACAATAGTTAAATCTTCTGATAGTTTCTGTTCCCATGTTTAAAGATTCATTAGTTGAGGTGCGTGAAAAAAGAAATCGTTAATTTTATTTGTTTATGTTCTCCGATGGACGAACGCCATGGTGTCGAAAAGAAAAAAGGGACATCCCGCACACTAACCTCCACGCCCAAATCCCATACTTTCCAAAGTTTCTCTGGCTAAACGGAGATCAGGGGTAAGTTCCAGATAACCAGATTTCTCACATTCAATGATCGCACTCTCCAATTCAGACCGGTTCCTGCTTTTGATTGCTGCCGTCAGTTGACCACGCAGGTCGTCTGGTGATTTCAGCACTGATTAAAGTAATTAGTAATTTTGCATATTCAGTATTTATAAGTAGATGTTTTCACTTTTACTTTTAATATATCGAAGAATTCCTCCTTTTAAGTTTGTAGAATGAACAACTACACCAAATACATTAGAATATTTAGCTTTTACAACACATTATATAGAAACACAAGAAAGAACATTGCAATTAATTCCAAGTAATAAATCAATGGCTATTAAAAGATTGCTGTTAGTTGAATAGACACGTACTTGCGTATCTTAATACGATTTTATATTATTAAACAGCAAGTGTATCGAAGTTTTAAAAAGAAATTTCATTTACACGCAACTGGAAATCCTATTATACGAATTTACACACGTTAATTATTTTCAAAATATAAATATATTATATGAGCATTTCCGAAAGTTAATAAAACGCGATTAAATTTCAATTGAAATTTGAATATAGTTAAGAAATATAAATTCATATTAGGTTATAGATATGAGAATATCAGTCATTAATCTAACCTCCTTTGCCGCCATCCAATTTATCTAAGGTAACTCTGGCTTCTTGGATATCGGCATCCAAGCCAGGAAGACCGAGCGACAAGCTTTGTTTTACGAATGCGTCCAAAGATTTTCTGTCCTTTGATTTGATGGCTGTCTTCAATTGCGGACGAACGATTTCGGCGGATATAGATCCTGATAATCGAAAATTGTTTTCCATACAGATTTCAAAGTAAACTTAATTTGAAATACATAAATTTACATAGATAGAAATCTCAAAATTTCTCTAGAATTTACTCTTAATAACAATATTTACTTCTATTACTACAACTGTGATTAAATCTTAATGGCATTCTCTTAATTGATGGTATATTTGATGTCAATTTATTTTTAGAGGAATCAATATAACGTCTTCGATAAATACAATCGAATTATCTAGTTAAATTCAACAGGATTTATATCGTAAATATCGTTTAATGAAAATAAAGTATTCTTGTATGAATGCCTAACCTCCGTATCCGCCTCCCAATTTGTTGAGAGCTTCACGGGCCTCAATGATATCCAACGACAGTTCTGGACATTGGGCTTTCTCAGCAACCTCGATCAGATGCTCTAATTTCGGTCGGTCATTGTTCTTTACAGCTAAACGCAGTTTGTCACGAAGAGTGTCCGGTGACATATCATCAACAGAGATATCTAAGTAAAATGAGAGCAATTTTCATTACCATGAAGTCTTTCAATGTGTTAATTGAGAAAATGCGTACTAAATAGAAAAATTGGACTCAATTCCGTAGCTTAAAAATTGATTTTCATTATGATATTTCATTTGTTCGCAATGGAGATATTATCAAATAAATATCTTTTAAATATATTCTGTTATTTTTCTTTCTTTTAATTTATAAAGATTATTGATTAAGCGATGGCACCAATAATATATCATTTTCCAATTTGGTCGAAAAGATTTTCTACGATGTCAATAACACATATTATTATGAATATAAAAATCTTTCGTAAGCGCGATTACGGATTCTTGTTCGATGTTTGAAAATTAGAATTCTATTCACTTTGATTAAATGTTATATATCTTATAGTTAACCATTTACAATGAAATGTTTAATTTTTCAGAGAAATATTCGATTAATTTAAGGATAATAGAAAAGCACGCCGAACCTGTATCTCCATGTTTCTTTCGGAAAAGACCAAAGCGAGGGACTTTCATATGGAATCCAGGAAACGAGAAGCGTCCTAATAACCAAATTTCGTAATAATTTAGAAAGCGCGTTATATTAAATATGCAACTATGCTAGATTATATTCTATTTTCCATGAAAATTTCTGTAATATTTCACGGTTTGATGATTCAAATAATAATATTACATTCATTTTTCTATGACTTATCAATACGTATTTGTATAAGTTTATACAGTTATATATATATATATAATACATTTATAAAAATTATATAAGTGAGTGTGTGAGTGATAGAGAGATGTAATGGATTATCGACAATTATTAAAAGTGTAAAATATGGAGATTACATAGTCAATAATAATGCTGATTGGAATACATTTACTTCATTTGGAAAAATGTTTATGACATCAATAAAGTATTCAAAAGAGAATTTTTGAAATTCCTAATTCAGAAATATTTCAGCAATAATTTTAATAATATTCGCGACAGAGGTAGAATTATTCGGATATTATGTGCGAATTGACAGAATGTATAAGATATGGTGGATAGGACAAACCTTTGCCACTTTCTACCAGAGAATCCAGATGAATTCTGGCCTCTTGGATGTCGGGTATGAGTTCCGGGTATCCAGAACTGACACATTTAGCTATCACTTTCTCAAGATCGTCAGGATCATTTTTCTTTATGGCATTGTCTAATTTCAGGCGGAGTTTGTCTACACTCAATTTTCCTGACAAGCAAAACATACCAATGATAAATAAAGCCAAACTATAGCCTGCATCAGACAAGTAGTAGAATAAGTATACTGATAATAGTAGAAGGAAAATCGAACAAACTACACATTGAATATGATGGTATGAGAAAATTGAATGAAATGTTTTTTAGAATACAAGACAACGTCGAAAGACGGAAACATGATATATATAAAGGTCAATCGAAACACTATGGATTCATGGAGATCAAATAAAATGGAAATTACATGAAAAAATGTCGCTCGTAAAATAAAGGATTACTGACAGAAAAAAAATCTTTTATCACTTGGATTTTATGTATTTCGCTTTGATGATTATTGATCTTTATTTTCAAAATAGGTATTATTGTAAATTTCTCTGCATAATTACTTGGATATCAAGTAATTATTAGAGATTCACAACGAAATAAATTATTTGACATGGAATAGGATGAACATTTTATATATGTCCAGCAATATATTATTAGAATTGGATTTTTATTTCCATTAGAATAATGTCAGTGAATTATCGTTGAAAATTTGTAAGTTTTGATAATTTTGTTCATTTCATAATTTCGTTTTGGCAAATTGTATCATTTTCATTTTAACATTACGAGAAAATTTTCAAATGCATTATAACGTAAATATACTAGCTTCTTCCAAACAGAAATAGTTATTTCATCTTTGAATTTTATCCGGCATGAAATCTTCCAGAACCGTTATATTTCGATTTTCATGTGAGGTTACACAGCAAAATTGATTGCGATATACATATATAAGTGAGAGAGAGAATGAAGAAAGATATATGTAAACTGAGAGAGAGATTTAGCATGATAGAAAAAATAGGTGATAATCGTATAACATGATAGAAACTAACCTCCACGTCCAAATCCCATTCCGTCCAGAGTGTCTCTGGCCAGAGCAAGATCGAGAGAAAGTTCCGGATAACCGGCTTCCTCACACTCAGCGATGGCTTTTTCCAGCTCAGGCCGGCTCTTGTTTCTGATTGCGGTCTTCAATTGGCCTCGAAGAATCTCTGGGGTTTTCAGCACTAATTAACGCAATTATTTCATAATTATAATCATCCAGTAGTAAAGTAAACAGATTTTAATATCACGTTTTACATAGAAATTATTCATTGCTACTTGTCAATTAGTTTCAGTAAATCTTTACAAATTCTATGTTATAGAATTCTATTTGACAACTCCGTTACTAAATAAGAAACAACAAATTGATTAGTAAAAATTTAAATTCTGACTAGTATTTAAATCCTGTAGTTGATGTATTTTAATAAAACTATCGCTTTTGAATATTGCACACATAAAATCTCTTTGAAAAATGAAAATACATTTTAATACTTTTAAATGTGTTAGAAAAATTAATGTTAATATATTATCGATGTATGTGTATAAATGTGTCGTCTAACCTCCTTTTCCGCCCTCCAATTTAAATAAGGCTTCCCTGGCTTGTTGAATGTCGGCACCGAGACCAGGGAAACCGGCCGATACGCTTTCTTTAATGCTTGCATCCAACATCTTCTTGTCTTTTGATTGAAACGCAGCCTTCAGGCGTTCACGTAAACTTTCGAACGATAGACTTCCTGATAATCAAAAATCGAATATATTCTTCGTAATAAATGCTAATATTTTTAAGATACGAAAGTAAAATTTGTTTATATTTTTTAATAGATAATATTAAGTATTAATTGAAGGATTTATAAATTGAATAGTTACCGTGAGGAATTTACACTTGACAGCTTTAAAATGACGGATATGTAGGTTTTATATTTTAGAAATTAATAGGTCAAATTTTATTAATATCGTTACATTAAATTTAACATTTAACTATCGAAATAGAATCACAAGATATTTTGTGTTTGGCTAACCTCCAAATCCGCCTCCCAAATTTTTGAGAGTTTCACGGGCCTCACAGAGATCAAACGACAATTCTGGATAATCAGCTTCTTCAGCAACTTCGATAAGTTGCTCTAATTTCTTTCGGTCTTTGTTCTTCACAGCCAACCGCAGTTGGTCACGCAATGAATCCGGTGACATGTCATCCAGAGAGATATCTAAGTAAAATGATAGTCAGTTATATTGTTTAACCGTCAATTTCATAAAAGATAGTCTTCAACATTAATTTCAAATATTCTTATGGCTACATATTTATTTTTTATATTTATCTCTATTCAAGTAGAAAAAAAAATTTCGAATGGAAAAAATTATATTCTAAGTAATTCTAAATTTAATATTTCGCATTAGACCGAAAAAGAGCAATTATTTCATTTTAATAATTAATTTTTAATTCCATTTTATTATTTTGATAATTTAGTCGAATTAATTATTTGGTAGAATTCTACTTGCAATAATGATATAAAAATATCGATTTTAGTCGGTAATTCTATTATAATATAAACGAAATCACTAACACTGTAGTTTGCACTGATAGCAATTAGACATTCTAACAAATTCAAAAAAAAAAAAAAAAAAAAAAATTATCGTGTTTATCAGTAAAAATTATTCTTTCCACTTAATGATAACTGCTAAATTATGAAATATTTCGTGTATTGATTATTAAAATAAATATTAAAATTCTAACCTGCATCTCCATGTTTCTTACGAAACAGACTGAATCGGGGGAGTTTAATGTCGAGTCGTGGAAACGAGAATGATCCTGATAACCAAAATTAATGATATCGAAATAGAGACAGTTTTAAAATAATTCCGTTGAGGCAATTGCTGAGATTTGCTTTTATTTCGTGTTTACGCATTTAAATGATGAATGATAGAATAACGTAATTTCCGTAGGTCAATTTGTAAGAAATTTTTAAGTTTATATGTGTACACGTGAAACCAAATTTATCATGTATTAAAAAGATAGATAACATTATTATAGAAATTATTGTTTGCAGTTAAATAGATATATTTGATGGAATGAAAATTTGACGATTATGTCATTATCTGATATGAAATCTTGCAAATGTTTTCTTCAGAATTACGCCTCGGCTAATGCAAGATACATTGGAAAATGTCGTGATTGGTTATAGGCAGGTTTTCTAAAACACTAAAGCAGAAAATATGGGGAAGGGACAAACCTTTGCCACTTTCTTCCAAAGACTCCAGATGAAGTCTGGCCTCTTGGATATCGGGTATGAGTTCCGAGTATCCGGAAATGACACATTCATCTATCGCTTTCTCCAAATCTTCGGGATCATTTTTCTTTATGGCAGTTTTTAGTTTCAAGCGGAGTTTGTCTACGCTCAATTTTCCTGACAAGCAAAACGGATCAATGACAACAATAGGAAATCCATTCCCAAGTCAGATAATGACAATTATGGGAAATCAGTTTTAGCACATTAACGAGGACGTGTAAAAACAAGCAGAAAATTAATGAACTATTGAAACTTAAAATTACACGTATGTTTTACATAAATGGATTAATGAAACTATTTGTCTTCAATCGAAACGATATCGCTGCTGGTTAGCGATGCAGAAATTTCAACTACTAATACAATCTGTATTTCTAAAATATTGAAGACATTCAGTTTTATACTTTTCAACTATTAATTATTTTATATCTTACAAAATATATATGGGAACAGATTCCGATAAATGAATGCTTTCAATTTTTGAAAACAAACATATACTTTCATACATAAAGTGTAATAATTATTTTTTGCGATAGATATATTAAAGAGAAAAACAATAGTTAAATCTTCTGATAGTTTCTGTTCCCATGTTTAAAGATTCATTAGTTGAGGTGCGTGAAAAAAGAAATCGTTAATTTTATTTGTTTATGTTCTCCGATGGACGAACGCCATGGTGTCGAAAAGAAAAAAGGGACATCCCGCACACTAACCTCCACGCCCAAATCCCATACTTTCCAAAGTTTCTCTGGCTAAACGGAGATCAGGGGAAAGTTCCAGATAACCAGATTTCTCACATTCAATGATCGCACTCTCCAATTCAGACCGGTTCCTGCTTTTGATTGCTGCCGTCAGTTGACCACGCAGGGCGTCTGGTGATTTCAGCACTAATTAAAGTAATTAGTAATTTTGCATATTCAGTATTTATAAGTTCACTTTTACTTTTAATATATCGAAGAATTCCTCCTTTTAAGTTTGTAGAATGAACAACTACACCAAATACATTAGAATATTTAGCTTTTACAACACATTATATAGAAACACAAGAAAGAACATTGCAATTAATTCCAAGTAATAAATCAATGGCTATTAAAAGATTGCTGTTAGTTGAATAGACACGTACTTGCGTATCTTAATACGATTTTATATTATTAAACAGCAAGTGTATCGAAGTTTTAAAAAGAAATTTCATTTACACGCAACTGGAAATCCTATTATACGAATTTACACACGTTAATTATTTTCAAAATATAAATATATTATATGAGCATTTCCGAAAGTTAATAAAACGCGATTAAATTTCAATTGAAATTTGAATATAGTTAAGAAATATAAATTCATATTAGGTTATAGATATGAGAATATCAGTCATTAATCTAACCTCCTTTGCCGCCATCCAATTTATCTAAGGTAACTCTGGCTTCTTGGATATCGGCATCCAAGCCAGGAAGACCGAGCGACAAGCTTTGTTTTACGAATGCGTCCAAAGATTTTCTGTCCTTTGATTTGATGGCTGTCTTCAATTGCGGACGAACGATTTCGGCGGATATAGATCCTGATAATCGAAAATTGTTTTCCATACAGATTTCAAAGTAAACTTAATTTGAAATACATAAATTTACATAGATAGAAATCTCAAAATTTCTCTAGAATTTACTCTTAATAACAATATTTACTTCTATTACTACAACTGTGATTAAATCTTAATGGCATTCTCTTAATTGATGGTATATTTGATGTCAATTTATTTTTAGAGGAATCAATATAACGTCTTCGATAAATACAATCGAATTATCTAGTTAAATTCAACAGGATTTATATCGTAAATATCGTTTAATGAAAATAAAGTATTCTTGTATGAATGCCTAACCTCCGTATCCGCCTCCCAATTTGTTGAGAGCTTCACGGGCCTCAATGATATCCAACGACAGTTCTGGACATTGGGCTTTCTCAGCAACCTCGATCAGATGCTCTAATTTCGGTCGGTCATTGTTCTTTACAGCTAAACGCAGTTTGTCACGAAGAGTGTCCGGTGACATATCATCAACAGAGATATCTAAGTAAAATGAGAGCAATTTTCATTACCATGAAGTCTTTCAATGTGTTAATTGAGAAAATGCGTACTAAATAGAAAAATTGGACTCAATTCCGTAGCTTAAAAATTGATTTTCATTATGATATTTCATTTGTTCGCAATGGAGATATTATCAAATAAATATCTTTTAAATATATTCTGTTATTTTTCTTTCTTTTAATTTATAAAGATTATTGATTAAGCGATGGCACCAATAATATATCATTTTCCAATTTGGTCGAAAAGATTTTCTACGATGTCAATAACACATATTATTATGAATATAAAAATCTTTCGTAAGCGCGATTACGGATTCTTGTTCGATGTTTGAAAATTAGAATTCTATTCACTTTGATTAAATGTTATATATCTTATAGTTAACCATTTACAATGAAATGTTTAATTTTTCAGAGAAATATTCGATTAATTTAAGGATAATAGAAAAGCACGCCGAACCTGTATCTCCATGTTTCTTTCGGAAAAGACCAAAGCGAGGGACTTTCATATGGAATCCAGGAAACGAGAAGCGTCCTAATAACCAAATTTCGTAATAATTTAGAAAGCGCGTTATATTAAATATGCAACTATGCTAGATTATATTCTATTTTCCATGAAAATTTCTGTAATATTTCACGGTTTGATGATTCAAATAATAATATTACATTCATTTTTCTATGACTTATCAATACGTATTTGTATAAGTTTATACAGTTATATATATATATATAATACATTTATAAAAATTATATAAGTGAGTGTGTGAGTGATAGAGAGATGTAATGGATTATCGACAATTATTAAAAGTGTAAAATATGGAGATTACATAGTCAATAATAATGCTGATTGGAATACATTTACTTCATTTGGAAAAATGTTTATGACATCAATAAAGTATTCAAAAGAGAATTTTTGAAATTCCTAATTCAGAAATATTTCAGCAATAATTTTAATAATATTCGCGACAGAGGTAGAATTATTCGGATATTATGTGCGAATTGACAGAATGTATAAGATATGGTGGATAGGACAAACCTTTGCCACTTTCTTCCAGAGAATCCAGATGAATTCTGGCCTCTTGGATGTCGGGTATGAGTTCCGGGTATCCAGAACTGACACATTTAGCTATCACTTTCTCAAGATCGTCAGGATCATTTTTCTTTATGGCATTGTCTAATTTCAGGCGGAGTTTGTCTACACTCAATTTTCCTGACAAGCAAAACATACCAATGATAAATAAAGCCAAACTATAGCCTGCATCAGACAAGTAGTAGAATAAGTATACTGATAATAGTAGAAGGAAAATCGAACAAACTACACATTGAATATGATGGTATGAGAAAATTGAATGAAATGTTTTTTAGAATACAAGACAACGTCGAAAGACGGAAACATGATATATATAAAGGTCAATCGAAACACTATGGATTCATGGAGATCAAATAAAATGGAAATTACATGAAAAAATGTCGCTCGTAAAATAAAGGATTACTGACAAAAAAAAAATCTTTTATCACTTGGATTTTATGTATTTCGCTTTGATGATTATTGATCTTTATTTTCAAAATAGGTATTATTGTAAATTTCTCTGCATAATTACTTGGATATCAAGTAATTATTAGAGATTCACAACGAAATAAATTATTTGACATGGAATAGGATGAACATTTTATATATGTCCAGCAATATATTATTAGAATTGGATTTTTATTTCCATTAGAATAATGTCAGTGAATTATCGTTGAAAATTTGTAAGTTTTGATAATTTTGTTCATTTCATAATTTCGTTTTGGCAAATTGTATCATTTTCATTTTAACATTACGAGAAAATTTTCAAATGCATTATAACGTAAATATACTAGCTTCCTCCAAACAGAAATAGTTATTTCATCTTTGAATTTTATCCGGCATGAAATCTTCCAGAACCGTTATATTTCGATTTTCATGTGAGGTTACACAGCAAAATTGATTGCGATATACATATATAAGTGAGAGAGAGAATGAAGAAAGATATATGTAAACTGAGAGAGAGATTTAGCATGATAGAAAAAATAGGTGATAATCGTATAACATGATAGAAACTAACCTCCACGTCCAAATCCCATTCCGTCCAGAGTGTCTCTGGCCAGAGCAAGATCGAGAGAAAGTTCCGGATAACCGGCTTCCTCACACTCAGCGATGGCTTTTTCCAGCTCAGGCCGGCTCTTGTTTCTGATTGCGGTCTTCAATTGGCCTCGAAGAATCTCTGGGGTTTTCAGCACTAATTAACGCAATTATTTCATAATTATAATCATCCAGTAGTAAAGTAAACAGATTTTAATATCACGTTTTACATAGAAATTATTCATTGCTACTTGTCAATTAGTTTCAGTAAATCTTTACAAATTCTATGTTATAGAATTCTATTTGACAACTCCGTTACTAAATAAGAAACAACAAATTGATTAGTAAAAATTTAAATTCTGACTAGTATTTAAATCCTGTAGTTGATGTATTTTAATAAAACTATCGCTTTTGAATATTGCACACATAAAATCTCTTTGAAAAATGAAAATACATTTTAATACTTTTAAATGTGTTAGAAAAATTAATGTTAATATATTATCGATGTATGTGTATAAATGTGTCGTCTAACCTCCTTTTCCGCCCTCCAATTTAAATAAGGCTTCCCTGGCTTGTTGAATGTCGGCACCGAGACCAGGGAAACCGGCCGATACGCTTTCTTTAATGCTTGCATCCAACATCTTCTTGTCTTTTGATTGAAACGCAGCCTTCAGGCGTTCACGTAAACTTTCGAACGATAGACTTCCTGATAATCAAAAATCGAATATATTCTTCGTAATAAATGCTAATATTTTTAAGATACGAAAGTAAAATTTGTTTATATTTTTTAATAGATAATATTAAGTATTAATTGAAGGATTTATAAATTGAATAGTTACCGTGAGGAATTTACACTTGACAGCTTTAAAATGACGGATATGTAGGTTTTATATTTTAGAAATTAATAGGTCAAATTTTATTAATATCGTTACATTAAATTTAACATTTAACTATCGAAATAGAATCACAAGATATTTTGTGTTTGGCTAACCTCCAAATCCGCCTCCCAAATTTTTGAGAGTTTCACGGGCCTCACAGAGATCAAACGACAATTCTGGATAATCAGCTTCTTCAGCAACTTCGATAAGTTGCTCTAATTTCTTTCGGTCTTTGTTCTTCACAGCCAACCGCAGTTGGTCACGCAATGAATCCGGTGACATGTCATCCAGAGAGATATCTAAGTAAAATGATAGTCAGTTATATTGTTTAACCGTCAATTTCATAAAAGATAGTCTTCAACATTAATTTCAAATATTCTTATGGCTACATATTTATTTTTTATATTTATCTCTATTCAAGTAGAAAAAAAAATTTCGAATGGAAAAAATTATATTCTAAGTAATTCTGAATTTAATATTTCGCATTAGACCGAAAAAGAGCAATTATTTCATTTTAATAATTAATTTTTAATTCCATTTTATTATTTTGATAATTTAGTCGAATTAATTATTTGGTAGAATTCTACTTGCAATAATGATATAAAAATATCGATTTTAGTCGGTAATTCTATTATAATATAAACGAAATCACTAACACTGTAGTTTGCACTGATAGCAATTAGACATTCTAACAAATTCAAAAAAAAAAAAAAAAAAAAATGTCGTGTTTATCAGTAAAAATTATTCTTTCCACTTAATGATAACTGCTAAATTATGAAATATTTCGTGTATTGATTATTAAAATAAATATTAAAATTCTAACCTGCATCTCCATGTTTCTTACGAAACAGACTGAATCGGGGGAGTTTAATGTCGAGTCGTGGAAACGAGAATGATCCTGATAACCAAAATTAATGATATTGAAATAGAGACAGTTTTAAAATATTTCCGTTGAGGCAATTGCTGAGATTTGCTTTTATTTCGTGTTTACGCATTTAAATGATGAATGATAGAATAACGTAATTTCCGTAGGTCAATTTGTAAGAAATTTTTAAGTTTATATGTGTACACGTGAAACCAAATTTATCATGTATTAAAAAGATAGATAACATTATTATAGAAATTATTGTTTGCAGTTAAATAGATATATTTGATGGAATGAAAATTTGACGATTATGTCATTATCTGATATGAAATCTTGCAAATGTTTTCTTCAGAATTACGCCTCGGCTAATGCAAGATACATTGGAAAATGTCGTGATTGGTTATAGGCAGGTTTTCTAAAACACTAAAGCAGAAAATATGGGGAAGGGACAAACCTTTGCCACTTTCTTCCAAAGACTCCAGATGAAGTCTGGCCTCTTGGATATCGGGTATGAGTTCCGAGTATCCGGAAATGACACATTCATCTATCGCTTTCTCCAAATCTTCGGGATCATTTTTCTTTATGGCAGTTTTTAGTTTCAAGCGGAGTTTGTCTACGCTCAATTTTCCTGACAAGCAAAACGGATCAATGACAACAATAGGAAATCCATTCCCAAGTCAGATAATGACAATTATGGGAAATCAGTTTTAGCACATTAACGAGGACGTGTAAAAACAAGCAGAAAATTAATGAACTATTGAAACTTAAAATTACACGTATGTTTTACATAAATGGATTAATGAAACTATTTGTCTTCAATCGAAACGATATCGCTGCTGGTTAGCGATGCAGAAATTTCAACTACTAATACAATCTGTATTTCTAAAATATTGAAGACATTCAGTTTTATACTTTTCAACTATTAATTATTTTATATCTTACAAAATATATATGGGAACAGATTCCGATAAATGAATGCTTTCAATTTTTGAAAACAAACATATACATTCATACATAAAGTGTAATAATTATTTTTTGCGATAGATATATTAAAGAGAAAACCAATAGTTAAATCTTCTGATAGTTTCTGTTCCCATGTTTAAAGATTCATTAGTTGAGGTGCGTGAAAAAAGAAATCGTTAATTTTATTTGTTTATGTTCTCCGATGGACGCACGCCATGGTGTCGAAAAGAAAAAAGGGACATCCCGCACACTAACCTCCACGCCCAAATCCCATACTTTCCAAAGTTTCTCTGGCTAAACGGAGATCAGGGGAAAGTTCCAGATAACCAGATTTCTCACATTCAATGATCGCACTCTCCAATTCAGACCGGTTCCTGCTTTTGATTGCTGCCGTCAGTTGACCACGCAGGGCGTCTGGTGATTTCAGCACTGATTAAAGTAATTAGTAATTTTGCATATTCAGTATTTATAAGTAGATGTTTTCACTTTTACTTTTAATATATCGAAGAATTCCTCCTTTTAAGTTTGTAGAATGAACAACTACACCAAATACATTAGAATATTTAGCTTTTACAACACATTATATAGAAACACAAGAAAGAACATTGCAATTAATTCCAAGTAATAAATCAATGGCTATTAAAAGATTGCTGTTAGTTGAATAGACACGTACTTGCGTATCTTAATACGATTTTATATTATTAAACAGCAAGTGTATCGAAGTTTTAAAAAGAAATTTCATTTACACGCAACTGGAAATCATATTATACGAATTTACACACGTTAATTATTTTCAAAATATAAATATATTATATGAGCATTTCCGAAAGTTAATAAAACGCGATTAAATTTCAATTGAAATTTGAATATAGTTAAGAAATATAAATTCATATTAGGTTATAGATATGAGAATATCAGTCATTAATCTAACCTCCTTTGCCGCCATCCAATTTATCTAAGGTAACTCTGGCTTCTTGGATATCGGCATCCAAGCCAGGAAGACCGAGCGACAAGCTTTGTTTTACGAATGCGTCCAAAGATTTTCTGTCCTTTGATTTGATGGCTGTCTTCAATTGCGGACGAACGATTTCGGCGGATATAGATCCTGATAATCGAAAATTGTTTTCCATACAGATTTCAAAGTAAACTTAATTTGAAATACATAAATTTACATAGATAGAAATCTCAAAATTTCTCTAGAATTTACTCTTAATAACAATATTTACTTCTATTACTACAACTGTGATTAAATCTTAATGGCATTCTCTTAATTGATGGTATATTTGATGTCAATTTATTTTTAGAGGAATCAATATAACGTCTTCGATAAATACAATCGAATTATCTAGTTAAATTCAACAGGATTTATATCGTAAATATCGTTTAATGAAAATAAAGTATTCTTGTATGAATGCCTAACCTCCGTATCCGCCTCCCAATTTGTTGAGAGCTTCACGGGCCTCAATGATATCCAACGACAGTTCTGGACATTGGGCTTTCTCAGCAACCTCGATCAGATGCTCTAATTTCGGTCGGTCATTGTTCTTTACAGCTAAACGCAGTTTGTCACGAAGAGTGTCCGGTGACATATCATCAACAGAGATATCTAAGTAAAATGAGAGCAATTTTCATTACCATGAAGTCTTTCAATGTGTTAATTGAGAAAATGCGTACGAAATAGAAAAATTGAACTCAATTCCGTAGCTTAAAAATTGATTTTCATTATGATATTTCATTTGTTCGCAATGGAGATATTATCAAATAAATATCTTTTAAATATATTCTGTTATTTTTCTTTCTTTTAATTTATAAAGATTATTGATTAAGCGATGGCACCAATAATATATCATTTTCCAATTTGGTCGAAAAGATTTTCTACGATGTCAATAACACATATTATTATGAATATAAAAATCTTTCGTAACCGCGATTACGGATTCTTGTTCGATGTTTGAAAATTAGAATTCTATTCACTTTGATTAAATATTATATATCTTATAGTTAACCATTTACAATGAAATTTTTAATTTTTCAGAGAAATATTCGATTAATTTAAGGATAATAGAAAAGCACGCCGAACCTGTATCTCCATGTTTCTTTCGGAAAAGACCAAAGCGAGGGACTTTCGTATGGAATCCAGGAAACGAGAAGCGTCCTAATAACCAAATTTCGTAATAATTTAGAAAGCGCGTTATATTAAATATGCAACTATGCTAGATTATATTCTATTTTCCATGAAAATTTCTCTAATATTTCACGGTTTGAAGATTCAAATAATATTATTACATTCATTTTTCTATGACTTATCAATACGTATTTGTATAAGTTTATACAGTTATATATATATATATATATATATATATATATATATATATATATATATATATATATATATATATATATACTTTTATATATATTATATAAGTGAGTGTGTAAGTGATAGAGTGGTGTAATGGATTATCGACAATTATTAAAAGTGTAAAATATGGAGATTACATAGTCTATAATAATGCTGATTGGAATACATTTTCTTCATTTGGAAAAATGTTTACGACATCAATAAAGTATTTAAAAGACAATTTTTGAAATTCCTAATTCAGAAATATTTCAGCAATAATTTTAATAATATTCGCAATTGAGGTTGAATTATTCGAATATTATGTGCGAATTGACAGTATTTATAAGATATGGTGGTTAGCAAAATCTTTGCCACTTTCTTCCAGAGAATCCAGATGAATTCTGGCCTCTTGGATGTCGGGTATGAGTTCGGGGTATCCAGGACTGACACATTTAGCTATCACTTTCTCCAGAACATCTGGATCATTTTCCTTTACGGCACCGTGTAATTTTAGGCGGAGTTTATCTATGCTCAATTTTCCTGACAAGCAAAGCATACCAATTATAATAAAATGAAATCTATACGCACACCATGTGCTATGTAGTGCATTAGGAACTGTGAAAATGTGTAGAATGTAAATCAAACTTATATTAGCTGTTGATGATATCGATGAGTGAATTTTTTCCAATCTTTTGAAAATTTTACGAGAAATCAAATATTCTATAGTAAAGAATATTTTGAAATGTACTTTGTTGAAATCCTTAATATCAACGGTGGCAAATTAAGAAAAGCAAAGAGTTTTTAGCGGCAAAAAGCAAATTTCAAATTTACTATTTTTCATGAAAATGCTTTTTTTTTTTGTCTTTTTCATTTTTTCTTCTTAATTGAATTCTGTCAAATGCAAATATTTAATTTTATTATATATTTTTTATAATTGAATTTACATATATATATATATATATATATATATATATATATATATATATATATATATATATATATATATTACATGCATATTAAATCGATGGAAGAATTTATTTTTGTATGAAATTGAATGTTTATGCAAAAAAATTATCCATTGACAAAATACTTTATCCAAGTTTACCTTTTTTAGTAACATCGAATCAATTCAATATAATTATTACTTTTGTAGAAAAATATACACTGAGTAATTCATTTTGGACAATAATTTATCTATTAAATAAATTATTATATACACATATTTTCATGAATGAGTAGCAAGTAATTACAAATTCTCTACTTGATGTTATTAATTTTTACTGTAACTTTATATTGAAGCCTTGTGAAAGCGTTAGACAATGATTTTTAGCTGAGGCAAGAATGTGAACAAAAGAATAAAATGGATTGATGTTGAACATCTAATACACGAACCTCCATGCCCAAAGCCCATACTTTCATATGTGTCTCTGGCTTGACTGAGATCGAGAGAAAGTTCAGGGTATCCGGCTTCCTCACATTCAAGGATGGCCTTCTCCAATTCAGGTTGACTTTTATTTTTGATTGCTGTCCGTAACTGACCACGAAGTTCGTCTGGTGATTTCAGCCCTGATTGATGTAATTATTATTTTTAAATATTGTAAAGTTGCAGAGAAAACTTTTTTAATTACTTAAACACAAATTACTGATTGATGTCATCAAATTTTATAATTATTCGGAAATCAATGTGTGAAAAATCGATATATTTAAAATATCACCAGGAAGGCCGAGTGATATGGTTTGTTTAATGGTCATATCTAGAGCCTTCTTATCCTTTGATTTGACAGCTGCTTTCAGCTCTTCACGTACGCCTTCAGCGTTTATAGAGCCTGGTTATCAAAAGTTGTTTTTATAGTATAAATGCAGAGTTACTTAAGGCCCACGTTTGAATTTTACATAATTTTTTTCTGTGTGTTACTTAAAAACAAGATTTACTATAGAGATTTAAAATTGCAATTGAATTGTTATTTGAATTGGCGTTACAATATTATTATTAGATCTAAATTTTAATTTTAGCTGTCTTAGTTACATTTTTAAAAGAATTTATATGTTTGTGTATGTATGAATACGTGTGTGATTAGCTAACCTCCATATCCACCTCCCAATTTTTGGAGAGCGTCACGGGCTTCACGAAGATCAAACCCCAGTTCCGGATACTGGGCTTTCTCAGCAACTGGGATAAGCCGCTCTAGAGTTGATCTGTCATTGTTTTTCACAGCAGACCTCAATTGGGCACTCAGAGTATCAGGAGACAGATCTTGCAGAGAGACATCTAAGTAAAATGACAAATTTCGTATTGTAAATAAGTTTATATTTTTATTTTGCACAAAACTTACCTTGATTTAGACATTCTTTTATGCATGGAATATTTTAATCTCAAATTACGTGATATTTTAATTTTTTAAACGCACCTTGTTCAAAAATGTAGTATTCCTATTTTGTTGAACACAAAACATTTTAATATTTTTTTTTAAATATCTCTGTTAATGAATAAAAGTGTTTAAAAAGAGCTTCTGTAATTTGTAGATAGATCATTACGAACATTTTTTTCAGGTTACTGATCCCATTCTCTTTATTTTTTACCACAATATTTCGGCCGATCAAATACTTGGATGCACAATCCTTATAGAAGAAAGGAGACCCGTTAGTAAGCCTTTAAACGACAACTGTCCTGCTCTCAGAAGATTAGTAGACATATGAAAATATTAACAACCTTTTTTTCGTATGGATTTTTCTTATTACGGAAACGGATAAAACGAAATGTTGTGGCGACAACAGAAACAAAACAAATGAGATCAACAATACGAGCAGTTTTTTGAAATTTGAAATTCATTTAATAATATTAAAGAAAATATATTATAATGTACAGAGATATTATACATGCATAATATGAATAGATTAAATGATATTATAGAGATGATTTTAATAACTTTATCAGATCTTTTATATTTTAACCTGATTGTAATTATTATTATTAGCAAAATAGTAAATGAGGCAAACCTGGTTGATCTTGTCCTTTGGAGAAGAGACGCATGCTCGGGGCTTTCACGTGGAAGCCAGAAAATGGTTTAAATCCTGATAACCAAAATCAGTGACATTTGATGATGGAATACAGTGTAAACGGAATATCCATGAAAACAAGTGTTAACGTCTATGATTTTAACCGTTGAATAATAAAAGGAGAGTTACCTCCCCTTTGAGATATTATTTTAAATTAAAAAAAATTACGATTACTGAGAGTGTTTTAAAAATGGGATTTCTTATGAAACACCTTTTATTATATCATTTTCAATAATGTATCATTTTCAAATTACCAACTATTAGAAGTGAGAGCAATTTAATTTAATTTCCGATGCGAATAATTTCATTTACGACAACATTATTCATCTTACCTTGGGAATAATCGAGACTTCAATCGTATGTATATAAAAAGAAGGTCCCAAATATTTTAAAATTGTAGAAAAATGGTGCAAAGTTTTACAAATATGTACAAAACAAAAAACAACCTTAGAATTATTCAGAATCTCAGTTAAAAAGCCGAGCAATATAGAAATCATATAAAAATATATCATATAAAAAGATTATATAAGATCACATAAAATATATATAAGAATCTGAAATCAATATAAGGATTCCAAACAAACCTCTGCCACTTTCCTTCACAGGCTGCAGATTAAGCCTGGCTTCTTGGATATCAGGTATAAGTTCCGAGTGTCCGGAACTGACACATTCAGCTATCACTTTCTCCAGAGCTTCTGGATCGTTTTGTTTTTTGGCTGAGTCCATTTTCTGTCGCAGTTTGTCTGGGGTCATTGATCCTGACAAGCAAAACATATCAATGGCAACAATATCAACTCTATTCCAATCATCGGAGACGAAGTAGAAGAGAGACAGTGAAACAACCAGAAAAAAACATTAGAAATTGATGAAAATAGAGAGACGCTTAATTTGATTCCACTGTTAAAAATGCAAGATGCAATCAGATATTGACATGCGTGACAGAAAGCCAATAGTGGTCATTGGAATGCGATCGACAGACGATGTTTCAAAAAAAAGAAACTTAAGGAGGAAATGTCCAGTTCAATATGCAAAAATTTAGTGTAAATATCACTGTTTTATTCCATGCTTATTCGAATCAGTATAAATAAGAGCATGTCGTATTAAAGCAATCAAAAATTACCGTTTAAAAGCAAAAAAGAATGTCTTTAAACGTTAGAAACAATAAAAACCATCAATTAATCAAACATAATAAAACAAATATATGGATAGAAAAATGTCGTCTGTAAACGTACATGAATGTTTACAGATTTCAGGACAGATATCCTACTTATATTCCATGTTTATGGTTAAATGATAGCAACTCTTCGAGAAATAAATGTGACTGGAATCGAAATGCAGACAAAGCAAAACTAAATTAAAATTCGTTCGATGTTATAAACAGGAGATGTGCGCAGTTAAAGAAAATAAAAAATGCAAAGAATTGTTGCAAAGCGAAAATGTAAGAATTAAATAATGTTAGATTCCAAAAATTGTTTTTTAATGCAGGCAAAACCACAAGATTCAGATATAGAACAGAAGAGATAAAAAAATCAAAAAGTCAAGATTTAGCAGCATTTTAATTACTGAACCATACGTGATAAATATATTAAATAAATTAATTGCTACTAGTGCATCACCGATTTTCCGGCAGCTGATGAACATTCACGAGTTTTAACCCAAAGAAAATTACGAGTGAGCATTTGAATTTGTATAATGTACAAACAATGTCCACGATTTTACTATAGACATACGTTACAAATTACTATGAAAATTGATTGTGAGTAAAATGGATAGACAACGATCAGGAAATTAAGAGAATGTTTATGAGAAAATAAGGTTACAATAACAATCATATATAGGCATTTGCGATGATTTTATTATAGAAGTGCATTGAAAATCAAGAAGGAAAATATTGTGAATAGTAAGAAATGAAAGCAAGCGTTCCTGAAAAAATGTTCTGTATATTTATCATTGCATACAAAAATATTACGAAAGAACCAAATAATGACGAAGTCAAAAAGGAGAAAAATCAGAACACGTGCTAATTGACTTCATTGAACTGCAACCATAAAGATATTAATCAATTTTAATAGATTATATATGCAGTATTAATATAATAAAATAGACAATCAGTAAAAGACAAAGCATTTTCAGGCAACGATCTTTAAATTGGCACTGAGATTGTTATCTTGGAAAGAAGATACTCCAGCGCTCTGAAATTCTGCGTTCAATAATTGGTATTGAAACCATGCTGAAGCGAAGTTATTGTGCTTGTTGGCTGAGGCGATAAAGAGAAAGAGAGCAGAATAAAAATGAATTAATAATATAATATCGGATAAACTAACCTCCACGCCCAAAGCCCATATTTTCAAGAGTGTCTCTGGCCAGACTGAGATCAAGAGAAAGTTCCGGATAACCGGCTTTCTCGCATTCAGAGATGGCCTTCTCCAATTCAGTTCGGCTCTTTTTTGTGATTGCTGACTTCAGTTGGCTACGGAGAGCGTCAGGTGATTTCAGTCCTGATGAAGGTAAACATTGATTAGAATTTTTGTGGTAGAAACATTAGAAATTCACCCTTTAATCCACTGGATTGCTATTGACATAATGGAACCAATTAGATTAAATTTATTATATAATGATTTGAAATTCTTTATTTAGTTAAGAGAAGAGAACCGCGATTACAATATACATACATATATATATATATATATATATATATATATATATATATATATATATATATATATATATATATATATATAAGGTAGGTATAAATGAACATTACTCTTTTATGGAATACACGAAACTTTTGATATGTAATTCTTAAAAAAATTAAAACAATAATCGAATTGACAAAATTTATTAAAATCGATAAATGAAGTTGAATAATTGTTTCCGTAGAAAAAGAATTAAATATCGTTAATATATTTGTTATATACATCTGCGTCGTATATACATAAAACTAGAATCTAACCTCCTTTGACACCTTCCAGTTTATACAAAACATCTCTGGCTTCTTGGATGTCAACATCGAGGCCAGGAAGGCCGGTCGATACGCTCTCTTTAATGGTTGTATCCAAAATTTTCTTATCCTTTTCACCGATGGCTGTTTTCAACTGCTGACGCGCATTTTCGGGGGTTATAGAACCTAATAATCAAAAGTTAATTTTATTGCAGACTTTAAACTTTGATGAAAATCAGTGTAGATACGCATATACCGACCACAACTGTTTTCGTACCCATAATTATACTTGTATTTATAATATTAGTTTATTTCAACTCTATTTACTTGGAAAGATATGAAAGATCACAAATTCAAAAATATGGAGCGTTTAATTTAATGAACATTACCTGATACAAATGTTGATTTTAAGATGTTCGCACGTGCAATCTAAACCTACCTGCTACGTTTCATTAAGTTTACGGATAATTTTACAACTGTTAACTAACAATGTTGTACTTTGCAACAAATAAAACAAATTACATATTTCGTTGATTTTTACATTTATATTTAAAATAAACTAGCCTGTGGCTATTGTGTATGGACAAGAAATTTATATCAACACGGTAAATTTTCCAAAGCATTCTCTCTCTGGCTATTTAAAATTCAAAATTGAAGTATTTATTGAAAATAAGAGTTATTCCCTCAAAACAGTAACAGACAGGTCTAACGAATTTACACATACGACATCATTAATTTAAATACGCGCAGTTATCTCCTAAAGTAATACCTCCTCTTTTGTCACGTTGATCCTTCAGAAGTGCATGATCCTTGTATGGGGATAGAATTTAACCCTTCCCGCCGACAAAATATTTTTTATTGTTTGATATCAATCCGGAAAAATGGCGTCTGATATGAAACGGTATAGGGTAATTGAATTCCATAAAGGAGTAAATAAAGAAAATTCAACCACTGACATCCATCGATGCTTGATAAACGTTGAAAGACACCAAACGCTGATGTTTGGCAGGGTATGAAATACATTTTTGAACTGGCGAAACGATGTGTGTGGGATAAGCCACATTCTGGGCGGCTCTGTATCATAACAAGTATTTCGAAAAAGGCAAAGCAAATGATGGTAACTTTGTGGGAAAAATGGAGGTTTGTAGCTGAATAATTTCTCTACCCAACGGTATTATTGATCTACCTTGTAGCTGTTGAAAATTATTTTAGACGAGAGAGGCATTACCTTCGGAGTGACATTCGTAGCAACATTTGTATCAAATACTTTAGTTACTTAAGTGTTCATAATTATTTTACTAATTTAAAATTATTTGAATGAAGAAATTTTGAAATTATTTGATGTAGAAATTTTTAATTTATTTTAAGTTCTTTAAGGTTAAAAATATTAAACTAAAGGGCAACTGTGTTAAATTAAAATATAAAATACAATTAGTTTACATTTTAAACCTGTGTGTGCGCGCACGAGCGCCTGATGAACATTGCGCTTTTAATAACTATGGTAAATTAATGTATTTTTTTAAAAAGTGCTGACCTCCATAACCTCCGCCTAAATTATTAAGCGCTTGCCGAGCATCACGGAGATCGTAGGCTAACTCTGGGTATTTGCAGGCCTCACACTCAAGAATCAGCCTCTCTAAATACGGCTTGTCTTTACGTTGCGTGGCTGTTTTCAATTGTTCCTGAATGGCTTTCGGAGATTTCAAACTGACCATCATTCCTACATAACAAAATTTGCGATATTAAATAAACTGTTTTAAAATTTCTTACAAAGCTTAATTCTAAAAATATAAACAACTGGTTTATTACACAGAATCATTTTTAGAAAGAAAATATTCTCTGATTATATTTAAATCAAACATCTGTTTAATGTTCAAGATGTTCTTATTATAACAGTATTTTATTTGTGGCTTCATTAGTTCAGTTAGTAAATGTATTAGGTCGGTGCAAAAATAATGTCGTTTTTCTTTTGAAGTTGAACATCAAAAACGATATTAATTTTGCATCAACCTAATAACCATTTATGGAAAGCAGAAACAAGATGAATTTATTTGCTGTGTTTTCTTTCTTTTATTCGTACGTATATTCATTCTAAGTTAATTAAGGAGAAGGCATGTTTCTCTTACAAGAACATAAATTTATAAGAGATGCTATAATTATTATTTTGCCTTTGAAATTGAGAAAACTTTACTTTCAGATAATGTCTGTAAATATTATTAATACATACATACACACATACACACACACACACATATATATATATATATATATATATATATATATATATATATATATATATATATATATATATTATTATTTAACCATTACATATATGATTTATTATTTATTTCACCATTACTTAACCATTAACAGCACTGTTTCACTCTTAGCAATTTTTCAAAATGAGTGTCTGTTTGTTATTAACACTCCTGGGACTTATTTTTCGTTTTTCAAAAAGGATGCGTCAGCGTACTGACAGTTACAAATAATAATAAGCAAGCACCAATTTTGAAAATTGCTAAGCGTGAAAGAGTGATTTCAAATGTTAAATAAATAAAAAAAATGTTACTTCTATGTGTATTCAAAAGCTCTTTTACAATTTTTTTTTAAATAGAGCACTATTTTATAGATAAGAAAAAAATGTATGATTGTGTGTGGGGTGTGCGTGTGAAGTAATATATTGATATTGTATTGCTAACCTCCTCTCTCCCCGGAGAATGGGGAAGAGATATCTCCAACTTGGCCCATATCAGTAGTCATCATTTCAGAAGGAAATTGTGGGTCTCCAAAGGTGACCTTACCTTGCGTTCTAAGCATTGGCCGCATTGAACCAGGGGAGATAAATCCTGATGAGTCAAAGTACGATAATAAATATTGAGATAAATATCCTCGTAAAATAATGAATTGAGCATAATATGCAATAATTAGCTATCGAAAATAATAGATTGAATATACCGAAAGTAATTATTGAATTAAATTGTTACTGACTTGTTATATAGCCAATGAATTGTTAATCGGGTTCTTTAAAACATGAGTTAGCCGATATACTCACGATGTCAATTTAAAAGACATCTTATTTTTCTATATATTTAAACTATAACTATAAACTATAATTTCTGAAAATTAAATTTTCACTTAAATATGTTGGAAAATTTCCACTTTTTCATTTGAAATCAGAAAAATCATCAGAACTTTTGCATCTTTACAAAGACGTTTCGGTTATGAAGAATTATAGAATTTTAATTTATGAAAATAGAAATAAACAGCGAAGTAGATTAATATAAATCCTATTATACGTTATCGTCCGCTTATATCAAGTGTATTTTTCGTAAAGAAGGGAGAATTGAGAAATCATATTAGTTTATTCGAAAAATAATGTCGCATATTTACAGATGGAATAAAACCCCGTTTAAATATGAAAAACGTTAAATTAATTATTATTATTAGCAATAAAAAATCCATAAGCTCCATTGCTATGAATATCTATTTGTCTCAAGTTTTCTCGAGGCCCCTAGTGGAACTCATATATACAATCCAATGTTAAAAAATGATGGAAAAGTGGACGGTTCATTCTATCGCTATCTACCGGTATTCCTGCCATACTTTTACAAATTAGACCAGAAATGGAGTATTGTTGTCATATCTGATCTGGAGCTGCTCATTTATCATTTTCCAACCTTGACAGAGTTCATAACCGTTTACGCGGTCTCATTCAGCATTACCATTTCAACAATAACTCTCTACCTTGAGTGTCTCTCAAGCCTAGTATTGTGTGAATTCTAGTATAACAAAATAAACCCAGAACTTCAAATCGTTACGTTGGTATTTTCTACAGCAGCTTTTTAATGGGCTTATTTGTTTAATCTGGTCATTCAAACATTTTTCTAATACAAAAACTTCCAAAATTATGGAAAAGATCAATTCAAAATTATCGTAATTCTTTTTTTTCTATAATCCCAGATTATTTCAACAAGAAATAAAAGTTTTATATTTTTTGCTTGTTGTTTGTTTTTGATTTTTTTTGTTTTGTTTTATTTTATTTATTTATTTTTTATTTTTTATTTTTTTTGTATTCTTCAAAACTGTGAAGAAAACAACATGGAACCACACCACTATCTGTCCTACGAAGTCACGGTAAATCAAAGAAAAAGGAGATGATCGCTTACATCCTAAAGAGAACTTACATTAAAACATATAGCTATTATGACCTTAAGAAAGTAATTTAATTTCTGCTAGGTTTAATCGAATTTTTGTTTCTTCTAAACTGCGACATCATTTTCCAAACAACCTAATATTAAGCTATATATAAGTTTGGATAAATCAAGTCAATCGGAAACCAACCTTCGCGGCCTGTTTCCATAAAATCTAAAATGTTCCTGGCTTGTTGAATATCCTGGAAAAGTTCCGGGTGTCCAGACGACACACACTCATCAATTGCCTTCTCAAGAGCTTCAGCGTTGTTTTCTCGTTTGGCTGATTCCAGATTCAGACGCAAAGAGTCGGGCGTCTGAGATCCTGTTCACCAAACCAAGGCAAATGAAGAAATCAGTAAGCATGAGATTGAGAATAACTAATGAAACTTTTAAAGAAAATAAAGATGCTAATAGGCAGAAGCCGAAAATATTTCATGATAGCCATCAAAGTCTCCAAATGATGAGAAGAATACCGAAAATCCAAGGGAAAATGCGAGGGCTATAAGTCAAATTTAAAATGTTAGTAAAATAAATTAAATTTCTTATGAAGATCAGCATGAAAACATAATAAAGTAGAAATATATATTTCACAACATTGAAATGATGATTTCCAAACGATGAAAATATAATTCAAATCACGTAAAAAAGACAAAAAACTCTTAAACCCTAAAAAAGCGAATTTTAAAATTAATATTAGATATGAAATATATTGACTTTCAGAAATGTTGAAAAATTCTCCTCACTGGAAATTCAATGATTAAATAAAATTTGCATAAACAGAGCGGTTTTGCGTGTTATAAAAAAGCGAGTTGAACCAGCTGAAAATAAAATAAAAACTAACCTCCACGCCCGAAGCCCATATTTTCCAGAATGTCCCTAGCCTCAAGGAGATCGCGAGCAAGTTCAGGATAACCGGCTTCCTCACATTCAAGGATAGCCTTCTCTAAGTGAGGACGGCTTTTTTGTTTAATGCCGCTGCGCAGATTTTCACGAATATCTTTGGGAGATTTAGAGCCTGGTAAGCAACAAAACGTTTTAATGTGTTAATGTTTCAATGGACAAAATTCTGCCCCATAAATTTCGGTTTTATTCACAATATCATTAGATAATAATTGTTTTTTATTGCATATGATAAGCAGAACGAAAGGACAGATATTGTCAGTTAAAAGAAACAATATTAACTTAAGAAAATATTCTGTTTGGTAATTTTATCTAATTCAGGGTATTTTTGAAAATCTTGTATCCGATTAGTTAAGACAGAGTTATCAATTTTCTAAGTTTAATTTACCTTACTTTTAAATTAATGTTTTTCATGTAGAAGTATTACAAACTTTTTTTTTTGTAAATAGGACCTTACAAACAATTACAAATCCATAAGAAAGGTTTCAGACTAGATGTAAATCATTTTTTAATGTCTTCTGACGTACACATTTCTCTGTTTAATATTAGATGAGTCTTTAAGATTCCATTTTACATTAACTTGAAAC
>OZ010572.1:103431413-103466413 GCA_963932145.1 Acanthosepion lycidas
CAATAAGTTTTTCCAAGTTAGCACGATCTTTTTGTTCAGTGGCTAACTTCAGTTCGTCTCGAAGACTATCAGGAGATTTTCCTCCTCTGAAGAACTCTGAACACAAAGAAATTTTTTTTTTATTTAACACGGATAGACATTAAAATATAAATGAGTATCTGTGTATGTAGGTGTGTATGTATGCGTGGAGTATAAAAAACAATTATATTTTTATGTTAAAAAGTTACTATAGTTTTTCTTATAAATGATATTATATTTACATAAAGTGAAAGACAGACAAATCGTATCTGAGAAAATAAAATGATATAAACTTTGTAAATTTTACAAATTAACAAGAAGCTAGAATGAAAGCCTGAGAAAAAGTAAAACCTGAAATATGGAAAAACAGAATGAGAGAATGTACTCAGCAGTAAAGAGAATGAAATAGAAATAGAGCTCTTATTTATCAGTGAGAATCCCCTTGGTAGTAAGAGAAAGATATATATTAATAGGTTGTTAAACGTGACAAAAGGTACATTTTTATGTCCAAATTGCAAAAATATATCTAAGCAATAATAATTCACAGCTAACCTTTAATGCCTCCAGCCATCTTATGATAAAATCCAGACATTGATTCCGGGAAACCGGTCTGTTCGCTATAAGTCTTTGGTATCTTACCTGATCTCCTCAGAGGAGAGCCAGGTGAACCAGGAGAATCCGGACATTCAGGGGAGATAAATCCAGGTGACATAACTTTAGAGGTAAAGAGAGAAAAATTTATTTAGTACTGGAGAATTACTTGTAGCGATGTGTCAGTATGCTAGCGCGCATATATATATATATATATATATATATATATATATCAGATAGAGATAGAGAAAGAGAGTTTAAAGCTTCCATAAAGAAAAAAAGTGTTAATGTGCCATCTATTATTAGATAAGAAAGCAATATAAAAATAATGCATAAACATGTATATCTTATTTATATACACTTTACATTTAGGGACTATATGTGTTTGAGTAGACATCCATGTTTTTTAAACAAATAAATTAAAATCTACCGATTTACAGATCGAAAGTAAATTTTGAGAGATATATTTTCCTTGAACACACGCACACACACGTGTGTGTGTGTGTGTGCGCATGTGTTTATAAAATATGTTTTATATATAAAAGATATTTTATATTTTTTCAGTAAGTCCCCATCCTAATGATGAAAACTACATGCATTTTACGCCATATTTTTTCAGCATAATCGTTTAAAATGTCCATTGTCTTTACTCAAATTTATCTTTCTCTCTATATCATACTGATCAAATATTGAAAGCTTCACATCAAACTTCAACGGACAGTAACAAGTTATATCAAGATATACATAGTTTACAAGTCATATACCACAGTGTATGCGAGATTAAAAAATTAAATGATCAGAACGAGGCAAACAACTTCTAAAAGCCCAATGAAGGTAAAAATTGGCTTGTAGATTTTAATAACTAAAAAAAAATCTATGCTAGTAACTTTTCATCATCACCGAGCGGAACCTAATGTTCTACTCATAGTTACAATATAGGCAACGGATGTAGTATCTCGTCCACCCACGAGGAAGGCCAAGTATTATTTGTAATCATTATCAAGAAAATGATTAGCTCAAAGCAGTGCAGTAGAATTTACAAAGCAGAAAAAAAAAACAAGGAGAAATGACCAGAAACACGCCATCTGCGTTGAATCTGTCCTGAATGACTGACCTCCACGACCTCCGTCCCAAATGTCCAGAGTGCGTCGGGCATTCTGAATATCGGGTATTAGTTCCGGGTGTCCAGAAGCTACACATTCGTCTGTCAGTCTCTCTAGTGTTTCCCGATCATTTTGTCTTTTCGCCAGCTCCATCTTGTCGCGCATTTGATCGGGGTGCCTATTGCCTGATAACCAAAATACATCATTCAGTAAAAAAAAAAAGAAATTTAAATCGATAAAAAATATTTATTGTATATTAAATTACTCAGTGTGTTTCCATAGATTCGTGTTTTTAAGTTTGCCTTACAGTTTGTGATACACTCATTTTAACATTGCATAAATTATTTGAATAGTATCCATATATTTTTGTTTTTATCTTAACATTTTGATCAATATGTTCTTCAAATTTACTCGAGGATATACTATATCCGCTAATCTATGAATGCCTCTCTCAAAAATAATAAAAACTTCCAATGATCTGAATATATGAGTACGTAGCTGAGCAGTTAGAACATTAGTTCTCTGGTTCGAATCTGACTATGGTCATACTGTAAAATAGGCACATCCTTATAATATTATGACCGATGGGAAGTGCCTGAAAATCGTTAAGCACTCCTAGACTACACAATTTAATGCAAATAATGAGGACGTATTATTTAGGGTCAATCTAACATGCGAATAAAGAACAAGCACTTGAATTGACTCCTTGTGGTATTGTAAATTTCTGTATGTGCGTGTCGACACCTAACTGTTTGCATAAAGCAACAATATGCATTCTGGTCTTGAAAGTTAAAAATAACCAACATAAAATTTCATTTTAATGTCAGTAGTGTAATGTGCATTGTTCTGACCATATATAATGGAAAAATGTTTCATTTCACCTTCTGCCTAAGACAAAGTAATTTTTAACTCGTTTTAAGGTTACAAACACAATCACACGTGAGAAAATACTAGAGAAATAAATAGAATATTTCTAAATTTACTACAAAAGCCTACCTCGGAATTAATTCGCCGCATTTTTTTATTTTTTTTTAATAACAAAGAATTAACTATTTAATAGATAAAGTAATAATACATGAGAAAATTGCAATAAAAAGCAATCGTATCATCACTACTGGAATTTTTATGTGTTTTCGTAAGAATTAAGAATTTTCTTAAGAACTACACGAACGAAGTCATTAAAGATAATATAACAGCAGTTTAAAATATTTACAAGAAATAATTTATGCCAAACGCTATAAAAATAATCTAGAAATAATCACGAATCAAAAGGAATATTTCCAAGCACCATCAGAGGAAGAAGCCAATAGAAACTGATAAGAAAAATTAAAGCAAGTATTATACTGAGATTTTCTTATGGATGAGTTACCAAATGTTAAGTGATGATTAAGATAACCCCTCGTAAACATAGATTCAAATTAATTGGGTCACCCGTTAATCAGGGAGTCTGTTTACATGAATCAAGTCTTGAAAAAAAGTACAAACAAATCAAGTAATAGTTTGCTTTTATGGGTTATAGAATCATTAATGGCATCAACTCGAACAAACCAAAACGTTTTTTAAGTTGGTCACTGCTCGTTCAGCCAATATTTGTCTGTTTTAATCAGTCCAGTATCTGTTCTTTATGCTGATCAGTATTTTAGAATATAGGTAAAATATGTGTGCAAATATGTATGCAGAATGTGATTTGACTAAACAGAAAACAATTTTAATGTATATTATTTTTGTGCAAAAATGTAATGAAAACTGTCTATTATCTTTAGTAGATGATTGCATTGAATTTGTTGACCGTTACTTTACTCGTTAATTACACTCATCAAATACTTCTGGCATCAATATGCTTAATGGATAACAATATTTTGACAAGTTATTAGATTTTTATAAAGAAAAATAATTTAACGCTTATTTTGTATTCACTACCATATATCATATATACGAACACTGGAAATAAATTTAGTGTATATTTTTTTCGCTTATACGCGGCAATTGACTGATTTCCCGTGGTGTCCCAGTTAACTAGAATCTACGATTCGTGTGTATTTATCTCAAATACTAATGTATACTGTTCGCATGGCTGATATACTAACCTCCACGACCGAAGCCCATACTTTCCAAAGTGTCTCTAGCCTCAAGGAGATCACGAGACAATTCCGGATAACAGGCTTCTTCTGACTCAATGATAGCCTTCTCCAGCTCAGGCCGATTCTTGCGTCTGATTGCATTTTTCAGACGATCAAGGATATCTTTAGGAGATTTTAAGCCTGAAGGAAAAGAATATTATTGGAATGGTTTGAACAAAATGTATCTACCGTAAGATTTAATTTGACTCTTGAAATTATTGCTATTTCAAGGATAAAATATTAATTGTTTAACTTGATCAAAGTTTGATCCATTTATAAACAAAAAGAAGAAATTAGTGTCCCTGTTTTTATTATTTTATTTGTTAGTATATAATAATAATAATAATAATAATAATAATAATAATAATAATCATGAACCCAAGAAAATAATAATAATAATAAATTTTACAATTTATTTTGCTTCAATATCCACTTTGCCAAATATTTTGATTACTCTTTTTTGTTAGCACTGTTCATAAAATAATTAAATTTGGGATAAAATTTGGGATATTCAAATGATTAAAATTGTTTTATATCACTATTCACAATTATTCATGATATAATAGATTAAATTATCTGAATTTCTTAACAGAAGTTTTGTTATTACTATCCAGTTATTACGAATTATTCTTTCATCATTTTGAAGCTTTACGCCACATCTCATAAAATGTAAGATGTCAGAATTTCTTCAGGGAAGTATTTATATTATTTTGATAATTTATTTTTACTCATGCTTGTTTACATCTATTAGTAGCATAAGCATTGATTATACAGTTAAACAGTTAACCATTAAGAATAACATTTAAAGATCGTAGAATAAATGTAAAATTGTAACGATAATGATGATATTAGGCGTTTCTATAAAGGCAAAATTCAGTATTTATTGATCAAACAGGGTAACTTTTTTTTGCTGGTGTTTGAAGAGTTTAACATGTGTTTTTGTAGCGCAAGTACTTATGATCTGATGAAGCATTGTCTTTAAGATTTATAGACTTCATTCTTTTGAATCATTTTTAATCACTGGCCATAGAAAACAAGCTGAAAGTTGAGATATAAAGCAGAAAACAACTAGTAAAATATTACTAAAAATGATTATGTTCCATGTAAGAATTTCCGTCATTATATCCTACTCCTTTCATTTGTACAAATTACTTGCACTGTTAGCACTGGTCGTTATGTTTTAAAAAATAGTCCCTGAAAATTTTCGAATGCTAACCTTCTTTTCCTCCCTTCAGAACATGCAGAGTCTCCCTAGCTTTTTGGATATCAGTTTCCAGACCAGGAAGACCAGCCGACACACACATCTTAATGACTTTGTTCAATTTTCGCTTGTCTTTCTCTTCGATAGCTTCCTTCAATTGTTGACGTAACATCTCAGGAGTCCGGCTTCCTGAGTACCACAACAGATTGTATTCAAAATAAAGTGAAATAAAAAAGAAAGTAATTTTACAATTTAAGAAGGAAACTTTGAATTAAATGCCGAAATAGTGGTCGTTTTTACATTAAAATAAAGGATTATTAAGATTTGGAAAAGTTTACAACTTAGAAGATATTTTAGAATCCATCATCTTGAGAATATAGTGATTTACTAAGCGTAGATTCGATGTGACACGACGCAGAAATTATGATGCATCTATGAAGAGGATCGAACTCATTATTCAGTCGTAACTGAGCGAGCAAGACAAGCTTGCTAACCATTACACCTCATCGTGGTGTCCATCTTCTTGAGAATATATGTGCACATATTTTAATATTAAGAACAATGAATTCACTTTCTCATAAAGAGGCTTAAATTTTACAAGTTACGATGTGTCAGCATTTGAGAATGAAACGGATTGCTTGGCATGTCTTGAGAAACAGATCTACCCAAAAATAAGTATGAAGACATAGATAGATAGATAGAAAGATAGATAGATAGAAAAAAGTGAAACTGGAATTATGTTATTAAATTCGAAAACACATTTATAAATAAAATTACTCTTCTAACAATAAGCACACTTGCATCCACCCACTCATATTATTAGGTTGGTGCAAAAATAATGACGTAATAATGTCGTTTTTTGACGTATTTTTTAACGTCAAAAAACGACATTATTACGTCATTATTTTTGCACCAACGTAATATATTGATCTTAACAATGGAAATATATATACATTGAGAGAGAAGAAAAAACCCTTTTATAGTAAAAGAGGACAAAGAAAGTGAGTGAAAGTGAAATGAAAAAGAAGCGAAAAAAATGAGTCGAATGACCATAATTATATGTTTGCTAACCTCCGTAATTTCCACCCTTCTTCTTGAGCGTTTCTCTAGCATCTAAAAGATCCCAGCCGAGTTCTGGATACTCAGCCTTTTCACATTCAAAAATCACTTTTTCCAGATTTGGACGATCCTTTTCTTGTATAGCAGTTTGAAGCTGTTGCCTTAAAACATCCGGTGACTTAGTCGCCGCCAAACGATCTATGTACAAAAAATCGCATAAAAAAGGTGAAGTTTACATTTGGTAATGCGGAGAGTATAAATAAGGATTATATCAGCTTTGATCTGTTACATTTTGTTGGTCGATCCTGTTGGAATAATCGTGTATTAAAATACCCCACACCAAAAATAATAAACGTGTTTATATTTCACTAGAAAAGAGATTTAATTTTATTTAATTATTTTATTGAATATATTTTTCCGTTGCTCTTTCGTCCATGTGTTTGAAATTGTGCATTATCGAATCGATTTATATATGGGTATATCTGGAATTATAATACTCGTAGGATTATTAAACAACTGCAAAAAATAGTGAAACTTTCGGAAATTAAATATCAAGAAAAAATCAAACAATTCAGCTGTCAAAATAAAAAATATGGTAATAAAATATTGAAATAAAGCCGGATTCGTTTTTAACACTTCTTTTAGAAATATCGTATATTTTAGGTGTCTTTTAGGGACCTGCGACATTAAAAAAACAATTTGTAGTAAAAACAAACTAGAATGTTTAGAGTTCTAGTTTTTTCACTCAATACAAGGCCCAAGTGCCATTCAAGGGGATGTTGTAAAATCCTATCAAGAAATAACAAAGGTTGCATATTATACGTAAGATAGACAACGGTTAATCCTCAACCTCAAGAGGATAAAACTGTGGTAATCAGGGAAGCATCCCTCCGAGAGTTTGTTCCACATTGCAACAGTTCTATCGAAGAAGCTGAGTGGAACTTGCTCTTTACTAATGTGATGTGGAAGGAATGAGGATGATTTGATTCAGTGTACGTCACATGGCGAGTCCTAAGTGTAAAAGTCTGGACTAGTGTAAACAAAGAATTTAGTTTTTTTTTATAATATCTGAATTTTGAAATTTCAGCAAAGTTATTTTCATGTTTAGCTACCCTTCTTAATAGGAATTCTCAAACGAATTGGTTTAGTTAAGGATAGAAACCGACAGAATATTGGGAAAAGGCTAACAAACGTTTCGGTGTATACTTGAAAGTGAAGTGGGAACGCAAATGAAAAAAAAACCTTTAATTTTAAAGTACAGGTCTCGTATATTTATGAGAAACATAAATTTATAATTATTTAGATATACATTTTGATATATAGCGCCGTTAAATAAAAGGAATAAATGAATCCCCTTTGCAGAAATTATTTAGAAAAAAAATCGCTTTTATTATAATTCGTAGAGTGTGAATGAAGGACAATTTCATGTCTTTGTTTTAGTCATCGCCAATTTCACTTAACTGTTTAAAAAGTTCACTTGTTTCTTGCATTTTGATACTAATATTGGCCAAAATTCATGTTGTGCTGTCGAAGCGTTCAATCCTTATGTATTAACATCAGGAAGTGTGAGAAAAGAATTATGTGTGGTTTAAGGTGTAGATTGTATTGTTATTTTTAAACCGTCGTTATTTTTGAAAACTACATCGAATATGCAGCAATTTATCAAGGTATAACCTCATTGGACAAAGGGTAATCATTAAATTTAAGAGATATAAAATTTCAGTTTTTTAACAATATATTTTTGGTTTACACAATGTTCCAAATTATTCATCTTACTGCATTCTTCAAGCTGCACACAAATAGAGAAGGGTCTTTGAGAAGGTACGATATAAAATGAAGTGATAGCACATAAACTTATCGGATTAACTAATTCATAGAAAAGCCGGCGATTCTGACAACTATTTTACCAACTCGTTTGAAATAATTTTATATTATTCCCACGAAAAGTATTCTCTGATTTCATCCCTGCTAAGCAAAATCCCACAATGATTTAAAATTCGCAATGACCAGATGAGCCAAATGTACGCCGAGACTAATGTACACCGTTTGCTTCAATTTTTTTCTTCCTGTCATGCTACTTAATTGAACCTCATTCCGCAAAGATTCTTTCTGGTATAGCAGAGATTACTGTTTCATTTTGGGGTGTCATTCTCTTATGTTCTTTGAGTCTCACTTTCAAGAGAAGACAAGTTCCTTTATTATAGTTTCACTACCTAAAAAATCTTTTCTATACAGTAACTGTGAAGAATGCCGTATCATGGTTCGGATGAGATTTGGTTGCAATAAGCAAACGTAGCAAAAAGATTTTAAAAATATCCTGAAGAAATTTTGAAATTTAAACAAGTTATTTTAAATCATACGCAGCGCAGTTAGGTAAATATAAATGGATAACTCGATGTTTCTTTCTACCACTATTGAATTCATCATAGAAATATTTGTGGAGCTAAAAGAAAATTCGATTAAGTAACAAAGATATTTTTTTAATATTTATGATTTATCAAAGGAAAGTATCCTGACCTCTGTGAAAGCTGTCCATAGTTTGGTAAACTCCAGGTGTCACGTCAGCAAAGATGGTATGCTCGCCTGGGAGTCGTCCGGACCCCATCCTACCTATTTTCATGGGGGATGTAAGGGAATCAGGAGAGTCAGAATATCCGGGGAATGTAAGGCCTGACAACCGGACACGATGTTTTAAATAAATAGAAAAGAGTAAAAACCAACAAGAAGAAAAATAAACAAACAAATTGATAAAATGGTAAGTGATGGCTAGACGTTATCTGAAGCTGAGTCTTTAAAATGTCCATAAGGATTTTAGATTCTTCTTTGAATTACATTGCCTAAATACAGGAAATGCTATGTTACAAGAGTTAATCGCTGACTGTGGTCGCATGAAAAGGAAACTTCAGCACAATAGGTAATCACAAACGATCTTTCCCTATGAGGCAAGTAGAATATATTAAAATCTTTCAAATACGAATGGTCAAATACTTCCTCATTTTTATGTTAATCATTCATATATTACTCTACAAAAATATTTCTTCATCTTCATTAAGCTCTGTTTATTTCCGATACTATCAGTGTATCTTTGTTGCCGTCTGCTTATTTTTATAACCTTTTGAATAGACCAACCCAAACAAATTTTTTGCCCAGTATTAATGAGTTATAACATTCCGTTTATATTCGTTAATTTCCGTTTACTTTCGTTATTTTCTCGTCAATTTCTGTTTATCATAATTTTCTCAATGATCCAACCGGTAAAATCTACATCAGTGTTAAACAATATATTAGGAATTTTTTTTTTTATTTACATCATTTTCCGAGTATCGTCCTTTTCTTTATTATTGAAATTTCTAAATAGATCAACCCGAAAAAAACTTCCTAAATTTTAATTATTCATATACTCACTATAAAAGAATCAAATAACTTCGTTATAGTCTTCAAACTAAAGGTTGAATAAAAACTATACGAAGTCTCAATCAAATATTTGTTTGCAGTCGTTTACTAAATGTGCAGTGTAACGTTGGCTGTAAGTTATACAACGTAGGCAAAAAGTCTTGAAGGCCAATCTATGGAAATCAACTTTATATGGTATTGACTTAAGTACTTGAGAACGATCAACACAGAACCGTCAGAAAAATCTTGTGAGAAAAAGTGAGAACATATTCAGGAATAGTTTTGAGAATAATGCATACACAAACGTATTTCGATAAAAACACGCCGCAAACCAGAAGAGTTTTCGACGTCAGTTTGGAATGGCATGATCTTAAATTATATTCTTAGTAATAAATTCGAAAAAACAGTATATGGAAACGAATTGGAAGCCCTTCGTTATACTGTTCGATGATAAAATCTGAAGACTAAAATTGTGTTTCAAATACTTAAATGAAATTTTCAAAAATGTCTTTGAGAATGACTCAAAGAAGATTGGAAGAGTGGAATCAACTAATACACTTTAAAATGAAATTTTGAATGAATAAGATTAATTAAATTATGGTTAATTATACAGATTTATATTTGTAAAAGTAAAACAAGCAACATTTATTTCGGGAAAATTCAGTGTTTTATATGAATAAATATTCGCCCTTATAAGTAAATTCTTTATGAGTATGTTATTCTTATGTAGTTACAAAGGTTATTTATTATATATAAATTTTACTTTGTCAGAGAACAATGGTCAATAGATGAAAACTGAAAACGAAACATTGTTATAACTATATTGCAAGTTGGACGAGATAGTTAGACTTGAAAATCAGTATTTGAAAACCTGGCTTTTACCAGGGATCAAACATAGATTTCTGGTCCTGATGATACATATACATCTAACTAAAACCTTTATTACAAGCTGAGGCATATACACAGAGAGAGAGAGAGAGACAGACAGACAGACAGACTGAAAGTAACAGACGGAGGAATTGTCAGACCTTCGCTATACTGCTCGATTGTAAAGCCTGCTGTACTTCCAGTTTGGTAAACATCAAACACAACCTCAGTATAGCCAGTGGTTTCATATGGACGAGGAACTATTCCAGAAGACGAAGGTCCGTAAGAGTCAAAACCTTGAAAATCAAAAACAATTTGAAAGAGTGGACAGCTCGAACGTTTATACAAACACTAAGGTAAAATTAATTAATCTAATATCGTATTTTGCATGGATATATGTTAGAATTTCACGACAGGTCACTGTCAATGATAATATATAAGATAATCGTTTTTAAAATAACAAAACAAAACATAAAAAGGATTACACATAGATATAAATATCTGTTGAAAATATATCATTGGTGTATTAAATATTTCGTCGTATATTTTTGTTCATGTCAACTTCAGAATGTTTCAGTATAAGACAAAAGCGTTAAATGTGCCAAAAAGTTATGCCAAACATAAACCGGCAGCCAAATAATAAAAAAAAAAATATTTTGCACGAGGAATATTTCTTTTTTACCAAAATATATTTCTTTATTAATGCACATAATTTAATGGAAATTATTACTTACATTGATCGAAAGTTATACATTTAAAGGTTTTGATAAAAATCTAGTTAATAAATACGTTTCAGGCTTACTGATCCATGTCTATTACAATGATTATTTCAGATAAGTTCGGTGAGTTTTGATAAAGTCGAAGAGACAATTATTTTTAATGCTTAATAATTGCGAAAATGTACTTTCAAAAGTAAATATTTATATTATGTATAAACTTTTAATAATTTACTATTTAGAAATTGCTTAACACTAGAAAGGTATACTTATGGCGTGAAAATGGGGACGGTACACCTGGGTTCTTCAAAATCTGAAAATTAAAATATTAATCTAGGAAAAATACTTATTTTTGCCTCGTAAAACCTTGAATATTGCAAAATTTCCTTACTCCCATTAATATACAGAGAATACATTGAAATTTAAAGTAAATTTACTCAACGTATTTTTAAAAAATTTAACCTAGACGTAAGTGACCCGGCAAGCCTAGGAGTACCGTGCTAGGGTTAAACCCTTATTGGGAATATTCCAAATTACTTTTAATTCAATAAAACTGTTTTTCATTTTTTTTTTTTTAAGTGAAAAGGTGTGGATATAGTATAAGGAATAGAAAATTCGAGTACGAATCAAACTAACCTCTGTCAGGTCTGTTCAATAGGGAATCAATATTTTCTCGAACAAATTCAATATCTGGCCACAGTTCACAGTGACCAACCGACACACATTCATCAATGCACTGTTCTAATGAATGACGATTGTTTTGCCTTACATTAGTCAGCAGCTTCTCTCGTAGCCTTTCCACATTCTTACAACCTATGAACCAAATGAAACTTTTAACAACTGAGTGTATTTGAATATTCATGACAGGATCACTAAGCTAAACAAGAATTGATTTTATTAAATTTTTAAGCAAAATTTAAAAAAAATAATGATATCGAACCTTGCAGGCGTGTTGTAAAAAGAAAACAATTATAAAAGATTATTAAAATGATTTTTTTTAAATTACCATATTTTCATTCACATCATGCTATTCAAAATATTTCAACAGAAAATATATTTTGTTTAAAATTTCAGTTACTAAAAGTGACTTAGGACAAGCAAAATTCCACAAAATAAAAATAAGAGGATAAATCAGATGTTAAAAGTAGAGGTGGTGCTAAATTATATATTATGTTTTAAAGATGGCTTCTTATTCTATAATTTTTATCTGACCTCATAAAGGGAACATTTTTTTTATCATATATATCATCACTAAACGTTTTCTTTTAATTTTAAATACACAATCATTATTTATCGTTTTAAAGATATTTTTATCTGCATTTGTTTTATAAACACATACTAGGTTATAACCAACGCCATAGAGAAAGAGAAAGATTTGGTTTATTGCTATTACCGCTGAATTAAACAAAAAACAGCAAACAAAAACTTAAAGTTATTCGCAAGATATGAACCAGTGATTTTGTTGATTTGTTCTTGAGTTCCTTTCTTTATCACACACAAAGCTCCAACTGCAAAAGGAGCAGCTTTAGTTTTTAAGTGCTACATTTTTTTCTGATGCCATCTCCAGGTTTTTGTATTTTCTTAGTTTTTCAAAATCCTTCACAGAAATGTTTTTGTCACTTAGTACGCTCATATCAGCCAGTGTGTTATTTTTTTATTTTCTATTATTCATTTTCAGTTGTACTTATTCTATGAAATGAAACCTATAGAATTTTTCCGCATATATAATTTATATATATAAAATTTAGAAGCTAGTGTGTAGGAGAATTATAGAAAATGATGTTTTCTAATTTATTTTTAAGATTAGTAGCAGTAATGATTTTAGATAAATGATACAGCCCAGCAAAAGAGCATTGCCATAGTTTGAGGTCAAGAATACAAATTTAGTCTTGTGTTTAGTTCTCAGTTCAAGGAAAAAATATGATGTGGATAAAGCTCTCTAGATATTCGCATCCGTAACTCTGTGGATTTTAGATGACTTGAAAACGTCAGCAAAGTTCGATATAAACTAACCTGTTTCCTGTGAAAATGAAACAATTCTATAACTTAGTAAATAGTATTTACATCCGAGATAAAAAGTTATGCTGATATTATTTCTTCATGGATGAGAATATAAATAGCATATATATATATATATATATATATATATATATATATATATAAACAAGACAATAATAAGCATAGAAGCGTATGCAATAATCGTTAAACCATGTTATATTTTCAAGAGAGCAGATGCTATAAAATTATTTTCAAAACATGTAAAATAAACAAACACAAAACAGTTCAATTTTTACAACCATAAATAGCGTTTTTGAACCTGAACAATACAGAAATAAAAATATCAAGAATATGAATTTACATTTTAGCTGTGCTAGAAAACGAATCAGACATTTGTATAAAGCTTTTTCAGGAGGACGAAATGCAAAGCAAAGCTAAATAAAGATATTTCACCACGACGAACGGTGAATAGATGGTAAGATACATATTACATAGACGTATGTATTCCACTACAATACTTATTTTGTTTTTATAAAAGAAATAAAAGTGATGTCCATAACTACTGGGTACAATTCTGATATGTTACTTTTATTATATTGGTTTCTCAGTAGCATTTTTCATCTATCCGTTTCTACCGGTTAACCAATGGGCTTTTCTAGTTATCCTAATTTCTGACATGATGTCGGCAAAAGATTTTAGGAATTTTATTTTCACCATTGTGCGGTTTATTAATGTATTCAAGAAAATTCTTACTGCAGTTTTCCTTCTTTCCTCATCATCTAAACGGAAATAACCCTGCTATCCATAATCTTAAATCTGAACGTTAGAGATTCTTACAAGCAAAATCAATATTCTTTTGGCTACCTGCCGTAGCTCTATGATCAGCAAGATACACTCGCAAAACATTAATACATGTACTGTAGCCCTAGTAGCGAGTGTATCTATGATGCCTATCTCTCTGATGAAGCCTATCTCTCTTCAGGTTGATTTTAAATTCAGAGTTGACCTTTTCTTAGACTAGTTGCCCTACCAAGACTAAAGAACTTAGTCTATGTTTTTATTTACGAGCGTTTTCCTTCTTGGAGAATAGATGCTATCCAACACAAGAGAGCTTATTCATTCCATATTTGGAGAATGATGTCCTAAGGCAGTGCATCTGCCTTAGGACATCAGTGCGACGTGAATAAAACACTGTCAGAAATAGAACTAGGCAAAACTTTTTCACTTTCCGATGTGATAACCATAAGACTATCCACAAAACAGAACCGTAGAGCAATTCACTCCTGTAGAACAATGCGAAACTACTGAGACTTCATTACTGCGACCCAGTGCCAAAATCAGCTAAACATATTGAGGTGTTTTGGTTGATTCGGATGATAACCTTAATGATATATATATATATATATATATATATATATATATATATATATATATATATATATATATATGTTGTGTGCATGTCTGTGTGTGCTGAATTGTCTCGCACGATCATTTAGTGCGTGCAGGTGTCTCAATGTTTGACTTACAAATAAACCGAGCATTTAGGAAACCCAGCAAAGAGAGGTGAATACTAGAGGCGCCTCTTGCCTCCTTTCTGGGGGTAGGGCGAATTTGCAGAAAGTCCACTCGGACTTTTGTAAGTAAGAATTTTTCTCATCTTACATGGCTTACAACCTCACGATGTCCTTAAAGTAAATAGAATCTTCGAAAACGTTAAGGATATGTTTGACTGTAGTTTATTCTCAGTTTCTGCGCAAGCCTAGAGTATTCATGGAGAACATGAGCAAAAAAATCACTAGTCGCCATGCAACCAAACGTCAAATATATTACTTCTGCACGTTCATTCTAGGCAGGTTAATCTGATTTTCGCTGAGAGACATTGCGCCAAGCTAAATTATGTTTGGGAAATTTCTATATGAAATATTTCTATTTAAATTGCCCATATTTGAATATTCTAATTGTGACCCACATTCAGAACTGCAGTATCAGGACAACACTTTCTCCATCGGGATAATAAACAAAATTTTTTAGAGAACTTTAAGCGAAAGGAATAGATAACTTGCTTTCTGGAAATTATTGCATAAAACTTAAGAAATACACATTTTAAATCAAAAGCTGATAGAAACCACGTACTGGAATCAAAGAAAACCTTTAATTTTGCGAATGTTTTAATCGGTTAGAGAATGTCTTTAAGCAGCAGAACTTCAGCAAAATAAAAGCTACAAATTTTATTTGGCTTATAATCCCCCCCCCCCCCGCAAAAAAAGTGAAAGCATAAAAACTGATTTTAAAAAAGTGACCCCAATAAAGCGGCTATATATAATTCATGACCAAGCTGGGATCAGTTATTATAAAACAAACTGACCTCCCCGTCCTCCGCCTATGTAATCCAAAGTATCTCGAGCGTCAGAAACCAAGAAAGATAATTCCTGATATCCGGCGGATTCACATTCTGTAATCACACGCTCAAGATTGATCTGATTCTTATGTTTGATGGCTGACTGAAGAGCTTCGCGAAGAGACTCTGGAGATTTGACACCTAACAAAACAATCAAACATCGTCAATAAAAAGAACAAAAATAATTTTAGCAGAAGCTACTAAAGCAGTGAAATAAAAGTAAAAGGTGGAGTAGAGTTCAGAATTTGAAGTTCAGAAGATTAATGACTAATATGATATTGAATATCTTTATAAGAGGAAGGGTTGTTAGTTATTAGCTATAATTATTCTACCTTAATTTTAGGGTAATTAAAAATTAAAAGCAACCGAAATTAGGATGAAAAAAATATTATTTACAGTTTAAAAATGAATTACATAAAATATCGTTGCTTAGTTCATCTACTCTTTATTTTTTTTTTACTGCAACTTTAGCTCTGGTATATATATATATATATATATATATATATATATATATATATATATATATATATATATATTAGTTCATATTAATATAAACTTTATTTTTAATGGCTACACGTGTTTGAGCAGACATTCCTATTTGTTGTTGCTGTTTTTTTCTTTTATAATACATCTACTAGCCTTGATCGTCAAAAGATATTATTAAAGAAAAATAAACACTTGACAATAAATTGTAAACTTTCAGTAGTACATTTTCTTTAAGTCATTCAGCGATCTATTTGAATGTTAATTTCGTTGTTTTTAATATATATATATATATATATATATATATATATAATATATATATATATATAGATATATATATATATAGAGAGAGAGAGAGAGTGGGGGGGAGAGAGACAAACAGAAATGTCTATGGAAATATGTATGAACACTAAAACAATGTTTATAGCAAGAAGTAATTTCGGAGCAAAATATCCATTTTCGCTAAAATAGACAGACACACACATATATATATATATATATATATATATATATATATATATATATATATATATATTGCCTGAGAACAAACATTTAATGAATTAATAAAAATTGTTTAGAAGAAATAATTGTTTCTTAGTAAAAAGTAGATTTCAACTGATATTTTACAGGGGAAAAAAGCAAGGCTTTTGTAAGCAATGTTCAAATAAATGTTATTTTTGCCAACCTCCTTGACGTCCTTCCATGGAATATAGGCTATTTCTAGCCTGCTGGATATCTGAGTCAAGATCCTTGAGACCAACTGAAACACTGGAGTTAATTATTTGCCTTAGAATTCTTGGGTCCTTTTTGTTTACCGCCTCCCTAAGTTGGTCCCGAAGAACATCTGATGATTTACAACCTGTAAAGTTGTCGTATTCAGCGACCGAGTAACAACATAAATTTATTAAGTATAACTCATTTGAACATGGAAATAAATGTAAATAATTTTCAAATTTACAAGTGCTTTACAGAATTTGTATTCTTAAATAGTATTTTTTTAAATTTTTCCGTTTATGAAACCTTTAAAGGACGATTGTCGCCTTTAAAACAAAGTTGAAATCAAGTAAAATTTGTCTACGTATTTCTTCCTAGAACATACACAGATATATCTTTTACTTATTTTCTTGATTTTTATTTTTTTTACCGCGGATTTTCGGCCAATATGTTCTGCAGCATTCCATAGGTTGTATGTTGCTGTAGGCAGTTTTAAAATATTTCTGCCATAATTTCTGGGATGACAAGTTATTATTATTTACACTCCGGCTTTCATCAGGTGTATGTCGATCTGGGTAATCTACAGGGTATTCCGAACTGAATCCTTTATTCAATCTATGTGGGTAGACTATTCTTGTTTCATTGCCCATGACTAAGGATATCTTGTCTAGATCTTATTTTTAGTACTACTCAGTTATTGCTCGCCACGTTTCCACTGACCGGCCCAGGGACTGAACTCAAAATTACTATATCACTAAATTCACGAACCAACATTTTTAATCCATTAGGTCATTGACCCTTGGGATAATTCTTTCTAGAGAACATGGAACCTAAAACCTAACCTGCCTACTGATGAGTGCAACTGCAGCTTGTCATGCTTGATTGTACTCACGAAAGTTTTTCTCTTTTGTTTCAGCTTCTGCTGCTGTTGAAAATTTGTTGTTACTTGAAATATCTGTTTCTAAGTGTTCTGCTTTCTTTCCTTCTTTTTCATCTCCACAGTTTATGAGTGCATCAGAATTGCGTTATCAGTTCTCGCGTATGTGACATTTACGTGGGATGAATCCAATTCTTTCATAAGAACAGAAAGTACTCTTACAGTCTTAAGATAAAACTTTGAACTTCAATTCCCTGGCTGTCAGACCGTGGTATTCCCGTTGAGAAAATGAACAAATAAAACTTAAAAATCAACAAGTAAAAAGGGTAACATAAACCTGGAAATAGTTGTAGAATGTATCAACCGAAATGTTATAAAAAAGTAAAGGTAAAGATCAAAGAAATTATAATATAAATATTTGTTTTAGATATATTTTTCTTAAAATAGTAATGTCATACAATCAATAAAATTGTGCTATATCTTTATGAATTAATGCCAATGTTTAACAACAGGACAATATGACAACATCAATCTTTGGAATAATTGCATGTTTGAATGAAGCTGACCTTTGTCGGCTCCACCTAGATTCCTAACAACTTCTCTGGCTTCCCGTACATCAGTCCCTAGCTCTGGATACTCGGAAATTTCACATTCATATATGCATTTGTTCAGATCATCAACATTCTTTGCATCTATAGCTTGTCTAATTTGTTCGTGAAGGGCCAGTGAAGACTTAGAAACCATGTAGGTATCTAGAAAACCAAACAAACAAAATGAATAAACAAAAAGCAATCAATTAAGGAATATGCATTTTTAATGGAAGATTTCATTGATTACCGAGTTTTTCTATCAAAGAAAAAAATTATATTGTGATAAGATTATATCAAATTGCGAAACATAGAAAATATTAAATAGATATAGTTTAAACGTTAGAATGAAAACAGAGCTAAAGAGATTGGGAAAATATTAGATAAATAAGATTAACATTAAAGAATGTTCCAAGATTTCTCGGTATATAACTTCCGTAAATCTCTTTGATTCAGGATTTATAAATAAAGTTCCTATCTTTCACAGTCATCACTTTTGCTCAACGTTGAGCAATCCTAATATTTAGAAAAATGTATAGATACCTTGCATGCAGTTGAGAACATATTTGCTGTAAGATTTTAAAGTGAACAGGTGGATAAGACGAGGATCTCACTGCTGATAATAGAGCCTCCTATGAGTAGATCATCAACTTCCAGCACTGCCAACTCGAGACATGAGTCAGGTATCGAACTGAACAGTCATTGAAGATATTCCAAACAAATTTATGTAATTTGTAGAAACTAATCTACAGTTAACCTTTAACGTTAACCATAACGGGAATAAATTTTATTTGATGTAATGTTTAATTTCTTGTATGTAGTTGGTCTGAAATAAATATTTCAAAAGTTCCAGGATTTCTCGGTATATAATTTCACAAATCTTTTTGAATGGCGATCTATATAGTTCCTGACTTTCACAGTCAATTGTTCTAAGTTTTGCTCACCTTAAAACAATCGTAATATTTAAAAAAAAAATTGTGTAGGATACCTTGAAGGCAGTTGAGAACATATCTGCTGTAAGATCTTAAAATGAACTGTTGGATAAAACGGGGATCTCACTGCTGACCAGATAACCGCTTATGAGTAGTTCATCAACTTCCAGCTCACAAATTATATTTGTTGCGGTGACTTGTTTAAATTATTATAGTTGGACTGAAATATTCCCCCTACACCCAAACTATTTGCCCGATCAGGCGGACTTCGATTCTCTCGTGCGTTTACACTCAGCGAAAATTATTCAAGAAATAGAATTCACAATGACAAGAATTTAAAACGGTATGGGAACACTTCTTTAATTTGAAGGCAATGATATATTATATCGATAAAGAAAATCTTTGATAGAACAATAAGTATCAATAAAGACGGTATTGGATTACCTTTTTTAAATTTTCTTGAGAAAAAATTAAATATTCAGATTAAATATTTAAATGTACTGATTTGTTCCAGATGTTTGGAAATTTCTTGAGCAGTATATTAATGCATATTTAAATCCAGCAACAAGAGTGAATTCTGGTCTACAAAAATATCAGCAAAACGACTTCAAAATCTAAAATGATAGGGATAATCTTCGAAAGTCTAACCTTGCCAGGCGCCTTGCCCCAAGGGCATGAGAATTTCACGCGCCTTTTCGATTTCAGGCAATAATTCCTCGTGTCCGGACGCCAAGCATTCTTCCAAAACATCTTCCAACTCTCTCGGGTCGTTCTGTGATAAAGCTTCGGACAGTTTCTCCCGCATGGATTCCACTGTTTTGGTGCCTTATGTGGGAAACCATTCGGAGATGGATTAGATGTGATAGAAATCACGTATTGTATCAAAATTTTTAAAAACAAGGGAACTTAAAAATCGAACGCATTACCATATCTGCCGGCGTATGTCACGTGTTTGGGCGACCATTTCCCATTACAAATCATCTAAGTTCTGACGCCTATTTCTAGCTTCGGTAGACATCCGAGTATTTGAACATTTAAAAATATTTATGTACGTCTTATATACCGGAAAATAGGTAATGTCTTTTACAATGTGCATTCAGGTCATTTCCATAATATTATGTGATATCCTTTTTATAATTTCCAATGTCGAATATACTTAAAATTTGTCATATTTAAAGCTTTGTTTCGTATTTAATGATTACAATAAATAAAATGACTCAACTGCAAATCATGGAAATTTGAAGTTAATAGATTAATGATGCTATATTAAACAAAAAACAGATTTATTTTTTACATTAAACAAAAAAAAAAAAAACGAACAAAATTATTTGTCATCAATTATCAGAGCTCCGAAGCACAGCGGAAACGAATTTATTTTTCCGATACTTTTCTGGAAAGGAAGCCAGTTTAGCATAAGAATTCAATTCTTTTTGAAATCTGCATGATATCAGAAATTTCTAAAGCAAGAAGAAAGCTTTATAAAACAACAATAAGAAAAAAGAATTTCAAGAAATAAGCGCGATACAAAGAACAAAGATCATCTTAAAAGAAGCAGAGAACAAGCTCTTTTCAGTTCGAACAGATTTTCAAAGTACAGAGTAGAAAATCTAAATTTCCAAGAATATCGAATGGCAATGAAAAATTACTTATGAAAAAAATTATTAAATTATCCGAAGCAAGAACATTTTCGCCGCATCCTCTTAAATACATAAATTCGATATTTTATAATCAATAAATTTCTTCATCCTTCCTCTTTAACTATGTCGTGATATTATTCTTTCTTTGTGTCTTCCAGTGTCTAAGAAGTTAATTAGTTGATATAAAACAATCATATCCATGGCCTAATTTAGTATTTAACTGATGATAAATATATCTATAACTCCTTTGATTTGATTTCATTTATCCCTTTCTACGAACGAAATGCATTCTTTAAATTAATGTTTAACCTCTTAGGTAACATATAGAATGATAAAATAGGGTTTATTTTATATTTTAATGAAGATAATATATAACTTTTATTCCTTCGTCGTTGCTAGCAATATATCTTATGCCTTCATTATATACTCTAATGTTTAATCTATGGTACTAATCTATATTATTTTATATTCAATTAATATTAATCTAGAATATTCATCTTATTACTTCATTCGTTCAAGTAAACATGTATTTCACTTTTTATGTATCTTCCAATACTTAACCTACTAAGAGAGGGGATACAATAATATCCATAGTTATTTATTATTTAAACTACAGTCAACAATATTGTATATTATATAATATTATATATTATGTATAATATAATTCTTCTAGTTCCTTCTTTTATGTCTAAAGACTACGCATTCATTCAAGTTTCATCTACAAAACTGTAGACATGACACTATATTATTCAGAAAAGTATTCCGTATTTAAATAACGATAATATATAATAAACTTATTGTAATTTATTTTAAATTTATGTGGATTTTGTATGTATTCTATTCTATTTTTTAATGTTTCGTCTACGTAATCGTAAACAGGTTGATGTAATATTCAACGTACTAATTTTTCTCGCAAAAAACAGCAAAGAGAAAAACTCAAAATAAATAATATATATATATATATATATATATATATATATATATATATATATATATATATAGATAGATAGATATAGATATATATATATTGATAGATATATAGATATATTTGTCCGGATGCATGAAGTAAATATTGTAAGCTCAAAGGAAAATTAAATGAAATCTATGAAGAAGCATCAAATCAAATGGAGTGGCAAATTTAGCTTTGAAAGCAAGGAACGTCATATATAGCGAAGAAGTTGTACGCGTCAAATATTCAAGTACTTTTATCAGGGCAAGGAGAGCAAATGAAATCGGCTAGATACGAACCTCCACGCCCGAACCCTAATGATTCCAGAGTGCTTCTCGCTTCACAAAGCTGATCAAAGCATTCTGGGTAACTCGCATCTTCACATTCCTTGATTGATTTCTCTAAGAGAGGTCGGCTTTTTTGTTGGATTGCATTTTGAAGGTGATTAAGAATGACAGCAACTGGTGTGGTGCCTGCCCAACAACAAAACGGTTTTAGAAAACCACCAAAGAATAAGATATATGAAAAAATTTATATAAATTCATGTACTTGAAATCTTGAAGGTTATTTATTGTGGATTGGAACATTTTGCATTAAGCGAAAAGACAATTGATTGAAATTTATTTAGTTTTTAATATTAAATGAATTATTATTCATCTGTAAAACATGAAGAGAACAATTAGCTTCAGTTATTAAAAACAAAATTTTCCTGAATGTTATTTACGGATGTAATGGTTCTATTCATTACGAGGAAGAATGGCGGTCTTTATTCAATGAAAGAACGGTATTTTAGTGTTGTAATTGGCATTTAACACACGAAATGACTTTAATTGAATATAAGGAAGGAGAACAAAATATTACTCAGAAATTACGATATCAGAATTATAAAGATCTAAATTTCGACACATGTAAATGTTCCAGCGCTAACGATTGTGATAAATGGTGTTTGCGTGTATGCATATGTGTGTCTTTATAACAATATGCAAAATATGCAACATTTTCTACCAAATTTTATGCAAACGTTATATATATCGAAAAAAAGTGGAGAAATCAAAGTGCTTAAACTTTTTATTGACAATGCGTTTCATCTTCGTTAGGTAGGTGACATCAGCTCAAAATGAAAGACAAATTTGTAATTCATTCTGAGGTCAGGACGTTTGCTTAACGAAAGCGAAATAAGCGTCAGAAAATCCATTCCCAAAACGTCTGATTAAACTAAATAAATAGTTAAACATGTTTAATTTTAGATGTTTAGCTATATATTTAGTTTCATCAGACGTTTTTGTAATGGCTAGTCTGACGCTCATTTTATGAGATGAAAATTTCAAACTCGCATGTCTATCCCAGATGTAAAAGAAATGTATACATACACCAGAAATATATATGCGTATATATTTATGATTATTATATATATATATATATATATATATATATATATATATATATATATATATATATATATATAGATCGATAGATAGGTGAGGATATTATATATAAATTCCTGTATATCAGAATAATGTGAGGTAAAGTGGAAAAATAGATAAAATTTATAATCGTTTCAATATATTCAGCGTTTCTGGTTAGTGCATAATTATAACCAACATTTGCGATTTTATATTCTCCCTCCCCTTCTTACAAAATTTTTATGAAGTTCTAAAGGACATAATGCATTAAACACATTTTTCCACTTTATCATTCATTTGTATAATATACACTTGTATATATATATATATATATATATATATATATATATATATATATATATATATATATATATATATAAGAATTAACGGATTTACTTTTAAAATGAAAAGAACGGTATATATATATATATATATATATATATATATATATATATATATATATTATCCGTATGTGTGATTTTGTGAATTGATATTATGTATAAAGGTAAATAGGAAGGTAATATTAATCGCGCGCTGGTGGTATCGTGTATACAGAAGTGAAATGGAAGTATCAAGGTAAGTAAAGTATACAATGAGGTTTTCATCTAACCTCCTGTTCCTCCCTGAAGAATATTGTGAAAATCACGAGCCTCTTTGATATCGTTGTCCAAATCTGCAAAACCTGCTGACACGCATTTCTTAATCATTCGGTTAAGATGTCTCCTATCTTGCATGTTTACGGCTGCCTTCAGGTCGTGGCGCATGCGCTCTGGATTCTTATAACCTAAGAATCAAAATAAATACTAGAGGCTCAAAAAGATTATTGTTATGCACAATTATAAGTAGGTATGTCTGAGTAAATCTGCTCGCGTCAGTTACTATGTAAAGGTGGATTCAGATATATTTAAGACAGTACAAATCTTTGTATACTTTTATCATAGCAGGTACCACGAAATATAAATATCAGTTACAAAGAAAAAAAGTTTTTATATAAATTACTACTTTATCATCCTGTTGGAAGTATATAGCTATACAAAACAAAACAAAACATCAGCAGGAAAACAAAATTGTGTTTCAGGTATGAAAGCTTGAAGACTATGATATTTTCGTCATAAAAATAACATCTAAGTTATTTCTTTGAAAATATAATGCGAGAAATACGATGTTTTCTATTTCCATATTGACACCGTAAAATTCATCGTTACAGTTTTGGTTCTTAACGCGACTAATAGATGATGATTTATTATAAACGAAATAAGTAAAAACATTATATTTAAATTAATATAAACTGGATAAAAATACACATGACTACAAATTATTCCTTATGGTACAGAGCATAGAGGCTTTACCGACCTTTGGTCTTAAAATCAAGTTAATAAAATTAATATTATATGTATAAGATATTCATAAACATTGTTTTTTTTCCAGGTCTGAACAATTTCATTTTAGTTACAATATTAGTGCATAACCAACAATTATTTTACAAATAAACTAATTTGACCAGTCTTAAAATCTTCAAGTGTATTTAATTACGTCTTGGAAACAAATGAACGGACTAATTCATATTACGGACGTATTATTTTATAAACTTTGTATTTTTTCTTTGTGTATGAATATATGAAGTCAAATCTGATTTAATTTCGTTTTATGCTGATATCATGAGAAAATAGACGTGTTACAAAAGTTCTCCATCAGTTTAAATTTGAAAATTAGTGCAACTGCAATGAACAAATAATTATCAATCACCTTTTCAAAAATAGTTATAGTAAATTATGGAGAAGTAATGATTTTCGTGAAGAATGGCGAATCTTACACGGAACGTTACAATTTTTTAAGTTTGAATAACAATTCATTGACGAATCCGTCGCGTATATTTTTTTCATTTTATAAGATGAAGATAAAGCCGAGATATTTCCGCATCCTGTAATCAGTCAGATTTAAGCAACCTCAGCGAATATTAAGCAGATACATTTTGTGATTAATTCGTTTTAGTTTTGACGATATGAGCCTGTTTTAATTACGCGATGCTGTAAATGTTTTCAGGAATAAAAAATCACTACGGTGAAAAGTGACTGGCTGAAATTCAAATATGTTTTTCGCGCCAAAATATGCATAATAAAACGATATTTAGAATGTTGTTCATCTCTGAAAACAAGAAAAGTTTCGCGCAGTATTTACAAGGGTGAGATAACCTGCTGTAAATATGAATAAAGGTAGTAGAAACGATTGCTATTAGTCACGATGATGTTCACTGAAACAAGAAAAAAAATTCGGCTGTGTGCAAAATTTTGACGAATCGATACTAGATCGATATTGAATTGAATGATCTGGTAATATTAACATTAAAGAATCGCCAAACGATTGACAAATATTTATTAAGCTGCGTATTTGTTTCATTATATTTTTATACAAGATTCACGAAGTTATTAAAAAGGTTTCGAATCCAATTTGCAGGTTGTTAGATAATTCTAATTAGTATTTTCAATAGTTAACTTTAAACAGATAAGTAAAACGATTTTTTTTAATAGAGACTCTATTAATACCAAACTATAACTATGTACCACTTCTCTTTGGGACGTGTAATTATCATTCTGTAAGTTATTCGGACTGTTGAACACATTTCATTTGTTGTTGCTTTTGCTGTTTTGTTTTTTGTTTTTTGTTTTTTTTTCTATTATCGCTTTGTTTCGGTTAATCCGTTTCATGGATATTTTCAGGTGTACTATCCATATGAAAACTAAAAAAAAAAATGAATAAATATACTAAAATATATCAAAATATAACAGGTGATTTTTTTAAGCCAACCGATTCAGCAGACAACTCAGTGTTGTATTTTGTTCGCGCAAAAATAACCTAGCTGTAATTACTGTAGACATTAGGGTATATGCCTAAATATTGTACTCTTGGTGCTGTCTGAAGGAACAAACAACAAGTTACTAATTTATTTTTAGTTTAGCTATCTGCTTATGGCGGGTCACCAGGAAATCGTAGCTCCAAACCAGAAAATGGCGCTATTTTTATTTAAATAAAAATATTGCATAAAGCCTAACCAAAGCAAAAAATATGAACAAAGAAATAGGAGTAACATAGGAGTAACATAGGAGTATATAAAATGATCGGACGTATCCATTAATAACAAAACATGTATTTAATATTGATCAATCAAGTCCAGCCCAGTTGGGATGTTTATTGGGATGTTTTGGATGCACATATTTCCTTGCAAGAAAAAATTTACATTGTCGAGCTATATATTTGTTGGCGTAGATAATATACGGTAGTATGATCACATATGTTCAAATATGAAGCAACACAAAAATCAGTTTAACAGTCCGGACAACATGTAATTGTACTAATACTTTTGTGAAAATTAATTTTCTTATGTTAACGTAATTGAAACTTTTGAAGATGTACAACTTCTAATCACTGTAAGACTTGATTTTTTTTCATTCTTAATTATTAATTTAATCATTAACTAAAACATTAAATTGCATTTTTGAAGCTGAAACAAAATAATTTATAATATACATCAAATGAACACGGATATCTGTCCTAAAAAATAAAGCTTATACCTGAAACAAGGAGCTTAAATTAACAAGTCACCAAAACTTAGTATCATACAGAAATATATTTAAATAATTCGAACAGTTTTAAAAGTATTATCAACAAATAAACAGCTGAAATAAAATACCCTGTGGATAAAATGTGCAATATATATCAAATATCTCTCATATTGACGATTGTCAAATGTGAGATATTATAATCAAGCAAATATCATTAACAAGCAAATATCATTAACAAGCAAATAATTTATGTCATTTTTTTTTTTCATTTTTTATCAATTTGACTGAAAGATAAGTAAACTTGTAAAATAACGGGATTTTCAAGCTGAAAATTTAAAACATTGATAATATCATTTTATATTCAAACACCTGCAACAAAAATTATATTATTGTATTTGTCTTTTTTTCAGTTATCATGCAGTTTATATTTTTTCCATTTTTTCTTTCGCAATATATATATTTTTTTTTCATTTTTTTATAATAATGAAAATTATCATGCATTACAAGTTAAATAAAACCGCAAATAGAGCTTTAATTTTTTTTAAAGATTTTTTTCAATTTTTTCTTCTTTTTTTTTTTTTTTTTTTTTCACTTTTTTCTCTACGTACTAGAATGGATATGTATAGCGTTTACAGAATAACGCTTTACTCCTTTAACTATTTAATAAAAATAAAGGAAAAACAATAATAATCAAAATGCACCTACCTCCGCGGCCTCCTCCCAATTTATCAAGCGCATCTCTTGCTTTGCGCAGGTCATAACCGAGTTCCGGCATGCCGGCAGCTTCCGCTTCTTCAATTGCCTTTTGCAACGCGGCTTTGTCATTCTGTTTAATGGCAGTCTTGAGCTGGTCGCGTAAGACATCAGAAGACTTGTCAACTGTACGGGAAGAAAAAGAAAAATTACATGAGAAATATGCAATCGCTCAAATAGAATACAATCAAGATTCTGCCATTTTGGTCACGTGATTGTTGGATCCTCCGCTCTGATCTAAGTAAAGGAATAAATTTAGTTGATTTTGTGGAGTTGAAAAATGAAAGAAATGAGCAACAGTACAAGATATCAAAATAAAAATCTAAAAACAAAAAACACCATAAATATTTCAATTTCATGATGATTTTTTGTACAAAAAGAAAAAAATATTTTTTCAATATATTACTTGAAGAAGGTTTGTTTCTTTAAATGATCGAAATATTAAATAAGATTAGAAAATGAATGTAAGTAATGTTATATATATATATATGTTTATATATATATATATATATAATTATTTAAGATGTGTGTTAAGGAAAGAGAGCTCAGTATCTTAGGTAGAGCGTTGATAGGTAATGTGTACACAAGAATCTAAACTCTATGATCACTGACAGTGCGAACATTAGACCAAGTTCTTTTCTTCTCTCAATACAATCAATCCCCCAGTGACACACACACACACATATATATATATATATATATATAACCCGCTAAAGCCTAATAGCACTCTGGGTCAAGATCGCATTGAGGCGTGAAGCTGAATTACACCATCATGCACTGTTGATTTGTATGTCCACATTATATATATATATATATATATATATATATATATATATATGTATGTATGTATGTATGTATGTGTGTGTGTGTGTGTTACTAGTGGAGTGTGTGTGTGCGTGCGCGCGCGCGCAAAGGACTTGAGGGAGGCCTACAATTGAGTCAAAGCTGTCATATATATATATATATATATATATATATATATATATATATATATATATATGTATATATAATTGGTATATTTATAGGGGTAAGAATGCTCAATATCAGGGATTATAGTGTAGATAACAACTCTTGTGGGTATACAAAATAAAACTGCCGTTGTCCAGCAACTTTTAAGACTTAAGCAAACTCCTGATCATAATATTGGCCTGGTGAACGCTTAAGATGTGAAACTACCACAGAACAAGAACACTTACTTATTCAAAATGTCAAAAATGACTATTGGAATAACAGCTATTTTGCTATCACTATCTGGTCAGTTGAGATAGCTAAGTTTGAGTGGTTTGCTAATATCTTCATTTATCTATTGTCTCTTCAACTGAGTATCATAACATGACTGATGTAATATTTATCAAGATATCTGAAGATGGAGCAGAACGAAGAAAGAAGCGTATTCTTCCAATAATATATATATATATATATATATATATATATATATATATATATATATATATATATATATATACTATTTAACCCGTAGGTGTGGAAGAAGAGATTGTATTCATGTCTTTCCCAAGGGTATTTGCGCGTAAATGAATGTAACGCACTCATCTCTCAGATTTCTCATTACGAACCGCAATGCCACAATCCATTACACCCACCACACACACATATATATGTGCGTGTGTATGTGTATATATATATATATATATATATATATATATATATATATATATATATATATATATAACGCCAGATTTGAAAAAAATCAATTCTTCCAGACAATGAAGTTTTAAAACACAGATCAGCTTACACGGGATGATGGGTAAAATGTGAACAGTGTACTTAAAATCTTTTTCCAGTAGTGTCTTTTTTTAGATTCTAGTCTGTGAACAGCTTATAACCAAAATGAAATTAATTTTCAAATTGATTCGGCTGAAGGAGTTTTGTCTGCCTACCTCCGAGTTCCTCTTGTCTGCCTTCCAGAATTCTTCTGGCGCGCTGAACTTCGGCGTCCAGTTCCGGCATGCCTGATGCGACACATTCATCAATAACTCTTGTGATTGCGTCAGGGTCAGCACGTCTTATGGCATCTCTCAGCTTAGCACGTAAAGCACCGGCTGATTTTGTTCCTGGGTTGCAAAATGAAACAGATCGAATCATTGTCGTTGGGCTTTGAACGCTTAGCCAAAAACATGCACTTCGTTCAACCCAGCATCATGCTTTCTATTAAAACAATTACTCAGTTCTTTCTGTTGGGGGTTAGTTGATTAAATAGTTTTTTTCCTTTCGAAGTACAAAGGTTCATACATAACACGAGGAGAGCACTCGGATATCGACATTAAAGAAATCTACAGGTAATTTTAAATTTCGAGAATTAAGCAAGTGGTCTTGGGGTCGGGTTGCATGCAAAATGGTTCGTCTAGATTGGGAAACAAACAAAATGAATACTAAACTAAACAGGTAATAATAGGTGTTTTCATGGAAAAATGTTAAATGCAATGAAAATAAATTCTATTTAGTTAATTGTTTAGCTTCCAGAATGTTGATTCAAAATAAAATTTACAAACAAGGATACAATGCAAGCTCAACTAAGTTCTCTAAATTCCAAACGTATTTTCTACAAGGTTTGCTTTTTGGAACAACAATATTTTCTTAAGTTTAGGGATTTAGGCAATTTTTTGTGTGCACTCTCAAAAAATAGCAAATCCCCAAAATTTGTATTGTCATTTCCAAAGAACCAAACATACACAAAGTGTGTAAATTCCTTTAGAAGCCAGCATCCAGTTTATGAGCGCAACCTGTGATACAAGATGCACGTTCAAATTTTGATCAACACATATATAATTATAAACCAGTGATTCACAACAAAGAAAGCACACAGCTGATAATAAAACAGTACAGAAGCTGCTTAAAATCTACAGAATACTGGATCAACAACATATATATATATATATATATATATATATATGTATGTATGTCACTTTAAGCATTAAATTTAGTAGATAGTCATATTTGAATAGACAGTTCGTTAAATTATCTGTCTGCCGGAGAGCGTATATTTTCTCTTTAATAAGATGTTAAAGATATTCAGGCTCGTAGACGATAATGAATAAATATATTGATTAATAAATGAACCGAGCAACTACTCCAAATATGAGTACCCACAAAAATAACGTTTAAAGTGATAAAATCTGCCGGATTAATAAATAAAAATCCATTAATTCTTTAGAAAATGATCCACTAAAAATGAGATGTCTATATTGATAAATTAAAAAAACGCCTTAAAAATCGATTTCTTGAATATTTTTTATATTGATCTCTTCAGACCGAAGATTTTTAAGTAAAAAGTATTCGGTGGTAAAAGATGAATAAAAAAATAGTTGTGAAATAAATTATAACCGAGGTGGATTTTTCAAGTGTTTTCTTATCAGTATATTGCATTGAGCTCTCATTACATTAAAGTCCTCTTTGGAATAATCCATACCAATTACAAGTTGGTATTATATATATATATATATATATATATATATATATATATAAAGGGGCTAATGGATTTTATTTTTAATCTAACAATATTTCTATTACCCCAAGCGTTATTTTAGTAGATACCCATGTTTGCGTATACGCCACGTTTTTAAAACTTTGTGAGTTACGTCTACCGATCTGCATATTCCAGTGATTTAATAAAGAATATGTGTCCCAAGGAGAAGTTGAACCCCTGTGCCGAGTTGTAGGAGAAACCAACGTCTGAGCGTTTAATTCGTCTGTGGCCTAGAGCAGAAGAGCAGACTTTCCTTATTAAGTCTCTCGAATGCGCAAGCTGGTAGGCATAATTTACACCGTTTAAAACAGGGCGTCTACTCAAACACGGCTATCCACTAAAATAATGTTTGGATAAATAATAATAATAGTAATAATAATAATAATAATAATAATACACACACACATACACATATATATATATATATATATATATATATATATATATATATATATATATATATATATATATATATATATATATATATCAGTAAAACAACAATATTTTATTGCGACAAAAATGCGATCAAGTAAGCCATCTCCAGAATGGAAATCATTCAAAGCAACCAGTCTTTTTAAATACATAACACAATATCAAGCCATAAAGCAATCATAATTATTAGTAATACTAATAAAATAACATGGGTCATTTCTGTACTCTGTAAGTGCGATAAGAGAACTACATTATATATATATATATATATATATATATATATATATATATATATATATATATATATATATACTGGGGCGTCGGTGTTCTCTATTTGTTTATATTTTTCTTTTTTAATTGGACTCCCAGAAAAGTATATAAAAAACATGTAACTCAAAACAAAATTGTTATAAAAATAAATAGAAGTCCAAGTAAAAAGAAAAAATGTGGAAATGTAGTACTCACATTTTTAAAACTCCTTTACATTCCAACATAACAATTTCGTATTTTTTCCCTTTGAAGCTTACGAGGAAAAAACACTTAAAGAAAAAACAGAGTCGTAACTACTTTCTTTAAGAAAATCTGATAGGAAGTGTAATGTTTCAATCGTCTGCTTTCTTCCAATTCTTTTGACGCTAAAAAATTGCTTTAAAAACAGCAATGCTTTCTTTTTCTAAAATAAATCTATTTACTTGTATTTTTTCTAAAATAAATCTATTTGAGGCTATTTTTATTTGAAAATAATATTGTATTTATAATTTTAAAAATTCTGTAAAATTCCGTAAGTGATTTTTAAAATCCAAGGGAGATAACTTTTTCTTTACTAAGAAAAAGTTTTCTTTTCCTTAACCAAATGTCATACTATTATATATATATATATATATATATATATATATATATATATGTATATATATATATATATATATATATATATATATGTATATATATATATATATATATATATATGTATATATATATATATATATATATATATGTATATATATATATATATATATATATATATGTATATATATATATATATGTATATATATATATATATATATATATATGTATATATATATATATATATATATATATATGTATATATATATATATATATATATATATATATATATATATATATATATATATATATAGATATGCCTGCAGCCTACTGATTTTCGACATAAGCTACTTCAGAAAAAATTCGTCAGGTTGCGGGCTCATATAATCTTCTTTATATACCTTTGTAACTATAAAATATATGTCGGCATGAGTATATATATATGTGTGTGTATATATATATATATACAAACAGACACACACATATATGTATATATATAAAATTATACAAGGCTATATATACAGTTATAAACATATAGATAACTACTTATATACACAAGTGCATATATACGCTATTATATGTCATGATAAATATCAATATTAATCAATATAGTTCAATCAGTATAATCAAGAAAAAATTTTTCTCTTTCAATTTTTTACCATTTGGTCATACTCTCATCTTAATTTAATTACATATATATATATATATATATATATATATATATAAAGAATTAAAGCATTTGTTTTTCATCCGGCATTTTTATTATTTCAAATTCGTTCTGCCGGTCTGCACACTTGATAAAACTTCATAAAGAAAACATGATCTCTCGTAGGGTTCAAATGTGAAACCCTCTTTGTAGGAGAATCTACCGTCTGATCCCTGGCGGTCTAACGTACACCGGGTCAGACAATGGTTTCTTCTAATATTAGGCCGAGGAAAATATTCGAATGTTGAAAAAACAACAGAAATAACAATATCGATAAAACTAATAATATCAATTGTATATTAGTAAGACTTTTAACCAAATAAAAGCATGATGAAAAAAGATCTTTCTACAACAAGCCTTCTACAAACCCTCTACAACCCTAATCGTGACAAACAACTAATCCAAGACTACTAGGTCTCATCAGTAATATAACATACAGTTTCCGCAATAAGCCTTCTATAAAACCTTCTTTACAACCCTAATTGTAAGTTTTTTTTTACAAAAATCTATCTACAAACCCTCAACAACCCATATCCTGGAAAACAACTAACCCCAAACTACTAGATTTCATCCGTAATATAAGGCATGCAAAAAGACAATTCCACTCCCAAAAGGTCTAACTTCAATTTTTATTTCTCGTTGAGAAAGGACGCAAGTGTGTCCGAAAATTCCGATTTTTTATCATGCTTCTATTTGGACAAAAGGCCTACTATACTATAAATATTATTAGTCGTATTAACAATATTATTTTAGTTTCATCTCTAATTTCTTATATATATATATATATATATATATATATATATATATATATATATATATATATGTATGTAGCGCCTTTGTAGAAATTTGAACTCGACGTACCAATACCACCTCCTGCGCTGGTACCAAGAAATTAAATTCAAAAAAGTTTTTAACATATATTTTAAATAATATATTTAAAGGGATTTACTAAGCATAGCTTCGATTTGATAAAAGGTTGGAAGCATGTAGCACCCAGCGTGGATCGAACTCGCTACTCAATCTTTATTGATCTAATGAGACAAGCTTGATAAACTGAAGTGCCCCAAGTAGTATATTTATAGGTTAAGGATGTAGTTTTGCTTGAATTCACTCTTCTATATTTGCTTTCATTCACTTTATTCAATTATTTGCTAACGGCATGTCATCAGTTCAGACATCATTGTGCAGATGAAAGTAAACTAAGAAAATATGACAAAATTCACAAATTTCTAGTCTGAAGTTGTCTGTATTCTGAACGAAATATTTTTATCATTATTTATTTATTTCAACGATCTTTACTTTTTTGATTACAGATTACAGCCTAGGAAAAAATGTTCAACGTTTGTCGGAAATAAACAATAAAAATCATTCAGGAGAGAATTCGAATACCTCAAGCGACTACTACATCTACTACTTCTACTAGGTAGAAACAAGCAATACAGCGTAACGAATCGGAAAAAGAAGTGCTAATATTACATATTTGAGCGCTGTGTAACCATTATGCTTACGTGGCTATATTGGTAAAGGCATCGTCTGCGTCAGACGAGCTGCAGAGATTTGGAATGCAAGTTGAAGTTTTGTCGATAGCTACTTCTTTATACAGACTTCATGCTGTTTACTTCAACGTTTGAAATTCATTAAGCGGGTAAATTCGAACCCCTTAAGACGACTACTACTACTACTATAAGTAAAATGGGGAAAAAATGGTAATACTAGTCCAGATTTTATCACTGCTAACTACTGGCTTACGTGAGCAAATTGGTTAATGCATCGTCCAGGTAAGGTGAGCCCCAGAGATATGGTATACGAGTTAACATTTCGCCGGAAAACACTTTTTCACACAGATTTATAAGAGAGTTATATTTTTTTTATCACTAACCTCAGTTTAATTGTGCGTAAAGCCAAATGCAGTGAAATAAATCGTTGAAAGATTGGTGTTACGCTGTCTTTCAAATAAGAAGATGCTGCCTCCGCTGAAATTCAGCATTTTAAATGTTTCAAACAAGTTTATTTTCCTGGGCTTGAAAACTAAACGCTGTACCCAATAGGTATTATGCAGCTATCAAAACCATGAAACAATATTTTTATTACTAAGCTTAGTATAGACGAGTCAAGTCAAATTGTAGAAACATGGAATTAAAAGACTGTCTCGTTATATATTATTGGATACTGTCT
>OZ010572.1:103471413-103518913 GCA_963932145.1 Acanthosepion lycidas
TTGCTAATGATCAAATCAATTTTGAAGGAAAAAAGGTTTAAAAAAAAGGAAGAGCTAGGAACGTGAACGTCTGTCGAATATAATGATACAGCATACAGGTCCAAAGCCCAAAGAAAAAAAAAAACGATACGAGTAATCAACTAGCTAAAAAAGTGCTCAATACAAAAGTAGAGCAGACCTAGTCAAACGTAGAGAACCAGACAAACCTAGTAGGTTTGTCTGGCTCTCTAGGTTTGACTATATATATATATATATATATATATATATACACACTCGTCTCGGAAAACCTTCGGGTTCTTGATTTGCTAATGATCAAATCAATTTTGAAGGAAAAAAGGTTTAAAAAAAAGGAAGAGCTAGGAACGTGAACGTCTGTCGAATATAATGGTACAGCATACAGGTCCAAAGCCCAAAGAAAAAAATAACGATACGAGTAATCAACTAGCTAAAAAAAGTGCTCAATACAAAAGTAGAGCAGACCTAGTCAAACGTAGAGAACCAGACAAACCTAGTAGGTTTGTCTGGCTCTCTAGGTTTGACTATATATATATATATATATATGTGTGTGACCTTGATGTACGATATGTTTGATTATGTTCCTTATTTCTTATATAATAGACAAATGGATTACGTGTTGATTCATGCTCGTATTTATAGCGAAAACAATATAACTGAAGTTAACACATAAATTTTATAGCTGTTTTTCATTTCTTAATAGAAAAAGCAGAGATACTAAAAAGAAAACAAAAACATACAGACTATACATTCCAAAGGAACACTTATCAATTTTCAAACAAAGAAAATTGTTGAATATATTAACTGAAACACCGTGTTAACAATACACATATGAAGGCACACAATTACGAACAAGCCTTGAAATAAAAATAACTCTTCTCAGAATTATAGAAAAAAAAAAAAGAAAAATATCTAATTTCAAATCTATAGTAGCTAACATTGAGACTAAAATGGATATTTATTTTTACTCCGTGTGTATTGAATAATTCACAATTAGAAGGTTACACTAACATGTAGGAAGATCGTGCTGCGCAAAAAGCGAGAAGGCAGGTTTGCCTTAAAAATCGGTATTCCAATTCTTGTATATAACCGATCTCGAATACGAACGATAGGCTCTGGAGGCAAACACACGTCTGTTCTATCCATTAAGCTTTCCACTATGTAAAGGGATACAGGGACAACCACAATAAAAAGGACTGCCTCAGACGGAGAGACGCACGAACAGAATGATGGATACACACGAAGAAACTTAAACAAACATACGAACAGAGAGAGAGAAATAAATTCAGACAAAAAACAGATACAAACATAGTGACAGAGACGAAGACACTTAGACAGCAAGATATACTCAGTAGGAAATATAATGAATACAATACATAGAGATAAAGACATTTGAATAAATACTGACAAATACAAACAGAATCAGGCGGTATGATGCTTACAGACCAGACAGAAAATACAGACACTAAAACACTCCAACAAAAATAGGCGTAAATAACCTGACATACAAGAATATGGATACACGGATAGGACTAAAAGTAAGAACTGGAATTATACGCCTATCCTTGGTTTGTTTCAGAAATACCAATTCATTTTAAATTCAAAGTTTCGTTAACACTCTCTTTCTTAAAATGACCAAATAAGTTATTAATCAGCGTTGATTCTAACCTCCATATCCACCTCCCAGACGCTCGAGAGATTCCCTGGCTTTGCGAAGGTCATAGCCAAGTTCCGGAAACCCGGCCTCCTCGGCTTCATCGATTAGTTTTTCCAGTTTTGCTCTATCTCTCTGCCTGGATGCTCTTCTCAGTTGATCACGGAGAGTATCAGGAGAAATCGATTCTGATCACAACAACAAAAACAATATTAGAAATACATCAGACAGAAATTAATGTTAAAGAGACAAGATCTATTAATGCATTAAGGAATAAGTTATGGCCATGGTATATAGTTGAATTCTCATCAATAATTTAGGACTATCGTCCGTAACATTACTTTAATCCCTAACAGTGATTTACTAATGATCTACATCAGTAAAATATTGTTCTGAACTAAGCCAATATATATATATATATATATATATATATATATATATATATATATATATATTGGGTATATAAAAAAAAGCCTCAAAGTCGGCTATATTGTAAATTTAATAGATACCTCATTCACTGGTCATAGACCAGTGAATGAGGTATCCACTAATGACCTCCACTAATGATCTCAGAATTACATCACTGATAATATGGCCAGGTGCATCATCTCGATATATATATATATATATATATATATATATATATATATATATATATATATATATATATATGAGATAACGATATGTTTTTTATATATCAACAACAATATTGGAGATAAATGACAAAGTGGAAAAAGTTTTCTTGCGACTCGTTTCGTCCTTCAGGACTTTATCAGATTAAATTCCTAGCATCCCTGGTTCGTGCGCATTTGTAGTTGCACCAACATAACAAATTTAGTCCGATGATTTCGCAAGATAACGTTTTCCGCTTTGTCATAAATTTTCCCATATATATATATATATATATATATATATATATATATATATATATATATATATAGATAGATAGATAGATAGATAGATAGATATTTACAAGTAATTAATATATTTATTTTTTTAATCCGATGTTATTATAATTATTATTATTATCATTATTATAAATGTTAATGTTTATAAGAAATAATGTATGAAAAATCAGTTAATTATTTGTAAATTACTTCATTTACTTTTCGGGTCGGAAATCAAATCTAACAGCAATAAATTTCGAAAGATCCAGCGTGAGATGTGAAAAGGCAATTCAAATTTGATTTGCTGTGTGTTCTTCCATGGCCGAGGCAGTAAAGGCACGCCTGGATCCAAGGTGGTTTTGCTAAAAAGGGAATGCATATCCAATTCCTGCTCAGAGGTAGATTTTTATTCAATAAATCTTTCGATTCTTCTAGGGTTAGAAAAGGGATATCTACTTCAACATGTCTACACATGTTGAAGTAGATATCCCTTTTTAATACAAACACTGAAGATGATATTTAGTTAAATTACCTAAATTTTCTTATTTGTTCCATATTTAATCATAAAATTTCAAGAATAGTTTTTAAACTATGCAATTGGTTATATATTTTTGTCTTTTTTACGAAAGCCGTTAACAAAGGCGGCTACTGAAATAATCCCAACAATGGCAATAATAAAGCTAACCTCTCCTATATTCTTTCTCAGAAGAATCAAATAATTCCCTGGCTCTCTGAATTTCAGTGTCCAGTTCTGGCATTGCAGCACCGACGCACTCATCGATAATCTTTTCCAAATCGTCTTCGTTTCCATCGCGTATAGCTGTTCGTAGTTTTTCACGCAAGACTTCTGCGCTTTTACTTCCTAACAAGCCAAATAGAAATCACAATTGAGTAAAAAAAAAATGAATTCTTTTTATTAGGTTGGTGCAAAAATAATTTCGTTTTCTAACATATGTTACTATGTGAGAAAACGAAATTATTTTTGCACCAACCTAATACAAATGCAAACAGCAATCACTGCCTTTGACATGCAAAGTAAAACATCAACCAATGCTGTCTAACTAGAACCAGCGTTCTTTAAAGGGAGAAAAAATTCACTGTAAAGCGTAGTCACCAAGTAAAAGTTCTTTACTAGTTTGGATATTCTAACCCCCTTTTAGTACCATGGGACATTTTCATAGCATTACTACATTGCGATTTTCAAATAACCCACTTAATGAATTATAGATATATCATTTACTTCTTGATTTCCTTTTTATATATTGTCTTGAGTTTCTTTCTGATTTATAAGATGAATAATAACGAAAGAAACCGATCAAAAATAAGAGAGCAAGTATAATAAAATGAAAGATAAACTATTGTGAAATGAATACCCACAGCTTCTGACTTTGGAAAGGAAGCGACATGTCTGTTAGGAATCTAAAAGGAACAAGTGTTAATCATTCAGAGTTATTAATTCTTCTTTTATGTGTCATCTTCCTTCAGGTCATAAATGATTATGGCTCTCCACAACTTCCTGCTTTTGTAGTTCTTTAAACTGGTTCGGGTCTGTCTACCTCTCCGGACGCAACTCTGCCCTTCAACACAGCCTCGTCCGGGTTCCTCTCTGCCCAAGGCAGATTCGACAGGAGCTGCGAACTGTCACTGTATCGGTAGAACAGTCTATATCACTGTTCCTCCGAGGCCTACTTGTCCTACTAACTTTATAGTAAGTGGAAGAGTCCACAATAGACTCATTAGACGGAGCACACCACAACAATTTCTAAAGTTTTGTTTAGTTTGCTGCAATGCAGGATATTACTTGTATGCAAAACAAGAACTTGTGAGTAATCTACTACTCTGGGCACCTAACCATGGTGCAAGACGGGTTCGTTGCCCACCAACCACCTATATTGATCAACTATGCTATGACACAGAATGCCACCCTAATGACCTTCTGACCTTGGCGTGATAGAAACTCCGAGCTAGCTCGGACGACCAAATAAATCATACCAAATCTGTTATTTTGAAACAGTTACTCGTACAAGTACTGATTAGAGTTTAATATTGCTTTAATTTACTGTTTATATGAGATCTGGTGCATTCAGCGAGATTTGTCGGAAAGAACAAGTTGAATATTATTTTTATTTTATATGCCATTTCCCTTCAAGACGTGGGGGATCACGGTTCTCCACAACTTTCTAAATAACTTATGATTGTTTACCATCTCTATCAGTCCTTGTCCTGTCATCCATTCACATGAATTCATGAAGTAGACACATAGCCATAGATATGGAGCACTCAGTACGCATCAGGCTCATTACATTACTGAGGGTTTTCGAAACAAGATCTCCAACCATTGCTAACAAAATACTGTAAATAATTTGAATTAGTCTGGCATAAGATTAAGGAAAAAATTAACAACAACAATGATAGTTTATAAGTCTAGCTGATAACAATTGCTCCACGGCATATGAGTTTTTTAGTTTTGTATGGTCCAAGGCTAAGCATAGCCTTGGACCATAGCCTAGAGCAACCAGCCTAGAGCACCCAGTGAGAATCGAGAATGCTGCAGGATATTACCTAAGACATATTTTGAATTTAAAAAGAAGGGAAATCTTTGGAAATCTCTCTACTAAACATTGCTCTACAACAGGAGCACTACAAAGCAAGAAAGTTCAATTTTTTTAATGGCAAAAAGTAAGGCAGGAGTGCCACAATCACGCAAGGGGTCACAGATTGAAGAGGGTTGCTTGAGGAAAGGATATAGAGAAGGACGAGGATCAGCATCAAGTCATGGGAAGATGTCGATTGACATTACATTTGAATATTTGAAGTTTATAGCTATCAGGGGAACAAGTAGGAGGAAGGGAGTTCTACTGACGGTAAGTGCGAGAGAAGAAGTTGTTTTCGGATTAGAGGAGGTTTTGTTTTAATTCTCTAGAAGCGTGAAAAATTCATGAGAACAACGTGATATCGGCATGCAAGACAAAAAAATAAATAAATAAATAAACAAAACGAATCACACCACGCAAAAACCTTGTGCATTAATTAAAAGATATTTTAGAATAAATATAACTGTGAGTGCTTGTTTAAATAGACGGAAACATGATAGACATGACTTTATGAAGTCCATATGTTAATAATAATTACTTGCTTGTTTATGTTTGAGTTTTAAAAACATATTATAATAGATTTTCTTATGATGGATGTCATCATGAGAAAATATTTCATAAGATTTTTTCTCATAGAAATCGATAATGTGATTCTTCAAATTTCTTAGGTGAAACATTTTTAGCTATTTTTTTTATCTTGTCTCATATCTTTGTCTATCGCAACTGTCAGATCGTTATCAAAATAACTCACTAATAGTCATGGAGGTAACCGTAATAAAATATGAACAAGAGTTGAAAATAATTAAGAAATACTTAAGCATTGAAGTATTAACAAAATTCTTGCAAAGATTATTAGCACCAACTTACTATTAGGTTGGTGCAAAAATAATGACGTAATAATGTCGTTTTTGACGTATTTTTAACGTCAAAAAAACGACATTATTACGTCATTATTTTTGCACCAACCTAATATTATCTTCATAAAACTAATTTTGACTTGCCAACGTCAAAATAGGTATTTAGATAATTGTATCGTGTCAATCATTATCTATCTTCCTTAGTTGTATGATATTCACTTCCCATTACATCTTCTTTTATTCATATCGCACATAATAGTAACACTTTATACTGGATGAATTTGTGAATTACAAAAGAAAAAAAAAACTAACTGGTATTTAAATAAACATTTGAAGAATATGCTTGTAATAACCTTCCAAGAACTTGATTTGGAAATCTGTATTCGAACTTTACCACTTTCAGCGGTCAGAAATATGTCCGCCATATTGCAGACTTTAGGTCTTAGAGTGTCACATGGAGAAATATGATAGAAGTTAGGGTAGAAAGCAGGGTGGCTCTTTCTGCTTTTAAACTAAATTTGCCAAATCCAAAATTCCGATTTCGCCTCGAAAATTGTTCACTGTGATTATTTGGAAATTACACAACTATCTCAAATAGAGGGCATAGCATAGTCTGTCTCAAGATCACCGTATAGAAGACACTCAGTGAGGATTTGACTTAGGACAGTTTTAATAGTCTACAAGAATATTTTACTAATCATTATCTCACGGCTAGGTATTACTATCTGAAATCTTTACTAAGCTTAGCACAGTTTAACATACGACCCTAAAAATGGAACACCTAGAGTGCAGACAGAAATTATACAGTAAAAAGGTCGTCGAAACTAGCTCTCTAATCATTAGTTCATTGAAAAAGTGCCCGTTACGTCTTCTTATATAATCTTATAAAAAATATATTTGAAATCTAATCATCAATCCAAGCTAAAAACAAAATAATAATCTCAAAAGTCATTCGCGTCTTTTTTAACGAATAGGACGAAAATCAAGAGCATGCAATTCACTTCAACAAACAGCACACGGCAAACATCTAACCTCCACGGCCGCCTCCCAGATTTTCCAGCGTGTCCCTGGCTTTTCTAAGCTCAGTAGCCACTTCTGGATATCCTTCTGCTTCAGCGTCTGCAATGGCTTTCTGCAAGGAAGCAATGTCCTTTCTGCGAATGGCTTTTTTCAGTTGGTCAGAGATGACGTCCGGCGATTTTATCTCTGATAATCAAAACAAATTTCATCTCAGTCAACGGAGACAATAAACATCAAAACAATATCCAATTTTGCGATATGCGCATGCATTCAATTTTGACAACTTTGTCTTATATTATTTAAACAAGGCAATAACAAAAATCTACTACTACTAGAACAGAAAACGCCATACGAGATTAAACCGAGTACACTGATTCAAAAATTATATAGAACACTCCTCGAAGCTGAGGTGTTGAATATATGCACATAGCATATTTATGTTGATGATAAATATAATAATATGTTAGTATCCAGTTCTGCAAGCAGTATCGGATTCATTTCTTGTAAGGAAATTTAATTGAACCAAAAATGATGTTATTAAGTTGGTGCAAAAATAATGACGTAATAATGTCGTTTTTGACGTATTTTTTAACGTCAAAAAACGACATTATTACGTCATTATTTTTGCACCAACCTAATAATTTATTAGGTTGGTGCAAAAATAATGTCGTTTTCTCACATAATTTCTATGCGAGAAAACGACATTATTTTTCCACCAACCTAATAATAGCCTATATACAACATGTCAATGAAATGGGCGCCAAATGTCTCTTATAATACAATTAGATTCGCTTCTAGGGTTTCTACAATGTAAGTAATGGGCATGGTGATAAGTTTCATCAGGATATATCTGAGATAGAATCAAGGTATCAAGGCCGGTTCAATCAAAACATGGTGTCAGTTAATATTGGTTCCTACAACGGGAGATCAACCTATAGGCACCATCACAAGAGGAAGTGTCGCAAATATTTGTGAAGATATCGAAAATAAAGTGAGTATTGTATATTTATTCGGTTAATTTTTTCGTCATCTAAATTTTCCTTGAAAATAAATGTACTACTAAATGATTTTATATCTGCCTTGAAGATAAATATATCATATATATATATATATATATACTTTTTAATTTTAAAATTTTTTTAGTATTATTTACTTTTATTTTGTTTATAATCTTAAAACTATAAATGTCAGTCGTGGGAATACTTAAGATTTAGTCAAATTTGAATACAGTTTTTAACAAGTTACTTATTAAAAAAAAAAGCTAATATTAAAAAGAACCACCTTCAAAATTACGCCATCATAACGCATAAGTGCTAACCATACGAAATTCTTGAAAAATTGAAAATGAACTAATAGCCATAGATTTTATATGTAATTATTGGAAATGTCAAATTTTAATAACGTTAAGTGCATAACCGAAAGCGGTCCATCAAAAACGTTTGAACAGTATTTACATAACTGAAACTTGATCTGAGTTCACCTCCTAAGTAAATAAAAATAAAAATAAAAAGAGAAGTAAAACAAAAAGAAGCACACACATTCATACACACGAACACAATATATATATATATATATATATATATATATATATATATATATTATGCGGCTTTCTTATTTTGCTCAAAGCGTCATAGAAATTTACAAACACGCTTCTTTTTTTCCTTCCTTCCCGAACAAACAGGAAGAGAAAGTGAATATGAAAATACTGAGAAGGCTAACCTCCTGTACCGCCACCCAGAATATCAGATACTCGTCTGGCCTCTTGGACCTGGTCACGCAGTTCGGGCATACCCGCTGCGACGCATTCCCGGATGGTTTTATCCAGTTGATCTTTGTCTTTTTGTTTCATGGCCTCTTCGAGTTTTTGTCGAAGAATATCTGGAGTTTTACTTCCTGTGACCAAAACAAAGAACCCAGTGAATTGTAACACAAAATCTGAATTGAAACAAAATTCTTATCTGTTGCTTATTACCATTTTTTCTTAGCAGAAACTATCAAAAGAATGTTTTTTTTTTCTCATATTTTGGATCTTACGTGCATGAAAAATATTTTAATACAATATTCTAAAACAATTACGTCTTTAAATCAATGTTGCTGACGGTCCTTTTAACTCCTATTTATTGACTATCCTTTTATTATTGATAATCAAAATTAAATGTAAATTTGATGAAACAAACTTTATTAAATTAAATTGCCAAAATAAATAAACAAAAATCTAATTCGAAACGTTAATCGTACCCTATTAATTTTCGTTCATTCACAACACCCTGGGTGACCTTAACACACGTAAAGTGTGGGTTATCACAAATTCCTCTATGAGTACGAACAAAATATACTTTTCATACCCTGTTGACTTAAGTTAAAAAATAACATAGGTTTCTCATACGATACAGGCGATCAAAATTTTATTCGTCTTATCTGCTTACATGTAAAATGTACTATGGAAATTTTACTATTTTGTTGCTTCTAATATTTCATACTTCGGATGCAAATATTTTGAGGAAATTAAACTTTTGACTCATTTAATTAATATCATATGATAAATTTACACTTATCTCTGATTTATTAGTCTATTATGAAACTTTTGTTTCGAAGACGAGTAATTTTTAAGTTTCTTGTATGCATTTTTGTGACAGCCAATTGTATTGTCTAATGTGTTAATTCTCTGCGATTGTATGCCTTAACCAAATTCCTAGATTCAAGAAATATATTAAACATTACGTTATATTCCCGCAGAATTCCAATTTAGAAAATGGTGACTCTAACCTCCACGACCACCACCCAGACTTTCCAACGTGTCCCTGGCTTTAGACAATTCGGTGCCAAGTTCTGGAAAGCCTGCTTGTTCAGCTTCATCGATAAGTTTCTCAAGAGCTGCTCTATCCCTCAGTCTGGAAGCGCGTCGGAGTTGATCGCGTAGAGTGTCGGGAGTCTTTGACCCTGTTAATAGCACCACAATGACGGGAAAAAATAAAAACATGGGGAAGATCGAAACATTAAACAAATAATGTTTAAAATGATTTGTGACTTTGGTGACATAGTCAAATGAAATATACTTCGTTTTTTATGAATTTGTGTGAGAAAAGCAATTTCTATTTATCATTGATCCCCACTCTCAAACACTGACAAAAAATATCGCAGCGATTTTTTTAAATAATTATTAGAATTTATTAAGTAGTTTTAAAGCCATGTTGCCTCTGTGGATCTAGGTTTTAAAAAAAATATTCAAATGTAGCAAGTTAAATAATTCGTCAAGTATAATATAACCCTGAGCTGCGAAAAAACTAGTATGACCGAAAGTAATTATTATATTTCTTGGTAACATGATAACACAAAATGCTACCCAAGAGGCCTAGAAATATAAGCGGCGTGTGGGAAGCGAATACACAATAAACGTATGGCGCAAATCTTTATGAATAATTTTGTGGTAATTGATTTGTTGCACAAAAGGGAGAGTGGGACCTAAATTTTACAGTTAATAATTGTTGTGATCGACTTTCAGGTAGCATCACACACACACATAGACTATATACGAGACTATATATATATATATATATAGATATGTGTGTGTGTGTGTGTGTGTGTGGTATAACGATATATCAATTTTTATGTATCAAGAACTGTTTTAAAGGAAAGATGTAAGACAAAGAGAAAAAACTTTTCCTGTAACGTTTTTCATCCCTTAGGACTTAATCGAACTGTATATATATATATATATATATATATATATATATATATATATATATATATATATATAGCATCCTCGTCGTTAATTGAGCATCATTTGTTATTTTTTTATATTTTTTTTTTTTTTGCTTTCGCTGTGATGTGCTAATTCAAAGAAGAAATAAGTTTCCCATAAATTATCAATGCAGAATGAAAATCAATAACAAATAAAATATAAAAAGTTACATTGAAAATATTTGTAACATTTCGCAAATAAAACCATTTTTTTTTTCATTTTTTTTCAAACAATGAAACCGGTAATTCAGCAAGTTTAGTGAAAAATACGTATGATTATAAAAACAGATACATCTATTGGGTGATAAGTAGGTAAATAAAATCTTGTGAAGGGTGTGTAAACAGACTACAGTACCGACTTCTGCTGTTGCATATATAAAAAGTATCCTTAGTAAAATTAGTATATCGATGTCCAAGTAGTTTAATTAGGAGACGGTAAAAACAAGGTTTTAGGGTCAGTTATTTTATAATAGAATTCCTCAAACTTTTTTGTAGAACCATATTTGCTTGCGCGCACACACACGCAAACATAGATAGATAGATAGATAGATAGATAGATAGATAGATAGATAGATAGATATATAGATAGATAGATAGATAGATAGAGTACATTGGAATTATTACCGTATAGTGAATGTCCGTTTCACGTTTCAGTGTGATGTTTAAACCCAAGCTTGGTCTTGGGTTGATCTGAATATTGCACTGAAACGTAAAAGTGTCAATCACCATGCAGTGTTAATTCTGTTAATTCTAGTGTCTATACATATAAAACTCCGGTATGGAGCAATCTTTCCCTATAAACAAAGCAAAAACATTATATATATATATACTGATTCTAAAGCCATTTCCTTGTTTTCAGCTCGTCTTACGTCCCATTAACTGTTATTAATTCTTTTTTATTTAGACTTATCACACTAAATTTGATTTTTGCAAGGACGCATACATGCAAACATACGTATACTTTTCCTGTCGACATGTAAACATTTGAGCATGCTTCAAGAAAATGATAACAAATGTTTGACCTCGTCTTGAACTACGCCGGGAGCCAGCATCTTGGTCGTCCATGGATTTTCTGGCGCGGTAAATATCAGCATCCAGTTCAGGCATTCCTGCTGCGATGGCTTCATCCAAGACTGATCCTAGTTCTTCTTTGTCTCCTTTTCTAATGGCTTCTCTTAGTTTTGCCTTCATGACGTCAGGGGTTTTGCTTCCTGACAAGTGAAATAAGACAACATTTCAAGTTTAGTGATGATGAGAGAAAAGATGACCAAGTGAACAATATCTCAGCATGCAAAGTGCTAGACATGCTAAATGTTATTATTTTTATGAGCATTTCTTTCATTTTAATTTCAGTTTTTATTTGGACCATCGTTCTTAAATGGCGATCGAAGTCGTTGCATTAAAACGTAGCTGAAATTAAAAGAGAAAAAACCTCGCGGACAATGAATAACAGACAATATTTCATCTAATTATAGATTCAAGATAATATGCCAGATGATTATGAAGTTTACCTTAGTCTGACATAAGGCTGAATAGTTGAGGAGAGGTGTTCATCGGGAAAATCATTCCAAGTGGGGAGTACAATCAGCACTAAAATGCTAGGTCTTGTAATTGGGTTTGCACAGTGATCACTTGCGCAGGTTCAAGCATACAGCTACCTTAACCGCAAAACATCATGCCAGATTTTAGGAAATTAAAAAAAGAAATCAAATTAGTCATGTTTTTAATCCTTTCGTTCGTTCTTTTATCTGTAATGTAAAACCTGGGGCAGCATTCTATGAAAGTTTCCAATGAAACTAATGTTTTCTGTTTTCTTTTCGCCGCCGTAATGAATATCACATGCAAAAATGAAAGTCGTAAATATTTGCTATACTAGTCTGACACAAGGGCACAGTTATAGAGCACCTAGTCATCTTTCTACTACTAAATTACCGATTTACGCACGCACACACACACAAACACTATATATATATATATATATATATATATATATATATATATATATATATATATGGGGGTATGTGTGTGCATGTGTGTGTGTTCCAACTCGTTTGAAAACCAGCCAACAATGATTCTTTGTTTATGATTCTTTTTCGGTTCGGACCATTTTCCTTTTTTCTAGGTAGAATCTGAACATAAATTGTCCAGCGTCGCCTCAGCGCTTTTTGTTTACATAAGCTAAAGCTATTATCAAATAACTTTTGCGGGTTAATAAGGTTATGTCTATATGGTGTCTTCACCCACAAAAAAATTCTTATGAAAGTCGAAAATGTTTATTGCACAGTTGCCCAAACTATGCCCGGAAACCAAGAAAATGAACCTAACCGAAGATAATTTAACACACACACACACAATATATATATATATATATATATATATAAATATATATATATATGTATATATATATATATATATATATATATATATATATTATTTACAGTATTTATATTGACTGTTGTCTTTATCTATATTGCCATATTCACGACGTTTCGGCCGTTGTACGCCCCGGCCATCTTCAGGTGAACCTGGAGAAGGTCGGAGCATACAACAGTCGAAACATCGTGAATATGTCAATAAAGTAAAGCAATATTCATATGATACTGATTTCCGCTACATTTAGATGTCGATGTGGATACTTAAATGTTGATGGTGCTGTGTTACAATCCTCAGGTGGTAGGTGTGACCAAATAACCACTTCCTTATTATTATAATAATACGGAACTGAATATATCGGTAATAATAAGGAACTGAATATTTCGATAAGAAATTGCGAAGAAAATACCACAAAATAAGCAAGACAATTTGAATATAAAAAAAATAGTATAAAACATGCGTTTGAATACCTATTAGAAAATTATCAAAAAATTATTTACTGGTTGAAAACTCATTGAAAAAGCATCACTAATGTAAAACACTACGCAGGAAATATTAAAACGCAATGCAAGACAAAACACGGTACAAATAGAAAAATAAGATACAATAGTTTATGAAAAAGAAGAATGCTCACCCCCATTCATCACCGGAATAAGAAAGAGAAAAAAATCAGAGTATGGAGTATAGATTTTGGACCAACACCATTGAAACTAAACTAAGACAAATAACACCATGCAAATAACAAAGACAAGCTACTCTACTAAACGCTAACCTCCTCGTCCCCCTCCAAGTCTTTCCAAAGTGTCCCTGGCTTTCTGTAAATCAGAGCTCAGCTCCGGATAACCGGCCGCTTCAGCGTCCGCAATGGCTTTCTCCAAACTGTCAATATCCTTTGATTTAATGGCGTCAGCCAATTCATCACGGAGTGTGTTAGCAGATACAATATCTAACAATGAAACAAGGAAATTATTAAGACAAAATAGAGCTACCCGGCAAGCCCGGGATTTCTTCAAGAAAATTAAACGAATATGATGTGAATTGTTGAAATAAAAAGTGTGAGAAAGATTTTTTTTTATGATAGATTGAATAAAAAGAAAAAGGGAAAAAATATTGCGATATATTCATATAGGTCTCTGTGTGTGTGTGTGTGTGTGTGTGTGTGTGTGTGTGTGTGTGTGTGTGTGTGTGTGTGTGAATTAAGATTTCGTTCCTTGCGTTATATTACCAGCGTTATAAATATGGCAATATTAATTGGTACAAACGTTTGCCGCGTTAATGTTTTAGGAAAACTCCTTTAATCAATCAAATTAATCACTTTTTTTTAATTTGCTGCTTCCAGAATAAGCTAATGTACAAAAATGATTAGAATCTATTTTTGCTAACCTCCGGTACCGCCTCCTAACATATCAGAAATCTTTCTAGCGTTTTGGATAGCGTCTTCTAGTCCAGGTAATCCTGCAGACAGACATTCCCTGATAGCTCGGTCAAGAGAGCCTTTGTCTTTCTTTCTTATGGCTTCTTCAAGTTTCTTAATCAAGGCATCTGGGGACTTAGAACCTGTTAACCAAAGACCACACGTTTCAGCATGGTTAGAATTATCGTATTCATTCGTGCACAATATAAACGATTTCGTATCAGAATCAGAGACCAAAATGGGGTATATGTATTTTACACAATATGATTTTAATTATAAAAGTTATAAATTTAATATACTTTATCATTTATAGTTTAATTATTCTACAAGTGTACACTGAAGTAAAAAAATAGAATGAGAAACATTGGATTAGACTATGGAAGCTAACTAGCAGACATCGTTCAAATTTAGACATATAGCATCTCATATCTCTTCTAAACTCGTAGAATGTTACAAAGTAGAGCGTTGTTATAATAGGCGAAATGAAAAAATTATGAAAACAATATTTTAACTTTGTTAAAGGAAAAAAGATAAAAAAAATCACATCTAGTCAAGCCCAAATTGCTAACCTCCTCCCAGACTTTGAAGAGATTTTCTGGCTTCCTGAAGATCGGAAGCAATTTCCGGGTATCCTGCAGCTTCAGCGTCGCTTATCAACCTTTCAAGTTCCGTTTTGTCTTTGGCACGAGAAGCTTTCCTTATTTCATCACGGAGTCTTTCTGGGGTCACAGAGCGAGAGCCTAAGAGGCGTTGAAGAATTCAGTATATTAAATAGTGAAAAACGATTGAAGGATAGAAAAACTATTATTATTATAATTATTATTATTATTATTATTATTTTCAATTCTCTACAGTAAAAAATTAACAACGATACATTAAACAAAACAGCAAAAGAAGTGTAAGAAAAATATTACAAAATTGTTTGAGTCGTTTCTGACCTCGACGAATACGATCGTCTAGTTCCTCCTGGTCGTCAAGAGATTTTCTTGCTCTGCGTATATCGGTGTCCAGTTCTGGCATGCCGGCGGCGATACATTCGTCAAGAACAGCTTCCAGATCGTCTTTGTCTCCTTTTCTCATTGCTTTTCTCAGTTTGTCCTTCAATACATCGGGGGATTTACTTCCTGACAACGGAGACGGCACGTGTTATCAGAAAAATTCAATTTGTGAAATCGACGATTGGCGTGCATTGGCGAGCGCATGCGTACCACACGACTCTATGACTATTGGTTAGTTTAAAAGAACTTGCTAAGAAACGATTCATACTATGGATGTTTAGTAATGAGGAACCAACTTCCCCAAAAGTGGGAATCTACTCTTCAATAAATATTATGAATGGGTATCGGGATGAAACGCGGATGAAAAAGCAAAAACGAGACAGGAGAACGAATTAACTCCACATTAAAGTATAAACAAAATACATGACAGAATTCTAGCTTGTAATACGTCATGCGAAAGATTATGTTTTTCCATTAAAATTTATTCCAATGATTTATATTTTAATCAACTTCGATATTAGTAATCGGATTGTTAAATAAAAGAAAAGGTTGTTGAATGCAATGTTTACTGTCTAAATAATATATAAATATTTACTTAAGTTTAGTTTTAAATCTGACAATTTTACTTTTGTTTTAAACCTAGCACGATTTGAGCAACTTTGTTAATCGGGTTCAGAATAGCGATAGATTTGGGGATAATTTTGGTTCATGTAGCCGAAACATTTGAAGATGTATTAAGTATCTGCACATATATATAAAAAAAAAGCCTGCAATGAATGTATTTAAAATACATAATTGCTTTTTCTAAGGGGAAGCGAGCAAATATATCTACAGGATTTTGATACGACCATGCAGGATAAAAGATGCAAATATAAATTATCTCCATTGAAAGATTACATATTCGCTCACCTCATAGACAGATAAATAGATAGATATGGATAGAGTTAGATATGTAGATAGATAGACATGAATAGAATTAGATAGATATATAGACAGAATATAATTAGATAGATATATAGACATGACTAGAATTAGATATATAGATAGACAGGAATAGAATTAGACAGATTGATAGATAGATAGATAGATAGATAGATAGATAGATATGAATAGAATTAGATAGATAGATATGAATAGAATTAGATAGATAGATAGATATGAATAGAATTAGATAGATAGATAGATAGATAGATAGATAGATATGAACAGAATTAGATAGATAGATAGATAGATAGATATGAACAGAGATAGATAGTTAGATAGATAGATATGAACAGAATTACATAGATAGATAAATAGATAGACATGAATAGAATTAGATAGATAGATAGATAGATAGATATGAATGAACTAAGATACCTATGTTTATATATGAATAAGAATAGATTGATATATATATATATATATATATATATATATATATGTATGTATGTATAGATAGATAGATAGATAGATATGTGAATAGATTTAGATAGATAGATATGTGAATAGATTTAGATAGATAGATTATATAGCTACACATTTAAAATACTTTTGCCTCCAAAGTATCTTCAACTAATTAGTTTAAAATTCAAGCTTATCTGAGCTACAAAGTACACTTCTAATTACATGCAAAATTTGAAAAGAGACTATCTACATTGAATGCTAACCTCCTCGTCCCCCTCCGAGTTTGTCCAGTGTATCCCTGGCTTTACGTAATTTTGAGCCTAACTCTGGGTAACCAGCATTTTCTGCGTCCTCGATAGCTTTTTCCAATTTGTCAATGTCTTTTGAACTTATGGCTTCGTCCAATTCTTCTCGAAGCGTTTCTGGGGAAACGACATCTGCCGAAGGCAAAGAATAACCGTCGTAATATTGATTTTCTGTTAATTTCAGGGTCATATTTTATTCATAGAAGATTTATTTTTAATATGATATTTATTTACATTTACATTCTTAAACTGATTACTAGAAATTAATATGCAAAGCTGATAACTCACAAAAATTTTATTAACCGTTTTTGTTTTTTGTTATCATTAACAAATTAACTGAAATTTTCTAAAGTTAAGGATTTGTTGATATTTTAAAGAATTAAAACAATGCAACAGTTATTTTTATTTCATAAAATCTTGAATTTTCAAAAATTCTAATTCAAAATATTTTCTTCAAACCTCCTTTGCCTCCTCCCAAAATGTCAGAAAATCTTCTTGATTTTTGAATCGCGTCATCAAGTTCTGGTAAACCTGACGCTACACATTCTCTAATGGCTTTGTCTAGAGCTCGTTTGTCTTTTCTTCTGATTGCATCTTCTAGTTTTTGAAACAAAGCATCTGGAGATTTAGTTCCTTTTAAAATATAAAACAAAAATTTCGTATTGAAATATTATATATTGGCAAGATCATCACTGGATTTAATACAAAGATTTTAAAAGTTGTTGTACTGAAATTTCGATTTAATTACCACTGTTGCATATCAGATTTAACAGAACGTATACTTTTATCATGTTGAAAAAAAAAAAATATCAGATAAAATATTTTATTTATATTTTGAGATAAATCAGTTAATACAACTGACACTGACGTAGCAAATCCTACACTAAGCCCTTCATTATATGACAAACCTGAGATTTTCCATGGATTTAGGGCCGAAATTTTCTTCCCAATAACGCAAGAGGCCTCATCAACATTAAACACAGATAATTTGAAGAAATACTGATTAAAGAAATAACCAAAAATGATATGGATTAAAATAGCATCTGTGAGTGGAATTATACAGCTGATAAATTCGCTTGATAATCAACATCTTTCATGAATTGCTAAATGTCATAGTACGTCCCAGTGGTACGGGACGCTATTTCGAATCCCATCCAATGGCTATTGCTTTATTTCCAATCCATAAAAATGAATTCAATTTTAATTACGTAAATATAAATTACAATAAGTTAATTAAATTTGACAGTACAAGAACATATTGATTTTAAAATATTTTTTATTAAAAAAGAAGATTTTTTTTTTAAAGACCGTCTTTGAACCAAACAATCTTTTGTCGCAGAAGAAAAAGAAAAGAAGAATTTGAGCTATACGTTCTTTGATATTAAATCTAGAGCATGTTTATCTTTCCGTTTGAATGTGCCTTTGCATTTTTAAATCGAGGCTTCGTGAGACTTAATCCCGCAATGGGATTCAGAAAAATCAACAAAATGAATTGGAAAACCCATATATGATATAGAAACAAAACATACTACAGTCTTCACAAAGCATAAACGACACATCTAAGCAAGCAGAAAATAGCTAACCTCCACGGCCACCTCCAAGACTCTCTAATGATTTTCTTGCTTCGCGAAGATCGGGACCAAGTTCCGAATATCCAGCAGCTTCGGCTTCGTCGATTAATTGTTCAAGGGATATCTTGTCTTTCGCCCTTGAAGCCCTTCTCATTTGGTCACGTAGAGTGTCCGGAGACAGAGAACGGGATCCTGACCACCACAAGGACAATGATATTAAACGCAGGAAGAATACAAGTCATATATACAACACGGAGACAATAGTATTTAATCAGACTGTTTACTAAACTAAGGATTGAGTTTTAGCTATTTTTTGCATCTTTAAATCGAGGTTTCTTGCCTAAATAAAAAACGTGAAGATTTCAGCTTGATGCATTAACTTTATCTAATATAAGAACAAGAGGCTCTAGAGAAGCACGTTAATATTCGACTAAAGTAATAATGACGTACAAAACGATTGTTTCATCTTTTTTTCATTATGAGGGGTTCTCTGAATAGTTGTTAATTAAATTCAGCTTATTTTGGAAAATGACCCTATTATTGTGAAGATCGAACTCACTCGAGTAGTAATAGTCTACAATACTAAACTTCTAAACATTGCATCACGGCTAGGCATTCTATTGGAGTTTACAATGCCTAACTTAGACTGGCATATAAATATCAATAGCGAGATGCCAAGTTACAACAGTATTCACTGTTATGATCTGCAAGATTAGTATACAGGCGTGAATCAAAAATAAGCACCCAATTTCTGTTTTATGGCTGTCATTTGATTGTTTATCGATCATTTATGCTACAGTATATAAAAAGGTTGCAAAAAATGAAAGACATGTTGATCTAACCATTTAACCGGAGAAGGATTATTAAGGAAGAGCAACAAGCTGTTACATTTTCAATGTTTGAAGTGGCCTGTCTCGTGATCAGTTAACAATAGCAACCTAAAAGGCTCAGAGTGGCACGCCAGCCAACATGGTTCGATCTCAAATTCTTTGAACTTTGCAGTGATTTGAGCCTTCATTTTCTGAATGGTACGATGCTTTTCCCGATAAACAAGGTTTGTCATGAACTCTCCCAAAAAATAAACCAGGAGGTATGAAATCTTGGGACCGTACCGACATTTCAATAGGACAGCGGTGTCCGATTCAGTTCCCGAGAAAGTTAACCACATATTAACAAAAAAAGAAAAAAGAAAAAAAATTAAGAAAATAAATAATCTGCAAGATAAATATTCACAACATGATTCCCAAAATCCGAATATTACTTTTGATTCTGTTTCTGTCTAGGTTTTTTGGGGGGAATTTAAAATTAACTTTATCTTTTCAAAAAAAATGTCTTCACATATATTAATCTCATAATCGGTTTTGAATAATTTAAATCTAAAAGTCAAATTCAGCCGAAAAAAAAATCATGTCGTCCTATTTTGCGATGGACGATTATTTAAAAAAATGTGGCAGTTGTTAAATGCTACAGTAGATGGAAACTTTTATTCAATTAAAAAAGAATAAAGATACGATAGAATAATATCTAAAACAAAATGACCGCAGTGATTGGCTAACCTCTGCGTTGGCGTTCGTCTAGTTCCTCCTGGTCGTCAAGAGATTTTCTGGCTCTGCGAATATCGGCGTCAAGTTCTGGCATGCCGGCAGCGATACATTCGTCAAGAACAGCTTCCAGATCGTCCTTGTCTCCTTTTCTCATTGCTTCTCTCAGTCTGTCCTTCAAAATGTCGGGAGATTTACTTCCTGACAACGGAGACAGACAAACATTAAGCACCGTCGAAGAATAATTAGGTTAATCTGGTTTTCAACGGCATGCATCTGACGAAAGGCATATCACGTAGGATCACGCAGAATCATTAGTGTTTTGCTAAAGTTCAAAGCATGATCTGGATTTCGTCTAAAGTACAGCAGCAACCGTGTATAGAATAGGTTTAATAATCGATAAATATTTACGGAAATGTAAACTTTCGCTGAACAAGTGGATTGTAAGAAGAACACTAAAGATATAGAAGGAACAGTTCCAGTAATTTAATCAAGAATGATTTAACTTTTTATAGAAAACACTATAAAGTGTGTAAATGTCATCAAAATAAAATTATAGATACTCATGTAACTGGGCCATCTTTCACTGTGAAATCAATATTAAATTTAAAATTGACAGCATTTTGATGAATTTATTTGCAACATTAGAATACTTTACGAAACAAAACATAAAAGAGCTCGTGAAATATCGTTTAAGAAAAGAGTTGCCTTAAAAAGATACACGATTTAATTGAATCTTAATGTTAAATACATTAAGTGAAAATAGTTTAATGGATTGGCATTAAAATCTAAATAACTACGGGGTTCGATAAAACCATGCAGAAGGTTTGACTACAAACTATCTTCAAATATGCTAACCTCCTCGTCCTCCTCCCAGTTGATCCAATGTGTCTCTGGCTTTTCGTAATTGAGAGCCTAATTCTGGATATCCAGCCGCTTCAGCATCTTTAATGGCATTTTCCAATTTATCAATGTCTTTTGATCTAATAGCGTCTGTCAGTTCATCAGAGATTTTGTCAGCAGATGCAATATCTAAATAAAGATAATTTTAAGGTGATTTGCGGGGACAACACAATCATAGAATTTGCTTTGACTAGAAGTAATTACAGCGTTTGATTCTTTTAGTATCTGTTACATTTTCGAATTTCGAATGTTGTTCTAAGACCGCATGGTTTTCCTCTCACATACACCTTACACCAGTACTTGTGCTTCTCAATTCTTTAAATGGTTTTCACACTAACTTAAAACTGTGTTAACTTTTTGGTGCTGTGAAAATCAGATGATTTAAAATATCATAGAGCTTCAAATAATAGCTTAAATTGTTTGATTTTTTAAAATTAATTCAGCCCAGGCAAGATGATAATGTCGCTAGGATGCAAGGGGAGTGAAAGAGCATGTAAAACATTTAGGAAGTACAGGAAACCTAAATCTAATTAGAAAACGAGTGATAAAACTACTCCTGTACAAATGACCGAGGAGGAGTGTGAACCGGTCAATAGACTAAGTTATCTAATTCTAATGAGAAAATTAAAAAAAAAAAAACTAAATGAAGTTCCATAGTGCTAGTCAGAGACGTTAAATGTATAGAGTTGAAGTAAACTTCTTTTGTTCTCGATCCTTAGCAATGTTTCTGTTTCCAATTCGTTCACACCCAGTAACCCCTTGTGTATCAGTGGTTTTATTGCTTTGCATGGGGTGACATCGATTTAAAAGATGTTTTACTGTAATCGCTTATTTTATAATGCAAAACAATGTAGTTAGAAAGATTTGTGTGCTGAAATTATACATTATTTTTATTAAAAGACAATATATTAATTTCTAAAATTACGAAAATCCTCAAGTCAGCAAAAATATTCTGATGCCAGCAATTTGAAATCAAAACGAGTATTCACTATATTCCCAATTACCTTTAAATTAACTCATTTTTTTTTTTAAAGATTCTATTTTTAGTAACATATATGGGGCATCAAAATATTTCAGCCAAAACAGGAGCAGTATAAATTGAAAGATGTGCGCGGGAGAAAGGCTCCCTAGCCAACATGGTGTAAGATTAATATCTGATAGGTATGAGAGAGGAAGCACCATGTGCCCTCAGAGACATTTAAAATGTATCCAAGGAACTAGTCAGAACTGACTCAAACACCATGATTAAAAGAGCCCGTATGCAGAACTATGAAAGCACAAATGAGAATTTTGATTTTAAGTGTTTGATCATGGGAGAAATACATAGAAATCTATAAAATGTTTTTTTATATTTCAACTCGTATATTGTATTACTTGATTTAGTTATATAAAATGTATTGTAAATATTTCTATCTATTTGCGTGAAGTTTATTGAAAAATGTATGAATTACTCAATTATTAATTTCTCAATAAAGTAATACTTCATTAATGTGATATCAATATTAATCCATTTAATAGAATCTAACCTCCTTTTCCTCCTCCCAGAATATCAGAGAATTTCCTTGCTTTATTTATAGCGTCGTCCAATTCTGGCAAACCTGAGGCTATACATTCTTTGATTGCTCTATCCAAAGCGCGTTTGTCTTTTCTTCTGATTGCGTCTTCAAGTTTTTTAATCAAGCCATCGGGAGATTTTGTTCCTGATGAGCAAAGCAACAACAAAAAAGAAAATAACTTTAAAAGTCAACACAGGAAAATATCGAAAACAAGCTTGCACAAGATGATTTCATATAAGAAACTTAAGTTGACAATTTAAAGTCTTATGAAATTGAAACAAAACCAATCTAGAATCTACAAAGCACAGGAGCCACACATCTAGGCAAACAGAAAATGGCTAACCTCCACGTCCGCCTCCAAGACTCTCCAAAGATTTTCTTGCTTCGCGTAGATCGGAACCAAGTTCCGGATATCCAGCAGCCTCGGCTTCGTCGATTAAACGTTCCAGGTCAGCCTTGTCTTTGGCTTTTGAAGCTCTTCTCATTTGGGTACGCAGTGTGTCAGGTGATACCGAGCGAGATCCTACCCATCATAATAAATAATTACATATATATATATATGTGTGTTTGTGTGTATATATATATATATATATATATATATATATATATATATATATATATATATATATATATATAGGCATTAATGTGGATAAATCAAATAAATAGATATTAGCAAACGTATATACGTGCCTTAGCATGCATACACAGGTAAGCGGATAAATATTTACTCAATTTAATATAAAGTGTAAACAAAACAGTAACTCAATGTAGCTAAACAGAGCTAATAAGTATATATTAATAAATATACATATACTATGTTTGAAGTGCAGCTTAAAGTTTCCGTTTTCTACCAATTCATCAGGCACGAATTATTACTTTTGTTTTTAAAAAAATACTGGGTCTCATCGAGGAACACTAAATTAAACTCAGATTCAAAGTTCATATTTAATATAAACTTAATTTAATATTGGGTTGTAATTACAGAATGTATGGTGTTGGCTATTGTGAAAAAGGGAAGTTTAAGCTTTAAAAGAGTAACGCCGAGTAACTCGTTAAGTAATAATAGACGTTAAAATAGTCAAAGATGGAGTGTAATCAAATATGTAACCTAAAATATGGGAAGAGCATGTGATATATTCGGATAATATATTTATCCAGAATTAAAATATTTAAGAGAGATTTCTTTCTGTGATTACAAACTAATATAAGTTCATTTCGCTTATTAAGGAGATTTTGGTTATTAATATTTTTGAAGATGAATGTTTTTTACAGGTTGCATCGGTCACCGCGGCCAGATTAGGATGTAGTTTTGGTGACGAAATACATACATACATACGTATATATATATATATATATATATATATATATATATATATATACACGTATGTATGTATGTATATATATATATATATATATATATATGGGGGGGTTGTGTTTGTGAGTGTGTTTAAAACATCAAATAAAAACAATAAATTACAAGCAGGAGAATTGCTGCCATGAAAAACGTTTGTAATATTCAAAAATTCTTCTGAAATATTTATAAAGAATTCATTACCAAATAATGATTATAATGATGATTATTAGACTCTGTCAAGTGTGACAATAGGAGTAACAGCTTTTATTTCTACTGCCTGGGCAGTTAATTCAGTAATAAACGTGTGGCTTGCTCAAGAACCCATTTACTCGCATTTTTTCTGCATCTGTCTCCGTACATGTCAATGGTTTGACATTATTTTCGGATCGGACAATGTGCAGAGAGAAATGGATCAAAGTCCTAAGTGCAAAGTAAATGTCCTCGGGAAGAAATGTAAAAAAAAACGTTATTATATTTGTATAAAATGAATAGAAAATTTGGTTGAAACTTTCATCAAATTACAAAATGAAATTTAAAAGAATGAATAACAAATCTTAAAACCACAACTTTCAAATACTTTTTCTCTGATATTCCTTTAAATCACAAAACAGCATAACGACAGAACGCCTAACCTCTGCGTTGGCGTTTGTCTACTTCCTCCTGGTCATCAAGAGATTTTCTTGCTCTGTGAATATCAGCCTCGAGTTCTGGCATACCGGCGGCAATACATTCGTCAAGAACATCTTCCAGATTGTCCTTGTCTCCTTTTCTCATTGCTTCCCTCAGTTTGTCCTTCAAGACGTCGGGACTTTTACTTCCTGACAACGGAGACAGACAAACAGTAAGCACCGTCAAAGAATGATTAGGAACTTTTGGTTTTGAACAGCATGCATCTCTCTACAGGCATATCACGCATGTTTTGTTAAATTTCAAAGCTTCATCTGGATTTAGTCTAAACTACAAGACCAACCGGAGTGTGAATAACATTAGTATTAGACAAATATTTACGGAAGCATGAACTGTCGCTAGATAGTGAATTACAAGAGAAACACTAAAGACCTAGAAGGAATAATTACAGGCATTTAATCAGGAAAAAATTAACTGTTTATAGAAAACACTACAAAAGTGTTTAAATGTTTTCAAGATAAATGTATAGTTAACCATGTGACTGAGCTTTGCTTTGCTGTGACAGCTTCTTCTCTGGCCTAACGGTAAGGTACATTTGGTTTATAAGTGGTTTCCCTCATTGAAAAAAGAAATACAGTTTCGATACCGGTCAAGAGGCACATTTTCTTTAGCGAGATCCTGACTCTTTAGGCAGGAAGACATTAATTTCATTGTTTACAAGGCATATATATATATATATATATATATATATATATATATATATATATATATATATATATATATATATACTCAAACACATGCACAAACTTTACTGTGATAGCTTCTCGTGGCCTAATGGTAAAGTAGTTTCCCTGATTGAAAAAGGAATGCAGTCTCTATTTTTTTTTAATAGGACACACGATCTCTGTGCCGGTAGATATTAATTTCACTGTTTAAAAACAGGCATACCTACGCAAACACATGTACCCACTAAATATCACGTTTATATTAATTCAAAATTGATGATGTAATCTAACGTGAAATGAACTATGGTCTTTATAATAGTTGGAAATGTATTAAATATACAAGGAATGTTACTTTTTTATAACGTTAGATTAATTCCGGCACAAAATAAGAGAGAATGAGCGAGATAAACAAAGCTCTAATAATGCATAAGAATTTCTTTCTTCAAATTGTTTGAGCACCCCAATCAACGTAATCGTGGTGGCTCATTCCAGGTGCATTAAAGTAATGTGCACTCGAAAGTCAAAGACATATATCAAGTTCACTCTGAGAGTGAATATTTCACCACTATTTACCCGAAATGCTTATTGATCTCTTTCATTCTATTGTAAAAATCACGTAATCATATACTTAAGCCAAGTGACTAACTTACACTCATTGCCCTCATTCAAGTCTGTCGCTGATGTGTCTCCCAAAAACTATTCTATTAAGCCACTTGCTTAATACATTACAAGTACAATGCTAGCTCATTCTCATATTATTCAAATAATATTTTGACGAGTACTGAGTCCATTACTAGTTACTTAATATAGTTGTTGAATAACTTAGATGTTTAAAGAGTAGGTTACTTAAATTATTTTCAACAGAAGAATGGCAGAAAATTGCCGTCCAAAATATTGTAAAGAAAAATAAATTTATAAAACAAAAATAAATGTCCTTTCAATCTACTGATCTATTTTTTTTTTTTTTTTTGAAAACTAGTTTCTGCTTTTCTGTAAAAATTGTTAGTAATTTGATGTATTTATGAACAGAACGGTTATGCGGCAAAGAATACTTTACGAAACAAAGCATATAAGAGCTCGTGAAATATCGGTTAAGAAAAGAGTTGCCTTAAAAAGATACACGATTTAATTGAATTTTAATGTTAAATACATTAAGTGAAAATAGTTTAATGGATTGGCATTAAAATCTAAATAACTAAGGGGGTCGATAAAACCATGCAGAAGGTTTGACTACAAACTATCTTCAAATATGCTAACCTCCTCGTCCTCCTCCCAGTTGATCCAATGTGTCTCTGGCTTTTCGTAATTGAGAGCCTAATTCTGGATATCCAGCCGCTTCAGCATCTTTAATGGCATTTTCCAATTTATCAATGTCTTTTGATCTAATAGCGTCTGTCAGTTCATCTGAGATTTTGTCAGCAGATGCAATATCTAAATAAAGATAATTTTAAGGTGATTTGCGGGGACAACACAATCATAGAATTTGCTTTGACTAGAAGTAATTACAGCGTTTGATTCTTTTAGTATCTGTTACATTTTCGAATTTTGAATGTTGTTCTAAGACCGCATGGTTTTCCTCTCACATGCACCTTACACCAGTACTTGTGCTTCTCAATTCTTGAAATGGTTTTCACACTAACGGGTGAGTTGGACATTCGTTAAAACTGGGTTAACTTTGAGGAACGAAATTATATCTTTCTCAGTAACCCCATATATGCAATTAACCATATCCCATGCAGGTTATTTTTGTGATGTGAAAAGCAAATGATTTAAGATGTCACAGAGCTCCAAATAATAGCGTAAATTGTTTGAAACTTTGCATTTTCTTCTTCATGGTTTTTCTTTTTAAATCAATTCACCCCAAGCAAAGCGATAATATCACTAAGATGCAAGGAACTACTGCGAGTGAAAGTTAAAGAAAAAGAATTTTAAAAGAAGCGGAAATTCAATCCTAAACAGGAATCAAGGGACAAACATATACTCCTGCTCAGAAGACTGTGAAGGAAAGTGAACCGGTCGATAGGAAACCAATCTACTCAATTCTTAATCGTTTATTTTAAAAGTATGGAAATAGTGATGATATCAATTCAAGTAATTAAAACTCATTAACCGTAAATTTTAAGCTGGCGGTTTCTATTCTTGCAGTTCTCGCTTGTGAAACTCCTTTCTGGCTCCATAATTTTCAACCAACTTTAATTTGAAAATACATAAATACAATGTCAATTGTAATTTACCGTCTTCCAGATTAGTTTTCCTTTATTCTTGATCCTTAGCAATTTTTCTGTTTTTAACTTTTCCACACCCAGTAACACCTTGTATCTCAATGGCTATATTGCCTTACATGGGGTGAACTCGATGCTTCAATGTAATAGCTTCATTTATAATGCAAAATAATGTAATTGGAAATATTTCTGTATAGATGACATGAAGTACCTGTATTGAAAGACTATACGTTATTTTCTAAAATTACAAATATCATGATATAAGCAAAAATATTCTGTCAACAATTAGGAAACAAAAGGAGTATTAACTATATTCAAAATTACCTTTAAAATAATTCAACAAATTTGTTTTCATGACAGTCTATTTTTAGTAACATATCGGGAGTTTCAAATCAATACCTCAGACATATTTTTAAACAGTATCAATTGAAAGTTGTGCTCGGGGGGGTGGGGAAGATCCAATAGCACCATTGTGTAAGATTAATATCTTATAGGTATGAGAGAGAAAACGCCATGTGCCCTCAGAGACATTTAAAATGTATCCAAGGAACTAGTCAGAACTGACTGAAACACCATGATTAAAAGAGCCCGTATACAGAACTATGAAAGCACAAATGAGAATTTTGATTTTAAGTGTGTGATCATGGGAGAAATATATAGAAATCTATAAAATGTTGTTTTTTTTTTTATTTCAACTCGTATATTGTATTTCAGCCAAAACAGGAGCAGTATAAATTGAAAGATGTGCGCGGGAGAAAAACTCCCTAGCCAACATGGTGTAAGATTAATATCTGATAGGTATGAAAGAGGAAGCACCATGTGCCCTCAGAGACATTTAAAATGTATCCAAGGAACTAGTCAGAACTGACTCAAACGCCATGATTAAAAGAGTGCGTATACAGAACTATGAAAGCACAAATGATCTACAAAATTATTTTTTTATATTTCAACTCGTATATTGTATTACTTGATTTAGTTATATAAAATGTATTGTAAATATTTCTATCTATTTGCGTGAAGTTTATTGAAAAATGTATGAATTACTCAATTATTAATTTCTCAATAAAGTAATACTTCATTAATGTGATATCAATATTAATCCATTTAATAGGATCTAACCTCCTTTTCCTCCTCCCAGAATATCAGAGAATTTCCTTGCTTTATTTATAGCGTCGTCCAATTCTGGCAAACCTGAGGCTATACATTCTTTGATTGCTCTATCCAAAGCGCGTTTGTCTTTTCTTCTGATTGCGTCTTCAAGTTTTTTAATCAAGCCATCGGGAGATTTTGTTCCTGGTGAGCAAAGCGAAACAAACAACAAAAAAGAAAATAACTTTAAAAGTCAACACAGGAAAATATCGAAAACAAGCTTGCACAAGATGATTTCATATAAGAAACATAAGCTGACAATTTAAAGTCTTATGAAATGAAAACAAAACCAATCTAGAATCTACAAAGCGCAAGAACCACACATCTAGGCAAACAGAAAATGGCTAACCTCCACGTCCTCCTCCAAGACTCTCCAAAGATTTTCTTGCTTCGCGTAGATCGGAACCAAGTTCCGGATATCCAGCAGCCTCGGCTTCGTCGATTAAACGTTCCAGGTCAGCCTTGTCTTTGGCTTTTGAAGCTCTTCTCATTTGGGTACGCAGTGTGTCAGGTGATACCGAGCGAGATCCTACCCATCATAATAAATAAGTATATATATATATATATATATATATATATATATATATATATATATATATATATATATATATATATATATATATATAGTTTTTATGTATGAATGTATACATATATACATGTATGAATGCATGTATGTATGTATGCATGTGTGCGTGTGTTTAAAACATCAAATAATAAAAACAATCAATGAATTACAAACAAGATAATTCCTGCCATGAAAAACGGATTTAATGTTGAAAAATTCTTTAGAAATAGTTATAAAAAATTCGTTACCAAATGATGATTACGCTGGTGATTAAACTATGTCAAATCTGACAATAGGAGTAACAACTTTTGCTTTTACGGCCTAGGTAGTTAAATTAGTAATAAATATGTATTTTGCTCAAGAACCCATTTACTCGCATTTTTTCTGCATCTGTCTCCGTACATGTCAATGGTTTGACATTATTTTCGGATCGGACAATGTGCAGAGAGAAATGGATCAAAGTCCTAAGTGCAAAGTAAATGTCCTCGGGAAGAAATGTAAAAAAAAACGTTATTATATTTGTATAAAATGAATAGAAAATTTGGTTGAAACTTTCATCAAATTACAAAATGAAATTTAAAAGAATGAATAACAAATCTTAAAACCACAACTTTCAAATACTTTTTCTCTGATATTCCTTTAAATCACAAAACAGCATAACGACAGAACGCCTAACCTCTGCGTTGGCGTTTGTCTACTTCCTCCTGGTCATCAAGAGATTTTCTTGCTCGGTAGATATCAGCCTCGAGTTCTGGCATACCGGCGGCAATACATTCGTCAAGAACATCTTCCAGATTGTCTTTGTCTCCTTTTCTCATTGCTTCCCTCAGTTTGTCCTTCAAGATTTCGGGAGATTTACTTCCTGACAACGGAGACAGACAAACAGTAAGCACCGTCAAAGAATGATTAGGAACTTTTGGTTTTGAACAGCATGCATCTCTCTACAGGCATATCACGCATGTTTTGTTAAATTTCAAAGCTTCATCTGGATTTAGTCTAAACTTCAAGACCAACCGGAGTGTGAATAACATTAGTATTAGACAAATATTTACGGAAGCATGAACTGTCGCTAGATAGTGAATTACAAGAGAAACACTAAAGACCTAGAAGGAATAATTACAGGCATTTAATCAGGAAAAAATTAACTGTTTATAGAAAACACTACAAAAGTGTTTAAATGTTTTCAAGATAAATGTATAGTTAACCATGTGACTGAGCTTTGCTTTGCTGTGACAGCTTCTTCTCTGGCCTAACGGTAAGGTACATTTGGTTTATAAGTGGTTTCCCTCATTGAAAAAAGAAATACAGTTTCGATACCGGTCAAGAGGCACATTTTCTTTAGCGAGATCCTGACTCTTTAGGCAGGAAGACATTAATTTCATTGTTTACAAGGCATATATATATATATATATATATATATATATATATATATATATATATATATATATATATATATATATACTCAAACACATGCACAAACTTTACTGTGATAGCTTCTCGTGGCCTAATGGTAAAGTAGTTTCCCTGATTGAAAAAGGAATGCAGTCTCTATTTTTTTTTAATAGGACACACGATCTCTGTGCCGGTAGATATTAATTTCACTGTTTAAAAACAGGCATACCTACGCAAACACATGTACCCACTAAATATCACGTTTATATTAATTCAAAATTGATGATGTAATCTAACGTGAAATGAACTATGGTCTTTATAATAGTTGGAAATGTATTAAATATACAAGGAATGTTACTTTTTTATAACGTTAGATTAATTCCGGCACAAAATAAGAGAGAATGAGCGAGATAAACAAAGCTCTAATAATGCATAAGAATTTCTTTCTTCAAATTGTTTGAGCACCCCAATCAACGTAATCGTGGTGGCTCATTCCAGGTGCATTAAAGTAATGTGCACTCGAAAGTCAAAGACATATATCAAGTTCACTCTGAGAGTGAATATTTCACCACTATTTACCCGAAATGCTTATTGATCTCTTTCATTCTATTGTAAAAATCACGTAATCATATACTTAAGCCAAGTGACTAACTTACACTCATTGCCCTCATTCAAGTCTGTCGCTGATGTGTCTCCCAAAAACTATTCTATTAAGCCACTTGCTTAATACATTACAAGTACAATGCTAGCTCATTCTCATATTATTCAAATAATATTTTGACGAGTACTGAGTCCATTACTAGTTACTTAATATAGTTGTTGAATAACTTAGATGTTTAAAGAGTAGGTTACTTAAATTATTTTCAACAGAAGAATGGCAGAAAATTGCCGTCCAAAATATTGTAAAGAAAAATAAATTTATAAAACAAAAATAAATGTCCTTTCAATCTACTGATCTATTTTTTTTTTTTTTTTTGAAAACTAGTTTCTGCTTTTCTGTAAAAATTGTTAGTAATTTGATGTATTTATGAACAGAACGGTTATGCGGCAAAGAATACTTTACGAAACAAAGCATATAAGAGCTCGTGAAATATCGGTTAAGAAAAGAGTTGCCTTAAAAAGATACACGATTTAATTGAATTTTAATGTTAAATACATTAAGTGAAAATAGTTTAATGGATTGGCATTAAAATCTAAATAACTAAGGGGGTCGATAAAACCATGCAGAAGGTTTGACTACAAACTATCTTCAAATATGCTAACCTCCTCGTCCTCCTCCCAGTTGATCCAATGTGTCTCTGGCTTTTCGTAATTGAGAGCCTAATTCTGGATATCCAGCCGCTTCAGCATCTTTAATGGCATTTTCCAATTTATCAATGTCTTTTGATCTAATAGCGTCTGTCAGTTCATCTGAGATTTTGTCAGCAGATGCAATATCTAAATAAAGATAATTTTAAGGTGATTTGCGGGGACAACACAATCATAGAATTTGCTTTGACTAGAAGTAATTACAGCGTTTGATTCTTTTAGTATCTGTTACATTTTCGAATTTTGAATGTTGTTCTAAGACCGCATGGTTTTCCTCTCACATGCACCTTACACCAGTACTTGTGCTTCTCAATTCTTGAAATGGTTTTCACACTAACGGGTGAGTTGGACATTCGTTAAAACTGGGTTAACTTTGAGGAACGAAATTATATCTTTCTCAGTAACCCCATATATGCAATTAACCATATCCCATGCAGGTTATTTTTGTGATGTGAAAAGCAAATGATTTAAGATGTCACAGAGCTCCAAATAATAGCGTAAATTGTTTGAAACTTTGCATTTTCTTCTTCATGGTTTTTCTTTTTAAATCAATTCACCCCAAGCAAAGCGATAATATCACTAAGATGCAAGGAACTACTGCGAGTGAAAGTTAAAGAAAAAGAATTTTAAAAGAAGCGGAAATTCAATCCTAAACAGGAATCAAGGGACAAACATATACTCCTGCTCAGAAGACTGTGAAGGAAAGTGAACCGGTCGATAGGAAACCAATCTACTCAATTCTTAATCGTTTATTTTAAAAGTATGGAAATAGTGATGATATCAATTCAAGTAATTAAAACTCATTAACCGTAAATTTTAAGCTGGCGGTTTCTATTCTTGCAGTTCTCGCTTGTGAAACTCCTTTCTGGCTCCATAATTTTCAACCAACTTTAATTTGAAAATACATAAATACAATGTCAATTGTAATTTACCGTCTTCCAGATTAGTTTTCCTTTATTCTTGATCCTTAGCAATTTTTCTGTTTTTAACTTTTCCACACCCAGTAACACCTTGTATCTCAATGGCTATATTGCCTTACATGGGGTGAACTCGATGCTTCAATGTAATAGCTTCATTTATAATGCAAAATAATGTAATTGGAAATATTTCTGTATAGATGACATGAAGTACCTGTATTGAAAGACTATACGTTATTTTCTAAAATTACAAATATCATGATATAAGCAAAAATATTCTGTCAACAATTAGGAAACAAAAGGAGTATTAACTATATTCAAAATTACCTTTAAAATAATTCAACAAATTTGTTTTCATGACAGTCTATTTTTAGTAACATATCGGGAGTTTCAAATCAATACCTCAGACATATTTTTAAACAGTATCAATTGAAAGTTGTGCTCGGGGGGGTGGGGAAGATCCAATAGCACCATTGTGTAAGATTAATATCTTATAGGTATGAGAGAGAAAACGCCATGTGCCCTCAGAGACATTTAAAATGTATCCAAGGAACTAGTCAGAACTGACTGAAACACCATGATTAAAAGAGCCCGTATACAGAACTATGAAAGCACAAATGAGAATTTTGATTTTAAGTGTGTGATCATGGGAGAAATATATAGAAATCTATAAAATGTTGTTTTTTTTTTTTATTTCAACTCGTATATTGTATTTCAGCCAAAACAGGAGCAGTATAAATTGAAAGATGTGCGCGGGAGAAAAACTCCCTAGCCAACATGGTGTAAGATTAATATCTGATAGGTATGAAAGAGGAAGCACCATGTGCCCTCAGAGACATTTAAAATGTATCCAAGGAACTAGTCAGAACTGACTCAAACGCCATGATTAAAAGAGTGCGTATACAGAACTATGAAAGCACAAATGATCTACAAAATTATTTTTTTATATTTCAACTCGTATATTGTATTACTTGATTTAGTTATATAAAATGTATTGTAAATATTTCTATCTATTTGCGTGAAGTTTATTGAAAAATGTATGAATTACTCAATTATTAATTTCTCAATAAAGTAATACTTCATTAATGTGATATCAATATTAATCCATTTAATAGGATCTAACCTCCTTTTCCTCCTCCCAGAATATCAGAGAATTTCCTTGCTTTATTTATAGCGTCGTCCAATTCTGGCAAACCTGAGGCTATACATTCTTTGATTGCTCTATCCAAAGCGCGTTTGTCTTTTCTTCTGATTGCGTCTTCAAGTTTTTTAATCAAGCCATCGGGAGATTTTGTTCCTGGTGAGCAAAGCGAAACAAACAACAAAAAAGAAAATAACTTTAAAAGTCAACACAGGAAAATATCGAAAACAAGCTTGCACAAGATGATTTCATATAAGAAACATAAGCTGACAATTTAAAGTCTTATGAAATGAAAACAAAACCAATCTAGAATCTACAAAGCGCAAGAACCACACATCTAGGCAAACAGAAAATGGCTAACCTCCACGTCCTCCTCCAAGACTCTCCAAAGATTTTCTTGCTTCGCGTAGATCGGAACCAAGTTCCGGATATCCAGCAGCCTCGGCTTCGTCGATTAAACGTTCCAGGTCAGCCTTGTCTTTGGCTTTTGAAGCTCTTCTCATTTGGGTACGCAGTGTGTCAGGTGATACCGAGCGAGATCCTACCCATCATAATAAATAAGTATATATATATATATATATATATATATATATATATATATATATATATATAGTTTTTATGTATGAATGTATACATATATACATGTATGAATGCATGTATGTATGTATGCATGTGTGCGTGTGTTTAAAACATCAAATAATAAAAACAATCAATGAATTACAAACAAGATAATTCCTGCCATGAAAAACGGATTTAATGTTGAAAAATTCTTTAGAAATAGTTATAAAAAATTCGTTACCAAATGATGATTACGCTGGTGATTAAACTATGTCAAATCTGACAATAGGAGTAACAACTTTTGCTTTTACGGCCTAGGTAGTTAAATTAGTAATAAATATGTATTTTGCTCAAGAACCCATTTACTCGCATTTTTTCTGCATCTGTCTCCGTACATGTCAATGGTTTGACATTATTTTCGGATCGGACAATGTGCGGAGAGAAATGGATCAAAGTCTTAAGTGCAAAGTAAATGTCCTCGGGAAGAAATGTAAAAAAAAACGTTATTATATTTGTATAAAATGAATAGAAAATTTGGTTGAAACTTTCATCAAATTACAAAATGAAATTTAAAAGAATGAATAACAAATCTTAAAACCACAACTTTCAAATCCTTTTTCTCTGATATTCCTTTAAATCACAAAACAGCATAACGACAGAACGCCTAACCTCTGCGTTGGCGTTTGTCTACTTCCTCCTGGTCATCAAGAGATTTTCTTGCTCGGTAGATATCAGCGTCCAGTTCTGGCATGCCGGCGGCGATACATTCGTCAAGAACATCTTCCAGATTGTCCTTGTCTCCTTTTCTCATTGCTTCCCTCAGTTTGTCCTTCAAGACGTCGGGACTTTTACTTCCTAACAACGGAGACAGCATATATAGTCAATTACAGATCGACTTTAACTTTTAAGTTATAACAGCATGCCTTCTATTCATGCGTAACGATCAAGAGCGCGTATAAGGTTAGCATTCATGAGTTTTCATAAAATTGTGATTACTATCAACTATGGCGAAAATATCTACGCACAAACATCAACTGCACTATTTTTATGATACATACATATATATATATATATATATATATATATAAATTATGCATGGGTGGAAGTGTTCATTGTGATAGCGAGTATGTAAATATAAAAGTGGACACTGAGTTCAACACTTAGCGGCGACAGTCTGTTTCATGCTCAAACGCAATCTTCAGGCCATCTTTATATATTCAGGGTGTATGCATAGGTAATATTAACAGCGAGTCTTATTGACTGGGAAATGTTAGCATATTTAGGACATAATGAAAGAACAAAGTTTTGATGTTTTTAGTAAAGGCCATGGAAAAATGGCGACTGAATATTGTAATAATAACGCGCAAGCTTGATTTTGATGTGGAAATATCCTTATATAGTGCACACTACAAAGCCCTAAAAGGAAACTAAGAACACCATGCAAAACTGAAAACAAAACATATTCGGTGAATTCTAACCTCCACGTCCCCCTCCAAGTTTGTCCAATGTGTCCCTGGCTTTACGTAAATCAGATCCTAGTTCTGGGTAACCGGCCGCTTCAGCGTCCGCAATGGCTTTCTCCAAACTGTCAATATTCTTTGATCTAATGGCGTCAACCAAATCATCCCGAAGTGTCTCGGCTGATATAATATCTAATGAGATATAAATTGATCAGTTAGCAATCCATGTTTGGGATGTTTTTATTTTAAGTCAGTACAGCTATGTTATGTTTTTGTTTTTTTGTATATTTAATGAAAACTGTTCATTTTAAAACGAAGTTGAAAATGATTAACAAATATTTTTCACATTGAGATTAGCTCTCTTACGAAATACCAGTTCGTCTTCATGCATTAGCATATTTTATACGTGATAGCAAAAGATTACTTCGCAATTAACTAAAGAAATGTAATCAACTTAATATAAAACCAGAACATTATGGTCATATCTGAGCAACTGATTATGTATTCAAATATTTTTTATATTTTCCCCAACGGCATCATACTTGTTTTAACACTTATGATTAAGTGTGCACAATAAGTATCAGTGCTCTTTAAAACTATAGAATGAAAACAATATTGGAAACCAGTTTTTCGCTGGGAATCTTTGAAACCACCTAATATATCAAAAGAAAATTGCAGATTTTTTTTTAATTGGGTCTAAAAGCAATGTTTCTAACCTCCTGTTCCACCTCCAAGAATATCAGAAATCTGTCTGGCTTTTTGGATAGCATCATCAAGTTCTGGTAAACCTGCAGCTACACATTCTTTAATTGCTTTGTCCAAAGCTCGTTTGTCTTTTCTTCTGATTGCGTCTTCGAGCTTTTTAATCAAATTGTCAGGAGATTTAATTCCTGATAAAAAAAAAAAATGAAGTAGATACAAGAAAAAAATGCTAAAATAATTAATTGGCGTTACAAAAGAACAAATATTTTAAGCTCCGGATATTTACTAAGCTATGTTAGCATGCACAGAAAATGAAAGACTGTGCTGCACCGAACGTTCAATCGGGGCGGCATGTCTGCTTGAATATTTTGAATATAATTCTTACAAAATCTAGCTTTTATCCAGATTCGAACACCGAGCAGCCAGGCTGGTCGGAAAGATGCATCTACCTTCACAACTCGAGTACATCAATTATTACATAATAACGTCGTTATTTATCAAGCCTATCAAGTTCGGCAGGAATATTGAGACTACTGTACCCATATTCAATATGCCTGCCATGGAAATCAGCATTTAAACCTGAATTGTATGCAGGATAAAAAACCGCTAATGAAACTGATGTGATGTAAATAGTTCAGACACCAATCAGGCTAGATTTATCCAATCCCTACATGCAACCCACCAATCTGCCACTGGGTGGCATGCCACTTGCGTTAAACGCTAGTGGCCCGCTGTCGAACTGCCGACGTGTTCGTCTCGGCAATTTTACCACTTGCTGAACGCTGGTGGCCCACCGTTGCTCCGCCGGTGGCTGCCACCAACGGACTGCTGGCCTTGCCATCAGCAGCCCGCCTGCGGATCACTAGCGTCTTGCGTCTAGGGATAATATGGAGGGATTGATTATGAGGCAAATATCATGATTAGTGACGGTAGTTAAAAATAACACACAGAAAATATCCACGGCAAAGTAGAAACACGAAGAACTGTGCAAACCACGTGGGTTCGAACATGTAAAAATCACACATCTAAGCAAACAATGGCTAACCTCCTCTTCCGCCGCCAAGACTTTCTAAAGACTTTCTTGCTTCACGGAGGTCGGAACCAAGTTCTGGATATCCAGCATCCTCAGCTTCGTCGATTAATTGTTCAAGGCTTGCTTTGTCTTTAGCTCTTGAAGCTCTTCTGATTTGGTCACGAAGTGTTTCAGGAGAGCGAGACCCTAATTGTCAGATTAAAAGGCAATCATTTATTCAATAAAATAAACATTAAGGACACATTGTAATTAAATATATCTTAACATGCTTTTTTAAGTATATATCGTAGCCATATGAAAATATATTAAACAGAAAAAACCCTTTGAAACAAAATTCAAAATCACATAGCTAGAGAAATTAGATAAACAGCAAAAACACGTTAAAATGCCAGGCTTGAAATCTAACCTCTTCGTTGACGGTCATCTATTTCTTCCTGGTCGTCGAGAGACTTTCTTGCTCTGTGAATATCAGCGTCCAGTTCTGGCATGCCGGCGGCGATACATTCGTCAAGAACAGCTTCTAGAGTGTCCTTGTCTCCTTTTCTCATTGCTTCCCTCAGTTTATCCTTTAAGACATCGGGGGATTTACTTCCTGACAACGGAGACAGCAGACATCATCAATATTTAATCGTTGATTTCGAGCGACATGCAGTTTCGGCGCATGCGTATCACACAGAATATGGACAGTGGATTAGTCAGCAGTATTTGCACAAAACTGTATCCACGTTGGAGGAAATAATTTGAAATTGGGTATCTAGTTTCTAAACACAAGCATTACAAGCAACACAAGAAAGTAAAGCAACGCATTTTGAAACCAAGAACTATTACTATAAAAATACTAATACTTTTAGACTATACTCCTCGTTTTTGTTTACTTTAGATTTAGTTCTCTCTAATCTTCTACTTCCTTAAGACATCTCGAATTTGATGACCTTCCGAACTTAACATTTTATTTAAACCTTTATTTATCCAAGAGGGTTACTACGGTGAATCGTTAAGTTTTTAGTCTAATACCGTAGATTGAATTCACTGGGCTGGGCAATGTGTACTTGAACTCAGTGGAAACATTGCGAGCAATAACTGAGTAGTACCAAAATCAAGAACAAGACGAGATACCCCTAGACATGTGCTGTAGAATTAGAACATTCTACCCCGTAGATTGAATAAAGGATTCATTTCGGAATGTGGGTTACCCGAATCTTCATACACCTGATGAAGGCTGGAGGAAACAGTATGTCGATTCGAGTAACCCACAGGGTATTCCGAAATTAATCCTTTAATTCATCTACGGAGGTAGAGTGTTCTCGTTCCACTGCCCATGATAGAAATACCGGAATGGGACCCGAATGAGACCTGCCAACACTGACAACTTTCTGGCAACTCCTGTAGCCAAGCTGTATCCAAATGTAATACTCTGCATTCTTAAATTCTTGTCGGTACGACCAAAAGGTGGGAGCATGTAGTCTGAGTAGCGCACGGTATTCCATATACATTTTGCCCAATCCTGTATCCTGGAGAAGTCACTCAAGTTTCACCACACAAAGGATAGAATTTTGACCAAAAATATACCTTTATCTCTTGAGATAAACGAATTTCTATTACTACTATGACACACTCTTAAGGATTTGTTAATTGGCTAAATCTTTGCTGTCACCAATACACGCATTTAGGTCAGTTTATTAAGCCATAATTCTGTCCTTCTTTTTCTCATACAGAGACATCTAAACATCAGCATTGATTTTGCTTTCTAACAAGAAAAGGTATGAAATTTATATCGTCCCTGTAGTAAAAGGAGGATAGTGATTTGCCTTGACATCTTTGCGAAACGTATTGGTGGAGTAATCAGCTTTCATCTGTACGTACACGTGTGGGGCGTTATATTGATATGGCCGTTGGCTCTGTTTTCGCGAGCGAGTGAGCAAATAAAAAGCAATTCAATTCTAATTTTATTCCTGTATTTGTAGATGTAAGTAAACAAAATCAATGCAGACTGTACTAATTTTTCATGCAACAAAAGACATCAGAATGTTTAAGAAACTGAAGACGTTACATTAAATAAAATCTAAAGAATAAACATCTAATTTATATTATTTCATTTGCAAAATCAATAGAAATACACAGTCCATGATATCAAAATCATCTCCGAAAAATTTAAACCTCTTCAACGTCTTCCAGATTTTACCAACCTATTTGGATCATCCAAAAAAACAAACACAAATATTTGCCACAACTAATTAGTATAATACAGGACTTACGCCAAATACATGCCAAAATTACGAGGAGAGTAAAATACCATGCATGGTCTAAGGAGAACTATATACTTGGAATTCTAACCTCCACGTCCCCCGCCAAGGTTGTCCAAACTGTCTCTGGCTTTACGTAAATCGGATCCCAGCTCTGGATAACCAGCCGCTTCAGCATCCGCAATGGCTTTCTCCAAACTGTCAATGTTCTCCGATCTAATAGCCTCAGCCAATTCCTCGCGAAGTGTGCCGGCTGACACAACATCTAACAAGATGAAGAATCGCCATTTTAGTCAATGTTAAGCATTAATTTTTCAAACCAAAGATTCTTATTCCTGTCTTAAAATGTTCGCCTCTTAATTGAAATAAATCACGCAGCAAATAATTAATCTAAAAAAATATGAATAAATTTTATTATAAACGATTTATTTCGTCTATTGGATGTTGTACTTTTTTTTATCTCAACACCGAGATAGTTTGTACAGTCTACGGCCATTACTTATACAGTATGGATTGAAAATAAAGGATTAGATTCCAACGATATTTGAATTCGCGTTTTGTATCTTTGGAACCCTATCTGACATGAACAGTGCCTCTCTTAATAGGCTACAAAAGAATTTCTTTTATTTCCAAGGCATACTACTAATTTATGTGTGTAGAATATTTAAAGAAAAGTGCTGTGTGATAAAACACAACAAAAACATTGTTAGATAAAAAAAACTAGTAGAAATTTAATAATGACAATTGTGCAGTTAAGAAATTTGTGCTGTCTCAATGTTTTAAATAATAGAGGATTATTGAATGATGAAAAATTCGCGATATTCGCTTTGAAATAAATACTGTCCTCTTAATGTTAACATCATTTTTGTAAATTAATTTTGGCGAGACATGCATTTTCATGAGGCTGTCAGAGAAATGAACTGCTTTAATTAAGCCATCTTAATCATAAAGTAAGAGGCAATGTTTTAATAGAATTAAAACCAATGCTGCTAACCTCCAGTACCACCTCCAAAAATGTCAGAAATCTTTCTAGCTTTTTGAATGGCATCGTCAAGTTCTGACAATCCAGCAGCTACACATTCTTTAATGGCCCTGTCCAGAGCACGTTTGTCTTTCCGTCTGATTGCGTCTTCGAGTTTTTTAATCAAGGCATCGGGAGACTTAGTTCCTGTCAACCAAGCATCAAATGATTAGAATTTGACAAATAAATCATTAAATCTACACAAATTGGCAACAATATGTTTGCGCTCCTCATGTCATTCGTGTAATCCTGAAGTAGATTTATTAAACAAATTAGTCAAAAATTTTATTAATTTTAACGTTTACCTGCATTGTGACATATCAAATTCTGACTGAAGAAGAAACAAAGCAACAAAATTCCCGGATGCATATTAACACGGCTCTATTTGAGATGATATATATATATAAATTTTAGGCTTTTTTAAACATTTTAGGCACTGACATTTTAGCATCACAACACTACTGTACTGTTTTAGCTTTAATTACTTTCTCTAATAAGAAATTCAATTTTTCTTGAGACTAGGCAACGTGAAGATTTCTCGTGGCAGGTTCAAACTGAATGTTTCTCAAGGTAGAAATCAACACAATAATTCTTTGAGTACAAACTGAATATTTCTCGAGGTGGAAACAAATTGTATATTTCTTGTAGTAAGAACAAAGTGAAGATTTCTCGAGGTAGGGGCAAAGGAGCTAGTGACAAACTGAATACTTTTTAAGGTCAGGATAAAATGACTATTGAAATAAGGACAAATTGATGATTTCTGAAAATAAAGTCAAAATGAATTCTTCACGAGGTAGGGGTAAATTGAAGGTTTTTTGAGTTAGGGGTAAACTGAAGATTTGTTTACGAGTTCGAACTAAATTGGCTACTTCTCAAAGTAGAAAGAAAGTAAATATTTATCGATGTAGATATAAACTAAATTTCCACGAGCTAGGAGCAAATACGATTCTCGATGTAGGAACAAAGTGACTATTTCTCAAGGTGGGGAAACTTCCGTTTGTTTTTGTTTTTTGTTTTAAATTTTGTCTTAAAATTTTGTTTAGCTAGTTTTGTTGTCCGGTTTGTCTGTTATAGTGATTTTCCAAGCGTATCTTAGATGTGGCACAAGGCCGAAAGTAGGGGGCACCCATCGAACTCACTACTCAGTTGTAATGGATCTAGCGAGACAAGTTTGCTAACCATTGCACCACGTCAAGGTACCCCTTTTATACATTGGTATAAGGAAGAATGGTATTATCAAAGGAATTAATGAAAGAGGTAATTACAGAATAGAGATTTTATATGTATGATGTAAATGAATTGCAAATTATTTTACTCTTGAAGCGCAATGTAAATTATTTTACTAAAGAAATGAACATATGATCAGCAATAAATTTATTGTAACTGGTCAGAAATTATTGTAACCGTTCCTAACAGAATAGAGTCATTATATGTATAAAGTAAATACATTGTATATGATTTTACTATAGGAATTCATTTTAAAGGATTTTACTGTAGTAGGAAGTAGAATGTCAGTGGTCAGCAAGCGTTATTTGACAGAATAGATATATGTATAAATGATAGTATTTAACTATATATAATTTAAATCTTTCAATGATCTTTACATGGTTATTTTTAAACGAGCACTTCGATCGTAACTGACCACATAATTGTTTATGCTTTACTTTGAAAATGCAGTGAATGACACGAGTTTCTAATCTAGTAAAAGCCACACATCTAATCTAAGAGAATTTTCTAACCTCCTCTTCCGCCTCCAAGTCGGTCCAGAGATTCTCTAGCTTCGCGAAGATCAGAATCCAGTTCCGGGTATCCAGCAGCCTCGGCTTCGTCTATCAATCTCTCAAGACTTTCTTTGTCTTTTGCTTTCGAAGCACGTCTTATCTGATCACGAACTGTTTCCAAAGACGTGGAACGAGATCCTAATTAACAACGAATGACAGTAAGAGAAACAGCCTCACAAGATTTATAAGACACAGATTATTTGTTTAAAATCTTGCTAGCTAAAAAGAGTCATAGAATTCAATGCTGCACATATTAATTGAAATATATAAAACACATTTTTAAAATACAGCATTTTAATTTTTCATCAATCACTAGTCATTTTACGACTAAAATTCATTTGACATATTTTGTTATCAAATGAATATTAGAAGAAGAAAAATATATTAACATATTCACCACAGTTGAGTTGTTATATGTGTAGCATGGTACTTACTAGCTGTTACACCGGAGCTTCAGAGAAGATTATCTCCTAGTCACCACCTACGCATCTGCGTCACACAGAATATAAGTAGCTTCCTCCCACATGTAAACACAGGGTCAACCCAGCTATTCATTGGATGGGCACACGTCGGACAAAACGGGTGACACAAACATATAAAACATACAACCAAGAAGAACGAAAGGAACAAAGTATCTTACATCCTCGTAAGAAGGTAAAATCGTCGTTTAGAGAAAACCCCAAAGTTACACCCGGTCTATCAGGCAATAATTCATAAAGACCGGAGTTTAAAAAACAATAATGTTATGTTTAGGACCGTGTTTCTATTAGTCTGTGCGACGATAGCGTCATACATAATGGTATATGTCTTGTTTTTAGAATTAATAGCAAATTACGTCAAATAAATTTCCGGATATAAAATTTTTAAAAGAAAAACTTATTTTACTATAAGTAAAAATTGTCTCTGCGAGAATTGCTACTATACAGAAAAATGCATTTTTTAATTATTGATTTCCTGATTTATATATATACCCTGCAAATGTGTCATTGAATTCTGATGAAAGAAAGCCGAAATTATGGACGATTGATTTTTAGATATCAAAGATTTTCAATAAAAAAAAAAACATTCAGATATAAATGAAGCTAGCGCACTCTCTAACCTCTTTGTTGATGTTTCCCAAGTTCCTCTTGGTCGTCAAGAGCTTTTCTTGCTCTATGAATATCAGCGTCCAGTTCTGGCATGCCGGCGGCGATACATTCGTCAAGGACATCTTCCAGAGTGTCCTTGTCTCCTTTTCTCATTGCTTCCCTCAGTTTGTCCTTCAAGACATCGGGACTTTTGCTTCCTGACAACGGAGACAGTATATATGATCACATTTTGTAAAAAAAAAAAAAAAAAAAAAACTTCAGTCAGTTGCCATGCAACACTGGCGCATGCGTACCATACAGGAACCGGGAGTAAATCCAAGCGGTTTGGTAAGGCTGTATTGTAAGGGTTCTACATTACTACATTTTTCACATCACAGCTACCATTTTCTAGGTCCATCGTTTTCATTTTCACAAGAAATAAATTGGCGGGGAAACAGGTTGGCAGGTAATAAATGCAGGTGCCAAAAATAAAGGTATAGACAAAGTAAATGAGATTTTCTAAATACAAAAAATCATTAAAAGGAATAAACAGATAACGAAAAACCAACTAAATAACTGCAAAAAGCCGTTTCAAGGTGGTACTATTAAAATGCGTTACATGTGTCGAATATTGTCAGGAGTCAATACTTTCGAAAGAAATATTCTTAGATTAATTAATAAAAACTAGGAGAACGAATTCATTTTAATGACGAACAGCCCATGTCTGGATCATTAAAAAAAGCCTGTTTAGGCTCTATCACTAATAAAAATATGACAAAACCTATTAAGAATTGACAGAAAATCGAAGATTGAGATTAATTATCACAACATTTTCTTTTCCTTGTGCTTCCCTGGTTTATTCAGGCCTATGTTTTTTCCGGGTAACCGTAAGTGAATTTCGTACTGTACCCTTGATTTAATCTATGTAGGCTGATTGTTTTCGTTCGGCTGTCCAATCGCGTTGAATAAAGCGTTCGATTCGAAATTAAATGAAATTTATCAGGATCAAGAGACACCTGAAGAATGAGGTGGAGAACAACAATTGCAACATTGTGATACAAAACTGGATATTCCGATTGTAATTAATGGTAATTCCTCATCTGAGAAAGTCAGAAAGAAATTCTCAGATTGTTAATTCAAAACCAAAAGAATGAATTAATATTCTTGTAATATATATATATATATATATATATATATATATACACGCTCTCACACACATACATATATATATATATATATATACGCTCTCACACACATACATATATATATATATATACGCTCTCACACACATATATATATATATATATATATATATATATATATACGCTCTCACACACACATATATATATATATACGCTCTCACACATATACATATATATATATACGCTCTCACACACATATATATATATATATATATATACGCTCTCACACACATACATATATATATATATATATATACGCTCTCTCACACACACATATATATATATATATATATATATATATAGATAGATAGATAGATAGATAGATAGATAGATAGATAGATAGATAGATAGATAGATATAAATAATATCAGATAGATAGATAGCTAGATTACTATTATAACTATGAATTTTAAAATGTTTACGTGGGAGTCAATGTTACCATTGTTGAATGCCAAAGCTAACTTATTCGGACTACAAGCACACTTCTAATTTCATGCAAAATTTGAAAAGTTCTATCTACATTGATTCTAACCTCCTCTTCCCCCTCCAAGTGTGTCCAATGTGTCCCTGGCTTCACGTAATTGAGAGCCTAATTCTGGGTAACCGGCCGCTTCAGCTTTCTCAATGGCTTTCTCCAATTGGTCAATGTTCTTCGAGGTGATAGCTTCCTCCAATTTATCCCGAAGTGAATCAGAAGATGGCATATCTAAGGACATTAAAATGATTCTGTAAAGTAACTATCAATCGTCTGTCTCTTACTATGTATTAGGTTGGTGCAAAAATAATGTCGTTTTCTCACATATTAGGTTGGTGCAAAAATAATGACGTAATAATGTCGTTTTTTGACGTTAAAAATACGTCAAAAAACGACATTATTACGTCATTATTTTTACACCAGCCTAGTAGTAACATATGTGAGAAAACAGCATTATTTTTGCACCAACCTAATAAAATGTTGAAACGTAATTTAAGGCGTCGTAATGAATTACACGATTTTACGCAATACAAGACTTTTTCTTATCGAAATGATGACAGGTTGAATGATATTTTTACACGCTATTTATGCTGTTTGATGGATATTTGCTCAAAATGCACATGTAAAAGGGTCGATATTAAATTTATAATACTATCATGGAATTATTAATATCTATGATTCTTTTTTGTTTATTCCATCTTATTATTGTGATTTCACATTGTGGGTCAGAAGTATTTCTACGTGATTCTTGTTTGTTCTAGCAGTAAGAATTATTTGTAGCTAAACTATTAATAAAATAATAATAGTGAAAATGCTTTAATTAAAACAAGCATCAATAATACGATGTGAAAAAACTAGTGGCCAAAATAATAGGGAAAATATTTTATTTATAAAGAAGCAACAGTAATAAGATGGGGCAACAAGTCATTAAACAAAAGTGAAAATACACTTTCTTGAAATTATTAATTTGATATCAAAAAATAAATTTTGTTAACCTCCATAACCGCCTCCCAAAATATCGGAAAGTTTTCTAGCTTTGTGGATGGCATCGTCTAGTTCTGGTAAACCTGACGCTATGCATTCTTTGATGGCTCGATCCAGAGCGCGTTTGTCTTTCCTTCTGATCGCGTCTTCGAGTTTTTTAATCAAGGCATCGGGAGAGCTAGTTCCTGATAACCAAAAATGGAACAACAAATAATTACCACGTTGATAAACAAGGCGTACTAAGCATCCTCACGGATATTCTGGAGGTGTTAAATGATGAAAATTAAATATTATCCATTCCATATTACAGCTCCCCAAATGGACATTTACAAATTGCAGTGAAGCTATATATTAACTGTCATAGTGACATTTTTCTCAAGCGGAAATTCTCTGATGATTGCTCGGTGTTGCATCCATAATGTTAAATTCTTATTTTCTTTGTTAAGAAAACCGTTGAAACAATTACTGATTATTTATTAATTCATGTATCTCTTGATTATTATAATATTAGGTTAGTGCAACAATAATGACGTAATAATGTCGTTTTTTGACGTTAAAAATACGTCAAAAAACGACATTATTACGTCATTATTTTTGCACCAACCTAATATTAATATTTAAATATTAGGTTGGTGCAAAAATAATGTCGTTTTCTCACATGTGAGAAAACGACATTATTTTTGCACCAACCTAATATTTCAAATGTATAGAAAATGAAAAATAGATTTTGAAACATTTCTCCTATCCTTTTCAGTGCCA
>OZ010572.1:103521413-103538913 GCA_963932145.1 Acanthosepion lycidas
GCCGGCGGCGATACATTCGTCAAGAACAGCTTCCAGAGCGTCCTTATCTCCTTTTCTCATTGCTTCCCTCAGTTTGTCCTTCAAGACGTCGGGGGATTTACTTCCTGACAACGGAAAATAGCAAACATCATCAGAGCTTGATTACATCGACCGTCCATTTAGAGCAACATGCAGCTCTGGCGCATGCTTACCACACTATATGTGAAAACTAGTTTAGTCAACATAATCTGGGCTCAAATGCATTTGCACTTTATAAATTAATATTGGAAATATTATCTACGTTTCACAAATTGCTTAATATCAAAAGCAAGAGCAACGAATAAAAATATATTATTTTTTAATCATTCAACTGAAACGTTATCTGATTTTTTTTAGATGAAGGGCAGATAAAGATGCCTGTAGCCTGTATTAATCTTCAGTTATTTTGTTATATAATCTTAACCAGCTATTTTTCTTATGTCTATCACATTGAATAACCCCTGAAGATATTGGTCATAACCCTTTATTTGATCCACAGGAATATGTTGCCCTTATTCCTTATTTTTCATATAAGTGTCCTTCGTCGAACATTTCTGAAATTTAAATACCATCAGTTCTTCCTTATTATGTCTTTAAACACCTCCACGGTCTAATTTCAGGAACCAAATGATGTTTCAAAGAGTTTTCTTTCTACAAGGAAATGACACTTGAAACACTGGAGGATCAGAAGGAAATCATCATGAAAGTACCCCGAAATTCAAAAGTCGTGAGAGGTCGAGGAATAAATATAATATAAACTTCGATCAACGTAGATCCCAGAAAGCCGTTCGAATGTTTATAGGCACCAAAAGAAGGTTGGAAAGTAGAACTGAAAATACTGTGAAACAAAGCCATTTTAGAAACAAAAAACCCAGTATATTTTCTCCAAATAGGAGTTATTATTATGTACACTATTTACATGCGGTCTATTGTCCTCATTTTTGTTGTTGTTATTATAAAGTTTCAGTCGTTATTCTCTCCGGCCTTCATCAGGTGTATGCGGATCCGAGTAACCTATGGAGAATCCTGAACTGAACAATACAAAAATAAGAACTAACGAGTTATACCTAGACACGGTAGTTGAACGAGAATAATCGTCTCCGCTAACTAAATAAAAGGTTCAGTTCGCAATTTTCCTGGATCGACATACAATTGATGAAGAACGGAGGGCACGACGATCGGAAAGTTGTGATAACAACAACAAAACGAGGACAATAGTGCAAATGTAAACAGTGTAAATAAAAAATATGGAATATCGTTAATCCCTTTTTTGCATAAGGCAGTATTTGCTGTGGAACTGTTAGGTAACAATACGATCATCATTTTCTATGCCAAGTCCTTTCAGGAAATGGCCAGTCATGCTTAAACAGATAATGATAATAAGTTCAAGAATAGCAACCTAAAAAAATCGCAATTTTGTCATGCGCTGAAATATAAACTTTTAAATTTTAAATTGATATTTCTTGTCTCGGAGAAACAAAAATGCAACTTTCTACACTAAAGTTTCATGCCAGAATATTATTTTAACATTTAACAACATATTATTTTAACATTTAACTTAACATATTATTTTAATATTTGACTTTAAGAAATATTTCATATTAAATATGTAACGAGAAAAATCTCCATAATGCATAATCAAATACTAAATATTTTATCCTTTGAATGCAAAACGTGGCCTTCCAAACTGACTTAAGTAAGCCACATATATCGCTCAAAGTATTAACTTACTTTAATAGAGAAAAAAAAACAAAACAAAAAAAAACGAGCATCACAAACAAACTACCATGCATGATCTAAGAACAATTTACATTGAATTCTAACCTCCACGTCCCCCACCAAGTTTGTCCAAAGTGTCCCTGGCTTTACGTAAATCGGATCCCAGCTCTGGGTAACCAGCCGCTTCAGCATCCGCAATGGCTTTCTCCAAACTGTCAATGTCCTCCGATCTAATGGCGTCAGCCAATTCATCCCGAAGTGTATCGGAAGATGCGATATCTAAGTAGATTGAAAAACGGCAACTTAATTTGTAAACTTGCCTACTATATATATATATATATATATATATATATATATATATATATATATATATATATATATATTTAAAAATTTAACTAAATGGCTAAAAATGATTAAAAAATATTATTGATTCTCACAAAGAATAAAATGACCATTCTATAAATGGTAACGGTTAAATGCTTATTTTTAGGAAGAAATTAACAAACTTTTCATCCGACGAGGGAAATATGAAAAGAGGCTATAATGATTTTGACATGTTTCAATATTCAAGCGTGAATCAATATATCCACAGACTGGTACGCATGTATTAATTCAATTTTCATGTATTTTCTAATATAAAGTTTGAGCTGAAAGATTAATACTCATCAGTGAATTAAGTTGACTGCAAAGATTAACTTGAAAGATAATTATTTTAAAATAAATACTTTGTTTTTCATCATAACCTGCACTGAGGTACTTATATATACTTAAGGTTTCGTTTTGTCAGTTGTAACTACTGAATGTCATTACTTATATGTTAAAAACTTCCGATAGATGCGGTAAAAGTAACGGCCTTTTTATTTATTAAATTTATTGCTCAAAAATAAGTTACAGTATTTTTAAGATAAATTATTATCAAAACAAGATTTGTGATGATTAACAAACTAACATGTTCAAAATGCTCCATTTCATGATCAATACAACGGTGAACTTCGACAAAACATTTGGCATCATTTCTACATTAATTTAATTAAGACTTATCAGGAATTGTTTTTGATTTAAGCCTGTAAACAAGATCTTTAAATACACCCCACAAGAAAAAGCCTGGCTGAATTAGTGATCGTGTTGGCCACTCACTTGATCCACCTCAGCTGGAAAAAAAGGACGTTACTTGTGCCGCATTCTGTGTATTCATTTCTAACTGATCATGAGTTAGTAAAAACAAGCTAACCTCCAGAACCACCTCCTAAAATATCAGAAATTTTTCTTGATTTCTGAATGACATCGTCAAGTTCTGGTAATCCTGCAGCAACACATTCTTTAATAGCCCTGTCTAGAGCGCGTTTGTCTTTCCTTCTGATTGCGTCTTCGAGTTTGTTAATCAAGGCATCGGGAGACATAGTCCCTGGTAATTCAATGATAGAAATAAGATTCCAAATAACAACAGAATTTACAAAACAAAATTGATAAACAATTCTAATGAAATCGAAATAAAACCAATCTAGAATCTATTAGGTTGGTGCCAAAATAATGACGTAATAATGTCGTTTTTTGACGTATTTTTTAACGTCAAAAACGACACTATTACGTCATTATTTTTGCACCAACCTAATACAAAGCGCAAGAATCACACATCTAGGCAAACAGAAAATGGCTAACCTCCACGTCCTCCTCCAAGACTCTCCAAAGATTTTCTTGCTTCCCGAAGATCGGAACCAAGTTCCGGATATCCAGCAGCCTCGGCTTCGTCGATTAAACGTTCAAGGTCTGCTTTGTCTTTGACTTTTGAAGCTCTTCTCATTTGGGCACGCAATGTGTCAGGTGAGCGAGATCCTGGCCATCATAATAAATAATTATTTATATACATATATATATATATATATATATATATATATATATATATGTATGTATGTATGTATGTGTGTGTGTGTGTGTGTGTGTTTAAAACATCAGATGAAAACAATCAGTGAATTACAAGCAGAAGAATTACTGCTATGAAAAATTCTTCAGAAATATTTATTAGTGTTCATTACCAAATAATGATTACAATGGTGATGACGACGAAACTCTGTCAATAAGATAAACACTCAAACTTTTTTACTTAATCCTTTATGACATAATTTTTTGACATATTTAGGATAAGATAAGAGGAAACACTGGCAATAACAATGACAACAATAACAAAACAGAACATCAGTAAGTTTTGTGCAGAATTTTTGGGCGGTCCGAAAGTATTTTATAAAATTAAAAGAACCCTAAAAACCTATGAATACGTATGACATTGTGATTATTTCAATCGCTCTTAGTTGCGTCTCTGTCTTTGGGCAGAGTGCGCTCAGGAGCGACTCCGTCAAAGGACAGAGTCGCAGCTGAGAAAAATTATACTGAGAGGTGCCGGCTCTGGGGAACAGCTGCCCGAGACCGCGTCCTCTCATTGCACCAGAGAGAGAGATAGAGGGAGCAGTGCTCGCACCAAGGACGGTTGCGGGAGGGAGGCAATTTTTCTTCCTAGCCCGAGTGTACGCGCTCGGGCTCCCCACATTAAACCGACCTTGTGTCACAACCTGACTTCTTGGTGTGGGGAGGGGGTTGAGTAAATACAAATTACGACTAAACTTATATCAACACTGATTTCATTAGACTCTGTCAAGACCAATAAATGCAGCAAGTAAAAAACAGATGTTTGTGCTTCTGTTTGCCTGATATTATCAATATCGATGAAACTCTTTTCTTAACTACTCAGTTACTCATTCTTATTCCCGTTAATCAGCAGGACATAAAACTTTTTCCCAAAACACAACCGGTGATAGAACGAATTGACAGAACTTAATCTAAGCCTTTCAGAAGGGTTATAGTGCAAAATACCTAAAGAAATAATTCGGCTACTATTTATTTATAGAATGACTATAAGTTTTTAACGATGTGCACGTAACTGAAAATTCATCAGTGCGGAAAGTGGAATCGGCGGGCCGATTTCAATCTCCGGCCTAGTATAATTCGCTAACTTTCTCACTAATGCCCATAAGAAAAACAAGATTCCATCTCTTCTCCTCTCAGCTATGGCTTTAAAAAAAGACAATGGGTTTCCTCGCCTTAGCTAGTAGCCAGTCTAGGAGAAAAAGTAGTCTGATTTGAACACTATGGAAACCATTCCGTTATCTTACCCAAGAGGTCAAGGCAATTTATAGATAATACAGAAAGTAGTTGTGGAGGGTCATGATCAACTACATCCTGAAATGATATGCCATTTAAAAATGGAATTTAAAATATTTTTTGAATTTACAAGGGAAATTAGAATAGAACTAAAAAGATGGATTTACATATTTTCCATAGCAAATGTCTTTAGCCCATCGAGAGAATTCTTCAGAACAACAAAACAATATAACAACAGAATGCCTAACCTCTACGTTGTGGTTTTCCCATTTCCTCCTGATCGTCGAGAGATTTTCTTGCTCTGCGAATATCGGTGTCCAGTTCTGGCATGCCGGCAGCGATACATTCATCAAGAACAGCTTCCAAAGCGTCCGTGTCTCCTTTTCTCATTGCTTCTCTCAGTTTGTCCTTCAAGACGTCGGGACTTTTACTTCCTAACAACGGAGACAGCATATATAATCATATTTTGGTAAAAGACTTTCAGTCATTTGCCATGCTACACTGGCGCATGCGTACCATTCAGGAAACGGGAATAATCCAGGCAGTTTGGTAAGGTTGTATTGTAAGGGTTCCAGATTACTACATTTTTTCGCATCACAACTACTATTTTCTAGGTTCATCTTTTTCAATTTCACAAGGAATAAGTTCAAGGGAAAACAGGTTTGCAGGAATGAAAAGCAGTGTAAAAATAAGAGCAAAGCCAAAATAAATACGAATTCTAAATACAAAAGAAACAAAACAAGGAGAAAAAAGCTGACGGATAGATCAACTGCATAATAGCAAAGGACGTTTTATGGCGGAATTATTAAATTGCGTCAAATGTATCAAATATTACCGAAAATTGTCAGGGATCAATACTTTCGAAATAAATATATGTATAGATCGATTTATTTAAAACCAAAATGAAATTGATATTTTCAGAAATTTGGCACTTAGGAGAAACTGCACATCATATATAATTCTGTGAGTAATATCTGAATTATCTCCTGAATTATAATAATGATTGTCTTAATTCTAGTTGAATTTTAAAGACATTAACATTGTATTTACATTACAATCTTTATTTAAAAAAAAAACAGGAATATAATACATTTCTGTTTTTTGTTTTAGTAAAGATTGTTTCAATTCTTGACCATACTTTTCTTTGCCTACGAGAACACAACATAGAAGCCGAAATAAATTTTAAGAAAAATTATGTTTAGTAATCAAATTCTACATTTAAGAAGACATGTATTATAATAATTTTCATTTGTAGACTAAATTGCCTATTTGCATTAAATTTATACATTTATTAAGAACTTATAATTCAGATATAAATCAAAAGCACTCGCAGAAGTTAAAGATTTTCGATGACCGCGTAGCATAACGGCTATCATCGCGGAAAGTAGGATTGAAGTGTCGATTTGAAATTCCAGTTAAGGCCGTTGCGTCCGCTTTCTCAGAAACACACTTGGAAAGGTATGAAACCTTATTTTCTCATCCGCTATCATGGCAAGAATTAACAGTAGTGCAAACTGTATTCTCTAGCTTTAGTAGGCAACTAGATTGTGGGAAGGAAAACTCGAAATTCAAAACCGTTTGGGTGCGGTGCTAGCAATACCTTGTAAAAACCTACCTGCAGCAGAAACCACAGCATCAACCTCATGGTGGTGAACCTATTCACCACTGATAATTCGAGAGAGTGTTCAGTTTAAGGCAAATATAAATTGTTGCAATATCAAGGTACTTTGATATGGCGTTATTATAGGTTTATATATATATATATATATATATATATATATATATATATATATATATATATATATATATATATATATATTCCTATAATAATAATACTAATACACACATATATATAGTGCTATTATAGGTTATATATATATATATATGTGGGTAGTATATATATATATATACATATATATATAGCGCTACATATATTATAGGTAATATATATAAATATAACTACATATATTATATATATATACAATATAACTACATATATCATATATATATATATACAATATTACTACATATTATATATATATATATATATAATTGTAAAAATGGAGAAATGTTATAACATATTCAGTAAGTACTCTATTCGTGCTATTACTCGTTACAGTTATTAAAATATCATAATTTTCTAGAATCTAGGCAAACTATGCAAATAAAATGTAGTCTATAAAATACCTAATTATCTGTGTTGAAAAACCTGTCCTCTCAAAGACTGTCAAAATTATCATTAGCTTTGAATGAAGGTAATTCCATCTCTTTCTCTAATGTCTTTTGACAAGAAGCATGCATCTATTTAACATAAGTTGTGCGGACAAATACTAACGATTTAAAATGCAGTAAATGAATTTTATTATTAGGATTATTTTCTTTTCTCCAGTTAATCATGTTTTTAGTTTTCAAACTTAAAACTGATATTATCCAAAATATATACATTTTGCTTAATAAATGTATGACGCTGTAAGAGAAGACAAGGCAAAAAATAACAACCACAAAACTATAAGGGAACTAAAATACCATGCAGAGTTTGAAGGGAACGATCTACTTAGAATTCTAACCTCCACGTCCCCCTCCAAGCTTGTCCAAACTGTCCCTGGCTTTACGTAAATCGGATCCCAGCTCTGGGTAGCCAGCAGCTTCAGCATCCGCGATGGCTTTTTCCAAACTGTCAATGTCCTCCGATCTAATGGCGTCAGCCAATTCATCCCGAAGTGTGTCGACTGATTGAATATCTAACAAGATGAAGAAAGACTTTAAAATTGTGAAGTTTTTTTTTTCTTTTTATCTTTGACAATTATTTTAGTCTCAAGTTTAATTTTGGCCTGTAAACATAAATACATATATTTTTCAATAATTATTTACATTTTTAAATAAGTCTAGTATGAGCAATAATTAAAAAAACAAGTAAAATTAAATGTCGCATTGAAAACGGAACGTTTCGATCTATCTGCAAACCTAAAATATTTCGTATTGTTGGCTAAATTTGCCGAAAACATTTAGTGGTTACAGAGGGTCGGAGTCTCACACTGAAGTGGAGATACGATGATCGAAGAGCCACGTTTTGTCTCAAAGCATGCCTAACAAATCAAATGAATGCAATTATCCACCCGTTTGCTGATATTTGTATAATTTAATAGTGTTTCATAGTGTTTTGTTTTGTTTGAGAATTCACTATTTGCCCACAGCTGGGACACTAACAAGTGCTACTATCCTGGGTCAGGGAACAACAGCAATTAAAAAGTGGTTCCATGCTCCTCAAAACCTCCAATCTCCCGATTAAAAGCCTTGCTGGCGGATGTAGGCTGATTGTTTAGTGGAGCTAGCTGATGCAAAAGCTATTTTTGTGCTTTTTCAAAGACTGAGAGAGCATTTCTACTTGTCTTCTGTGCATTTTAATAATACTCAGCTGATATTTAGTCCCAGTTATGGCTCCAATGAATATAGGAAGTGCTTCTCGTCGTGTGAAGCGCAAAACCTATACTCTTTCATTAAAATTTCACATAATTTAGATTTTTTTTTATTTATTTTTCTACATTAACCAACATGTATTGTTTTAAAGCGTATTCTAAATAACAATCACAAAACCGGCCAACTCATTTATCATTTTGCCGGATTAGCAAAGTCCAACCGGTACAAAGTAACGAATATAGATTTTCACTGTAATACTTATAAATAATTATTACTACTATTATAATCTCTTTTTAAAGGTGGAAAACATTGATCCTAGCATAACAACAGATGTTTTGCACAAATTTAAATAAATGATAACAGGTCCTATTGCAATGGACCTGATCAATGATTCTGATTTAATGCTAAGTATATAACTAAATATCAGGCTGCTAACCTCCAGTGCCACCTCCAAGAATATCAGAGAATTCTCTTGCTTTATGAATGGCATCGTCTAATTCTGGTAGACCGGCAGCCACACATTCTTTGATAGCTCTATCCAGAGCGCGTTTGTCTTTTCTTCTGAGTGCGTCTTCGAGTTTCTTAATCAAGGCTTCGGGAGACTTAGTTCCTGAGAAATGAAAAGAAAGAAAACCGAATCCTAGTAGATCAGTAGCTTTGCAATTTGACCATTATATATATATATATATATATATATATATATATATATATATATATATATATATATATATATATATATACATATGATCAAATATAGTTTTAAGGTATGCTATATTTTTGGGAATAGAGCGTATGCAAATATAAAAGTGGTCATTGAAACCATGGCCTGAAGATCGCGTTTAGCATGAAATAGGGTGTTGCCTCTGCTGTTGTGTTGACTTCAGTGTCCACTTTTATATATAATATAATGTGTATATTTTTTTTTTATTTTTATGCACACTCATATTGAAATTATACCCACACACACACACACATATATATATATATATATATATATATATATATATATATATATATATATATATATATGCTTATTTAGTGCTGAAATAAATTACAGAGTGCGATATATGTATTTAACAAAATATCAGAATATCACTTTAAAAAAATATTGACGATTTGTAACATTGTCAAGATATCAAATCGATTCCATATGTCTAAACTACCAAAATTCAAACACTTCTAGGCAAGCACAAAATAGCTAACCTCCTCGACCACCTCCAAGACTTTCTAGAGATTTTCTGGCCTCGCGAAGATCGGTAGCCAGTTCCGGATATCCGGCAGCTTCGGCTTCGTCTATAAGTCTCTCAAGATCTTCTTTGTCTTTGGCTTTAGAGGCGCGTCTTATTTGGTCACGAAGCACGTCTGGGGTCACTGAGCGTGATCCTGCTCACCACAACAAGGCGTAAAAGTAAGCAACATGATAGCAAAACAAATTCATAAGTACAAGACAGACACAAATATCTAAGAAATAGATAGAGACAGATACAGACCATAGGCTTTTCTCTTTTTTCAGCAGAAAGTTTTATATATTTATAGTCTTTGTCGAATATTATTCCACTCTGATGGTTGTCATGAAGATAGAAAAGTAAGATTAAATAGCTCATTTCTATTCTTTGATGCAAATGTGAAATTTTATCTTTACCCAAACACAAAACGAATTATGACAAGTTTGGATGTATGAGGGCCTTGCCATTACTAACTTTCATACAATCTTCGACTTTGTATGTTTTTTCTGTTAAAATTTATTCATTTTTTTTTTTACCAGGGACAAAAAAAATGATGAAAAATTGTGACCGCGACGAACCATCTTCCCCCAAACTATGTAATTTACGATCCCAGACACATGCCTAAGTATGTAATATCAAAAATAATTTAAAAAAAAATTAAAGCTGGCTTTTTTTTTTCGACTGTGATTGATCTACAAAAATACATAATTTTGTCTTAGGATACTACAAGAATTAGTCAAGAGACTCTGCACTCAAAATCCACACAAACATAACGGCAAATATATATTGATAAACGTGTCTGTAAAAAAAAAAAAAAAAAAAAAAACAACAAACTAAAATAAATAAAAGCATTAGAAATACTAATAATACGAGGACAGACCAAAAAGTATCGGGACTGTTGCTATGGTAACGGTGTTAAAGCACCCAGACTGAAGCCGCTTGGCACAGATTGATTTTGAACTCCGTTGCGAATACACATTACGTTATAACATTCTCGCTCGCTTCCGTTGCTTGTAACAGTGCTTGGGAGGAAACTGTGTCGAGTGCGGTCGTCTCACGACACCGTAGATATTCCATCAGTGACCATGGCTTTTGTAGCAATTGTTGGCAAAATACAAGCATTCCTCAGGTCCTACAACCACCATATTCCCTAGATCTTGAATGTGACGAGGCATTCTCACTATCCAAAAAAAATAAGTTCCAGTAATGGGTTCATCAATTGAAATGGAAGTGTGTGACTTCAGAAGAAGACTACATCGAAGGAGATTAAATGACGAATTGATATGTGTTGTTTTCTTTTTATACTCCTGATACTTTTTGATCAAACCTCATATACACTTTAAACTACTGATCAACAAAATAGGCCAACGGATACAAACTATACTATATACTATTCTATTTAGACCAGCATGTTCAACTTGGCTCTTATATTCACAACATTTCCGCCATCAATGAAGTTGACAGTACAACAACCAAGATAAGCATTTCTTTTTGTTAATGCCATGTCCCTTTACTAAGCAAGTGATCATGGTTCTCCACGGTGTCCTTTTCTTTATTATCTGTGAATTACCATGAGTTATTGGGAAAGATAATCTCGTTGTTTTCGCCACAGTTTGTAATAGAGATTTTCTTTATTTAGATTGATTTCAGTTACAAAACATGTAAACCCAGACTATCCTGTTATTTAACTCATAGTTGGGGGGAGAAAAGATGCATTTCTCAACGGCATTAGCGCGAAAGTAAATGCAACTGAATTTCATTTGAACTCAGTTTATCGGTTCCAACTCCATCCCCACCCCGATAACATTTACACTACCCATACCCCTCCTAGTATGCTGGTCCAAATAGAAACGTATATAATCATGATAATTTCTTAACTAAGTATTTCTGAAATTAATAAAATATAATCGTTAAAAAATGCATTAGGGTTGGTCCATATGAACTCATTAAGCAGAAACCCCGACATTTTTTAAACAATTCCAAACATCTGAAAATTAATAAACACTGAATGCCTAACCTCGATGGAAACGATCATCCAGTTCTTCGTGGTCGTCTATAGCTTTTCTTGCTTTGTAGATATCAGCGTCAAGTTCTGGCATGCCAGCGGCGATACATTCGTCAAGAACAGATTCCAGTGTGTCTTTGTCTCCTTTTCTCATTGCTTCTCTCAGTTTGTCCTTTAAGACGTCGGGACTTTTACTTCCTGACAACGGAGACGGCATGTGTCATCAGAAAAAAATTCAACTTGTGTATTAAGCCAGCGTGCACTGGGGAGCACATGCGTACCACACAACTTTAGGACTATTGGTTAGTTTAAAAGGGCTGGCTTAGAAGCGATTCACACTACGGATGTTTAGTAAAAAAGAATTAACATCCTCAAAAGTGGGAGAATATTTCTCAAAAGAAACATCTTTGTTTCTTAAAAAAAAAAACAGATAATATTTACAAATGGGTATCAGAATGAAACACGAGGGAAAAGGGAAGGACAAGACAGGAGAATTAATAATTTGCCCTTCAAAAGATGAACAAAAGCACCGGAAAAAACTTAATTTCAAACACACATCATGCAACATATTATATATCTAGCTAATTTAGTATAAAAAACAGTGATTGATATTTTCAAATACCAATTTCGACATTAGTAATCTGCTTAATAAATACGAGAAAAATTTAATTGCAATGTTTAATATATGAACAAGATAAAGATTAATATTTTGAACGAATCATAAGTCATCGTGACAAAGTCTTTGTCCTTACTGGCGTTGTTTAACTACTGATCACGTAATATTATGCACACTGTTTCCACAAAACTGTAAGTAAAGGCCATTCAGTATATTTGCAGTATGAACCACAGATTAATTCTGTGCATGCTGAAAATCATAGAAGGTGTCTTCAACAGAGAGTAGTTAGCTACCCAAGCTGACTAACATATATTAGTGAGCTTATGAATATAAGAAGTGCTTCTTGTCGTGTGAAGCGTAAAACCTATAAAATTTCACTTGATTTTGATTTTAATTTTTTTTCTATATTAATTAAGAGGTGCTGATTTAAAGGGTATTTTAAAGTAGGGGGAAGTGGTTACCTGTTACGTTAAGCATATTCTAAATAAGTACCACAAATCAGGCAAACTCATTTATCCGGCATCCCACAGGTCGTAATGATACGGGATTAGTAATAGCCAACATATATTAGGCAATGAATATACATTTTCGCTATATAAATACTGATACATAATTATTGTTAATATACTAAGCCCTTTTTAAAGGTGAAAAAGTTTTATGCTGGCATATCGGACTCACAACTGTAAAAAAGAAATTGTCTAGAATATGCGTTTGTCAACCCTCGTTTCATGATAGATCGATAAGGATTTTTCTGTCTCAAAATTACATTGAAGAAGGAGGTAATCCGTCTAATGAACTAAATAATAACTGATGATGATTCAATACATGTACACTTATGTGCTTCATAAAAGGGAGGTCTAAAAAATTATGGAGGGTTTTAATAATTTAAAAGATCCAGTGGTGGAGAATTATTAAACGCAGTGGCTTTTAAAATTCCCGAGGAATCGGTAACTTTCTTAAAAAAGTAAGCACCCACCTAAGTCTATTAAGCACTTAAGATTAAGTACTGATTCAATTTACTCTGTTCTATATACTTGTCACATATAGGTTAAAAATATTGAAATTATATTGACTAAAATTTGACTTTGGAAATTGGTAGAAATTCAGGAAAATTAAAAGGAATAAAACTCAACATTCGAATTTTATCCACAAAAGATGGTGACAAATACAAACGTTCCTCTTAAACCGTTTTTAAGCAAAAGTGGCATAAAGCAAGGAAGGAATTAACGTTATCTTCCGAAATTAAAACTGATAATGACATTTGTTGGGATTTCGAGAATCCAACCAATTTCCAAATTATGAAATATAAATTCCAGTATAAATTTCGATATAAAGAGAACGGAAAAATGGGTGAGACGAAAAAAAATATTATTGAAATAAATCCTATATTTAATAACAAGGAAACGTAATTAAAATCAAATCCAATGAAACAAAATATCTAGCGTCGGAATGTCGAAAGCAAATAAGGACACAGCGAAAGCTGACAACGAACACCATGCAAAACTGAAAACAAAACATGTTCATTGATTTCTAACCTCCACGTCCCCCTCCAAGTTTATCCAAAGTGTCCCTGGCTTTACGTAAATCAGATCCCAACTCGGGGTAACCAGCTGCTTCAGCGTCTGCGATGGCTTTCTCCAAGCTGTCAGTATCTTCTGATATAATGGCGTCAGCTAATTCATCCCGAAGGGTGTCGGCTGATACAATATCTAACAAGATTAAGAATCATTGTTTTATGTATGAACTGATTGAAAAATTTTTCTTTTTACATATTATAATTTTTATTTGGATAAATGTTATCAGTATTTGCTAGGATTTTTCATTCAGAAAATCTAGCTTAATCTGGTATAAGTCTAAAACTGTAAGGTAGCCAAGATCAAAAAGTATATTAATGACTGCTTGCAAGACTTCTACTTTATAACGAGACTTCCAAGATATGATGCCGAGAAAAATAACAGATTACAAGCTTGGGATGCAAGGAAGGATCAAGTCTATTGCAGTTGATATGACTTGTTTACACCACTTGTTACGAAATATAATTTAGCCTGACACAAGGCCAACAAATCAGAATACTTAGTGAAGATCGAATTCATTACAAGGGAGAATCGAACTGAAAGATGAGTTGTATTATAATCACACTTGGCTATGCATCAAATCAAATCTGATGAAGAATTATTACAAGGATGGAACATCATTTCAAAGGAAATAGTGGTAATTAAATCTAATTTCTTTCTTGGAAATCATGAGTATTCTTGTTTAAAGAAATAACTGTCTTCCTCACTTAAAATCTATATATTTTCTGTTATTTTTCTGTGTAGGTCTTGATATAATAGCATTGCTGACATGTTGACATTGTTCAATATACAAATGTAGTTCAATGCGCGTCAGCTACGTAACATATTGCTATTAAATTAATTTTGAGCTATTTTTTAAAAGCAGGTTCTTCAAGCTTTGCAATTAATATTTGTTACTGAATTAAGCTCATTGATAAGAGTAGGGATTATGTTGAAAGATAAATATTTTAAAATAAATGCTTTCTTTATCATCCTAACCTCCAGGTGTATTGATGTACATACAGTAATTTAAGATTTGTTTTAGTCAATGGTGAGCGTTTAACATCTTTACTTTTATCTGATAAACTTCCAATATATATATATATATATATATTACGAAATGGACAAAGTCCGACAATTTATTTATTAAAGACATTTTTATGTTTAACGTTATAGATACAAGTATTTAAGTAAATGCTCTGTTTATAATAAACAGTATTAAATAACATTTACCGGCCTGAATGTCCGAGAAATTTTCATAGAAAATATTCGTTCTTTGACAGGATTCGAACCTGCATCCTATACGGAACAGTCATTTACGCTGACGTGCCTTACCGTTAGGCTACAAAGAAGCGTTCGGTAGACAAAGTCGAATTTACTGCTTATAAACTCAATCTTCCATGAATCTCGAATATTCATAACTGCTCATGGCGTATCAAATGTAAACAAATGACGTCATATATTACGAAATGGACAAAGTCCGACAATTTATTTAAGGCACGTCAGCGTAAATGACGGTTCCGTATAGGATGCAGGTTCGAATCCTGTCAAAAAACGAATATTTTCTATGAAAATTTCTCGGACATTCAGGCCGGTAAATGTTATTTAATACTGTTTATTATAAACAGAGCATTTACTTAAATACTTGTATCTATAACGTTAAACATAAAAATGCCTTTAATAAATAAATATATATATATATATATATATATATATATATATATATATATATATATTCTAAGTGATTCTCAGTGAGAAAAACACGCTAACCTCCAGAGCCGCCTCCCAGAATATCAGAAATTCTTCTTGCTTTCTGAATGGTATCGTCAAGTCCTGGTAATCCTGCAGCTACACATTCTTTAATGGCTCTGTCCAGAGCGCGTTTGTCTTTCCGTCTGATTGCGTCTTCGAGTTTTTTAATCAAGGCATCGGGAGACTTAGTTCCTGATAAACAAACATCAGTCAGGTGTTAATGTATCAAACAAATGTTTTAAAAATTCTTTTGTAACAAAATTATTCATATTTATCATTATGTAGATACAGGCTTTATACCGCTGAATAAAACATTTGTTCCTCGTAATTACAGCCATTTGCTATGTATTTTCTCCTGTGGTGGACTCGAAATTTAATGACCTAATTGTATATATAGTTTGTCACACACAATTGATGAAAAATTATTACTCATTGCCTGTGACAACATCCACTGTTTGGTCTTCTGTAAACATTCAACAAGCGTCAGTGAATGTTAATGGATGCAATTCTTTTCGCATAGGTAAAATGAATAACAAATTGCTTCGTATATATTTTCATATTAGACAACAATCTGTCAGACTTTCACCAGTAAGAAAGGTAGCATAAAAAGAAAAGGCGGATATTTGAGAAAAGTTTGAACCTGTTTTGTCATATCCTCAACATTGAGGCATTATTTTTGAGGCGATGTTACTATATAAATAACATGACAGTGTTATTTCTTTGGTAATACAACTCGATGTGATTTACTATATTCAGTTTTTTTTCTTTGTTTTTGTATAAAGTAGAGTTTAAAGTCATTGATTATCGCATAAAATGATAACTTCTTTTAAAATGTGTACATACCTTGATATAAAAAAAACAATATCGATTTATCAATGCTTTATCGGTGATTACATAAAATACACAAGAAAATAGAAGATTACGTTAATACAATCTATGACATTATTAGAAATTTTTTTTTCTAAATCTACAATTGAATGTGCATGTCTACATTACTAATAATCAAAATGAACACATCTAGATGAAGAGAAACTGGCTAACCTCCTCGGCCACCTCCAAGACTTTCTAGAGATTTTCTGGCCTCGCGAAGATCGGTAGCCAGTTCCACATATCCGGCAGCCTCGGCTTCGTCTATAAGTCTCTCAAGATCTTCTTTATCTTTGGCTTTAGAGGCGCGTCTTATTTGGTCACGAAGCACGTCTGGGGTCACTGAGCGTGATCCTGCTCACCAGAACATAAATCATCTCATTAAATATACCATCGATTAAAAACAAAAACAACTAAAGATAAAGAAAATATTGGTCGGTTATATGAATGATAAAAGAATTGTCTTTTGATACACTGGATTTTAAAGACCAAATCTGGCAAGTTAACTTCATAAGAACCGATTAAGATTTGTAGAAAGAAGCTTAACTTCCGTCAAGCGAGGTGCTAAAAAGTTTCGATGTATCAAGAAAACTGATATTAAGCTGTGAAACTAATTGCATATTTATTTTGAAGTTAAACATTGTTTCTCGAATTCAGATAACCGTTTCGAAAAAAATGTCTTGTTTTGGTAATAGAAAAACTGACTTTGGGAAGTGGGTGGTGTTGAAATATTTTTAGCACCTCCTCCTATGTGTATTATGAAGTATTATGATCTACCCTTTTTGGTACTGTTGGAATGAAGTCCAAATCCAGCAAATTAATTTACGTTAGCTTATTTAAATATTCAAAATATTTGTATCATAAACCGTTAAAAATCTGATATACAACAGAAATATATCAATATTTGTATGCAGTGATTCAATGCGCTAGAAATTTAAATACCTAACTTATTTTAAAAAAAAAAAAGAAAAAAAAATGAAATGTTAAATTAAAAATAACATTAAATATATTTAAAACGATGCTGTCTGAATTTTAAGATTAAATATTGCCATTAATCCATAAGATTCCATGGAATAGTCTACAATTGTCCGAAGTTCGTTGATGAAGGATTGTCATTATTATTTCTTTTCGGTGTTGCATTTTATATTTGTTGCTTATTTACACTGAGTTGTAA
>OZ010572.1:103543913-103563913 GCA_963932145.1 Acanthosepion lycidas
ACTTAACAGTCTTTATCTATAGCATAACATACAACCTTGCAAATAAAAAAAAACTTTCAAACTTGCAGAAGCTTTATTTTTCAATTTACTAATGATGTAATGGGATAGGGACTTAAATACTTTTAACACATTTAACACTTTATAGCTATAGAATAACAAATAAACTTACAAATAAACAAAAACACATTTTAGAAGGCTCCAGAAAGTCATAGTACTAGTAAAGTTGTATACAATTTTAGAAATTTCGTATTGGGAGTGACATTTAAAACAAATAAACTGAATTAAACCCTTCTTCATTACTTTTTTAACAAAAAATCATCGAATTATGATACAGGAAATCAAATATTTTACAAAAAGTTTGTAGCACTAATGTACACACTAAGAAATACGCATTTTTCCTCAAAACTTTTAATTGTATCATTTTCTCGTATCTATTTTGGAAAGCTTTATTTATTCGTTATGAAAATTAAATGAATGCATTGTAGTTGTGAGTGGGCCCCTTTGTCTACTGGCAAGCAATATTTTTAAACTCAGTCCGCCACTGCTGATGAAAGATACAAATAGATTTTTAGAGAAGTGATTTCATCATTTATTGATTCTTTTTCAACCAAATTGTATTTGAACCATTAGATTGTCTACTATAAGGTTGTATGTTAAGCCGATATTTACTCTTAACAATAGACAACTAGTTTTTTTCTTAAATATTTCCTACTGAAATAAGAGAGTAACTTTTCTTGGCTTTTAATCCTATATTGCATAAAATATGATATTAAAGATATTGATAGTTTTTCCCTCCACAAGGGCAAATGTGACACAGGTTTGAATTTAACGAAAGAATATATTGTTCAGTCTCCATGATGCAAAAGCACAATAATGACTCATACTCTATCCCCAACTCTTTTAGTGCAATTTGAAAGTGTTGAATTGCTGTTGGAATCTCCAGGTATAAGTACAAGAAAAGACAAAAGACGTCTATTGCCTGCTTCAGAAAGCAAGTGTGCCAGAATATAATACCTAGTCGGCCAACTATTGCTTTTTGATACACTTGCATGTCTTTTAGTCTACAAACTGGTGTGTCTACTTACATTTATATCTTGGTCAGCCTATGAACTTTTCAGCCGACCCTCGTATTTTAATTGAGCGATGATATATATAAAAGAAGATTTAGTTGATTATATTATTTCATGGCCTATACATATTTTTCAGCAAAATGATGTTAGAACCATTATTTTATCTACTATGTATAGACGTAAGGTGCTGTAAGCCAATTTTTAACCTTTATCACCATAGCTGACTAGTATTATTTTAATATCCTTGGCTAAAATAAGGCAGCCTCCTTGTTACTCATGCATATTTTATACCATTAAGTATAGAAACCATTTTCTAATGTTAAATAAAATAATTTTCAGACCTTGAATTCGTTTAGGATCATTCAGTTATAATTGTAACCTCACTTGAGAAAAATCGGAATTAACACTGATGCAGCTAAAATTATTCCATCAAAAATTAAAGTTTAAATTTAAAAGGTTTACCAATAAATAACTAGATGCAAACTGGAAAAATAACAACCATATATATAAGTCGTTCTTGTAATCGGCCGATCTTTTTTAGTGGGGTGTCATCTGCTTATCAATATATATCTCGTATATAAATCGATCCCTGTTAATATCTACAACGACTACTAATACTACCTGGTTAGGTAATATCTACGATGATCACGTTATTTGTCTGATTTCATGAACTACAGTCTATATTAATCTAATTACATAGCATTAATACTGCAAGCAAAATTACGATGACCAACATTTGGAGATTTTTATACCACTATTTAAACGCTATTCCTGGATTTCAGGCTAAAGAAACTCTAATTAGCTGAACCAGTCTCATAGATAAAACTGTTTCTAAAACTAAAAAAGACATCGACTTATACAGGGGTATATACGGTAACAATTACATTGCTAACATTATGCAATCGATTTGAATTAACATCAAGAACACATCTAAGCAAGCTGAAACTGCTAACCTCCTGGTCCGCCTCCCAGACTTTCCAAAGACTGTCTGGCTTCGCGAAGGTCGGCACCAAGTTCCGGATATCCGGCACTCTCGGCATCATCAATAAGTCTTTCTAGGGCTTCTTTGTCTTTAGTCTTTGAAGCTTCTCTGATTTCTCTACGTAATGTGTCAGGTGACACGGAACGAGAACCTGACCATCACAAAGAAGGAAACAGAAAATTTGGCAAGAAGAAAAAACAAAGGGTCAATAGAAAACTGCAATGCTGTGAACAAGAAAACAAATTTTATCCATTCAAAATAATTTACAACGTTGAAATTCGAAAACCAGATGCGGTAATTTACGAATAGAAAATACGTCATTTCCTTCACATGAAGAACAATACATATTTAAAATCTGAAAATTAAATACGAACTGACTGAGATATATAGAAAAGTGCTAAGATATATATTATATGGATATTATATATATATATATATATATATATATATATATATATATATATATATATATATATATATATTTATATATATATATATATATATATATATATATATATATATATATATTACATATATACTTTATTATATATATACATGTCTGTGTGTGTGTATGTATATATATTATAGCTAATAGATATTATATACACGGTGTCTGATTTTATTATTCAAGTCAAGGTTTCCACAATAAAATGAATATTAACCAATGATGATTGTGCCTCACGAAGTCACTAATCATCGGGACCGAGGGTTGGAGAGCGCGGGCCGCATTCAATAAAACTGATTTCGCCAGATTATTCGCTCTCTTCGAGAAACTGTAAATAGGGCCCACTCAGAATAATTGTAGTATATATACCAGAAGTGGACCCTGTGGGTTAAGCAAGTGCCTATAATAGGGATTGTTAGCCGGCATGACAGACGGCTGTGCTTGAAAAGAAGCAGTATCGAGCCACTGATATCCTGAAAAGTTTATCAGCATCGAATGGTTAATAAACATTTCATAGTGGAAATATTGACTTGAGTAATAACGTATGACATGTGTGTGTAAGATAGATAATTTTAAGCAATTCATAGATTTTTAATCCGATATTATTCCTTAGTGTGAAAAAAGTATATTTAGTGGCTGTTTAAGTATACATCTCTAACACTGAAATTAATGTCTGCTGATCTAGAGATTGAAAGTCTTAATTAAGATGCTGTGCCTTCGGACAGGAGTCGAATATGTATACCTTTTTAATCGAGAAAACTGCTTCAATCGTCGATCGTGATTCCCAAATTGAAGTGGTTTCTCAGATTAAAAAAAAAGGATAACGTTGTTTGTTGTCGGAAAGCACATATTCCTTGTAAAACTTTCTATGTCTAGACCGGTAGACATTAACTACCCTCTTTAAAAACAATTATAGCTACTGAAACTATCGTAGCCACTAAATATAACGTTTATAGAAATTACAGAATATGTGTGTGTGTGCGTGTAAAATTAAAATATAAATTAATGTAAAAAAAATTAAATTTACACGCATCGAATAATTAATTATCCTCTTCTCTAACCTCTAAGAAGATGTTCATCAAGTTCTTCAATTTCGTCCAGTGTCCGTCTACCCCATTGTATGTCAAATTCCAGCTCGGGCATACCAGCAGCAACACATTGATCAAGGACGTCTTCAATGGCTTCTTTGTTTCCGGTTTGCATGGCTGCTTTTAGTTTTTCACGCAGACCTTCCGGTGTTTTGCTCCCTAGCGACGCAAAACATAACAAAACGACTTCATCTTCAGATTACCTGTCACTCAAATTCACTTTCATGCTTTGAACGTGCATACAGAACTGATTAGATATTATCTACAAAAACAACTTTGAACGTCACTCATCGGGTTACGTGTCCGATTTCTGTATATTAGTATTATCACACAGTATTAGTATTATAAATGAGAATTATGATAACAAAAAAAAAAAAAATCGTAGAAAAACCTAAACCATTTTTTGGCCAATTTTATTTATTTTCATGATCTATTTTAAAAAGCGAACGTTAATAAATCCGTATGTTAGTCACAATCAAATCTTAATACACGGTTAAATATAGTGGAGTAATAGTTTCTGTTACCCTAATTTTCCAAGCAAACATGGCTTCTTTCCTTATTTATAAAGAAAAGGCCAAATGTAGCAAAGAAGACGATTATGTTACGCCACTCTTCCGAGAAACAATAGACCGTATAAGTAGAAACTACAGATATGCAAATATATATCTGTTTTTAATTTGATCAAAATTTATTGAAAAAGCTTTAACATTTCCAATTTGTTTTTGATCCTTTGAATTTATTCCACATGTAAAAGTTCTGCAGAACTTCTTTTGTAAAGTCCCAAATTCGATCAAAATATTCGAATTTCCGTTTTCTTACTGTTTGTATTAATCCATGCTACTTAAATGATAATTGTAAAACAAGTGAGCCAGAAGATCATTGGATACTTAGTAATCATTGTGATCTGAAGATTCAGATACGTGCCGGTGTGCATGGAATCACTACATAATCATTATGAAATCGCTATAAATTACAATATAAAATCATTATGTATTCATGAAAGTCCCTAATCGATATATATAATTCCTACACAAGATCCTTATATATAAAATTTATACATGCTCACGATATAAAAGCGTGTGTTGAAATATCTTCAAAGTGACCAACATCAAAAAACCTGACCAGATAACCAAATATTAAAATTTGTTTTGTGACACAATGAAAGGTTTGGGAATATTTCAGCATTCCCTTATAGAAATTTTCTATGTAAAATCTATATATATATATATATATATATATATATATATATATATATATATATATATATATATATATATATATATATATATATTTCAATTAAGAGGTGCAATTATAACTTAGAAATTCATGAATCATTCACACAAAAAAATTCATTAACCTCTATATTTGTTTTTTGTATGAATGATTCATGAATTTATATATATATATATATATATATATATCACTGTATAAAATTAATATCTATAAAATTGATGTTATTACATAAAATGTCAGTGTATAAAACTGACAAACATGCAAACAAAAGACCTTCATAATTTAGTTTCGAAAATTTTCGGAATAAAAATGAAAAACATTTTATATATATATATATATATATATATATATATATATATATATATATATATAATTGTATACTTGACCAGCAATCACTCTATAATAAATGTTTCCTTAAAAATGGCTTAGTTCCTTCTGTTGTGAATTTTATTGTATTTTTTTGTTTTTGAACAACAGATTTTTTTAAATTTAATGTTGAAATTGTCCAAATAATTGTTCGTTCCGAGTGCTTTCGGCTAATTTCTGAGCCATTTTCAAGGATTTATTATTGTTCATGGTGTATAAGTTATTGAAAATCAGAATTCTTAAATACAGCCTGTATATTGTGAGTTGTTTATAACTGACGTTGTCATATATTTGTTTTTATTTTTATAAGGGCTTAAATTATTTTTAGACGCTTTTTGCAATTAAAGGTTCTTATGTCATTTACGCTCTCGACTTATACACCATCTACAACAGGACAAACAAAATCATTGAAAATGGCTAAGAGCGTTCGGAACGTACAATAATTTGGACAATTTCTACACACAGGTAGAAATCTCTTCTTCATATACAAGTGAAAAGTTAATAAAAGTACTTTGTTAGTCAGTTTTAACAAGTAAATAATTATATATATATATATATATATATATATATATATATATATATATATAGAGAGAGAGAGAGAGAGAGAGAGAGAAACAGAGAGACAGATAGATATATCAATGTTAATCCAAACAAGTTTTGTTGAAGATGACAGACAAGATATGTCTATTATACTTTTAATATTTTTCTTGTAAAAATGATAAAATAAAAATAATTTATCTTAAACAAAATCTGTTTGAATATATATGTGTGTGTGTGTGTGTGCTTTATATTTGATAGAATTACTTTTACAAACAACATGCTTTAAAAAACCATCCAATTCAGTAATTCCCAATCCGTTTAAAAAAAACTGCTTATAATGAACCACTCGTGATATAAACATCTTTTAACAATCACGATCACTATGCAAACACGCATAGACACTCACAGACGCAGAAACAAACACACACTCAAATTTTCATTTCTGTACCGTTTCCTTTTTTTTATTTAAGTGAGCTCTTATATCAGATTTAGGTTCAAACAAAGATTGGGAATTACTGATCTATGAGTTTTGCTGACCTCCACGACCCCCTCCATTGATTTTCAAGGTATCTCGAGCCTTGAGTAATTCAGAGGCCAATTCTGGATAGGCCGCTGTTTCAGCATCAGCAATCGCTTTTTCCAAACTGTCAATATCTTCAGAAGCGATGGCGTCTGTTAGTTGCGAGCGTAACAAGTCTGCGGCCATGACATCTGACGTCAAAACGAAAGCGAGGTCAGTTAGAGATAACAAACGCTGATTACTGATCTCGTCAATATACCTTTAAATGTATCGAAACTTTTTCTTAAAAATTGTTTCTGATGGGATACATTTGATATGAATGATGGATATGTAATCTTTTATTACATTCACGTTCCTATTTTTTAATTAATTATTATTAGGCTGGTGAAAAAATAATGTCGTTTTCTCACATAGTAACATATGTGAGAAAACGACATTATTTTTGCACCAACTTAATAGTTATCTTGATCCATTTACAAAACATGTCTTATGAAGAACTATAAAAAGAAAACCATCATAACTGTTTATTGCAACTGTTTCATTGAACCGAAATTTACAATTATTTATGGTTTAGGACTCAAAATGAAAAAAAAAATTGTCATGGAAAAAGAAATTCTAAGGGATAAGTTGTCGTTGACATCTGTTATTCTGGTTATAGAAATAACATTTGAGGACAAACAAAAACGATTCATCTAACCTCCAGTTCCACCTCCAAGAATGTCAGAAATAGTCCTGGCTTTATGGATAGCGTCGTCTAGTTCAGGCAATCCAGCAGCCACACATTCTTTGATTGCTTTGTCCAAAGCACGTTTGTCTTTTCTTCTGATAGCATCTTCAAGTTTTCTAATCAAAGCATCGGGAGATTTGGTTCCTGACAATGTAGATGCATTTTAAGGCATCAATTTAAACCAATTCTTTAAACATAGCCAAAATATTCGCAAAATGAAGGAACAGCTTTTAAATAAAGCTCCGACAAACTGTTAATATTTCCCAATAAATTAAATAATATTTTAGAAAGAAGCCAACAGAATCTGTTACAAAAGTGTCAACTTACATGCAAATAATTACGTCATAATAATAATAATAATGATAATTATAAGAATAAGAAAAATAACAATAATGTTAGCGAACGGCGTAAAAGGTTAGTCAAGTGACACATCTACAGAAAACTCAAAGGGGCTAACCTCCACGTCCAACTCCTAAACATTCCAGAGTTTCTCTGGCTTTACGAAGATCTGTGCCAAGTTCTGGAAATTCAGCCTCCTCTGCTAAATCAATTAGTCTTTCCAATTCGGCCTTGTCTCGCGATTCCATGGCTTTGTACATTTGGTCGCGCAAGGAGCGCGGTGAAAAAGAACGAAATTCTGACGAGTACAAGTAACAAAAACACCGGAGATATTATAGCAACGAAATGACGCGCGCAGAAAATCATGAAAGACGCAGCGATCACATTTGGGCGAGAAAAGAAAAGAATGAAAATAAGATTCAAATTGAAGAAACAAGTATTGAAGAGTATAGGGTCTGCGAGAAGTTTAGATCAAGAGATTTACATTCGAATCTAAATGGTGTGAGTATCTTTGTAAGCTTAGATTCGAACTTTACGATAAGAAGATATGGACATCTATACACAATAAATATAGCCTCAAACCTTGGGATATTTAACGAGTAAATCTTTAAGAAAAAATTATGAAACTCTCTGAATCTCTTAAGTAAAAACTTTTCTACTTTTCTTTCTATCGCTGAGACTTACAGTCACATGACGTTAACAAACCGGATCTTGTATGATCGACAAAGTTAAGCAACGTCGAGCCTGGTCAGGTGGGCGAATACTTGGGAATACCAGGTGCTATAAGTTTGCGTGTCCGAGTGGCATAATGAATAAAGTAGTGGGGGATCATTCCATGATTGATAAAGAGTCATGTCGTTATGTTAACTGTTATTATCGGAAGGCTTCGGCCAATATGCTTTCTAATCTTTTATCTTACGGCATATAAGTATTAAACATCGCACGTTTTTATTGTCTTAATCTCACTACACCTAAAACAGTTTGCAGACTCGTGCGACAACGATTTGTAGTGACACTGAACAATTTTTAAGGTAACGTTATATATATATATATATATATATATATATATAACGCTAGATAGGGATAAAAATATATATATATATATATATATATATATATATATATATATATATATAAAGCTAGATAGGGATATATATATATATATATATATATATATATATATATATAAAGCTAGATAGGGATATATATATATATATATATATATATATATATATATATAAAGCTAGATAGGGATATATATATATATATATATATATATATATATATAAAGCTAGATAGGGATATATATATATATATATATATATATATATATATATAAAGCTAGATAGGGATATATATATATATATATATATATATATATATATATATATATATATAAAGCTAGATAGGGATATATATATATATATATATATATATATATATATATATATAAAGCTAGATAGGGATATATATATATATATATATATATATATATATATATATATAAAGATAGATAGGGATATATATATATATATTGTCTGTTTTGTTGCAAATATGACCCATGCAATTGTGCTTATAGCATAAAGTCATTAATACTCATTAGTTAACTTACAATTCTAATGTCTTGCTTTTGTGTTTTAGCTGGGCTAAAATCTTACAGATAGATTTATAATTGGTTCATGTAAGTTTTGCTCTTTTTATTCTTAAATATTTCCATTTGTTTTATAGTTTTCTTTAGGAAAGGTCTTAGACGCTGAAAATCTTTGAATCTGGTAGAACGCTCCTGAATAATTCCAAGAAGCAAATTATACAAGAGAAAAACCAGAAAACACCTCGTCCAAAACATGTTATTAAAGCAACAATGTTAAAAACTAATACTCAGTATAGTTAATGCAAATTTAGACGTACCTAATTCCAGACATATAATCATTATGGAAAGCCGATAAAGTAATCGTGCGAAAAGGTGTTAAAACAAAAAATGTATAACGATATAAATATGAATAATTCATAAAATAACAACAAGTATAGATAATTAAATAAATAAATAATAGATAATTAAAAATAAAAAATAAATAAATAATAATAATAATAGATAATTATAGAAATAAATAAATTAATTGATTAATAATAATAATTAACCTTACAAATGCAGACAATACGAAAATCTGGAGATGCATTATCTAAAATTTTGCGATTCCAAGTAAAACGATGAAAATTGTAGACTGGATATTTTTTGGAATATAATGGATAGTTCAAAAAAAATACAATTTGGGAAAACAAAAGAATTAATTAAAATGAAAAAAAAAAAGCTTATTTTTTTATCTATAATCCTGTTTGGGAAATTGGGGTTGGGTTACTCTTCAGCAAAGGGTTTTGTGTAGCTAACCTTTAGGCGGTCGTTCGTCTAAGTCCTGGATACTGTCCAGTGCCCGGCGTGCGTTTCGGATGTCTGAGTCAATTTCCGGCATTCCCGAAGCTATACATTCCTCAAGAGCATTTTCCAACGCGCTTTTGTCCTTTTTGCTGATGGCATCTTTAATCTTTTCCCGCAAGCTCTCCGCCGTTTTGCTTCCTAGTAAGCAAAATATACGACACCCTAAATGAAACCTGTGAATCTAAGAAAAACGATTCACTAACCACATGCACTACGACAAAGGATGTGTGACGTCAACACGGGTTAGACGGTTGATAAGGACAAACGATCTTGCAGATCTAACCATAGATTAAATGCCGAACAAAACGAGCAAACCATGCTACAGTTAGAGTTTGAAGATTTCATCATTACTGAATGAAATCAAAACGGCTGTAAACCAAGGAAAAACGAAGGAAACAGGAACATACAAGCTAGAAAAAATTCTAACTAAAAATTATCCAAAAATGATGAATGAAAGTTATGGGTTTATTGTTTACAAACGGGGATGATTATGGGTTTTGGCATTTTGAGAATTTTTTAAAATATTAAGAAACGTAAATCGAAAAGCACAAAACTACGACGGAGCAGCTAATATTATCTTGAATTTTATTTTTATTAGATGAAACTTTGTTAGTCATTAATTTGTGATTAGTATTTCTTTCATTTTAATTTCAGTTGCTTTTCATCGCAATTAATCAAACCGGTATCGAAAATTTTACTTTATTTCTGACCCGTGTTATTTATTAACGGTCATAGAATAACGGACTGCGATGAAATTAAGATAAAAGTAATACTTATATATAAAAAAAAAAAAAAATGATGGAACGACAACGACGCTGCAATACGCGAAAGTGACCTGAAATGATAAATTTAACGAACAAAATGGCACACTGTGAATCCATGCACAATATAAGAGCAGATGAGTCATGCAGTACTTTTCTTTCTCATTTTTTTTTCTTTCGCATTATTTTTCCACTTAAAGAATAAAATGCTCCTTCGATTTATTTTCTTTGTTTTCTTTTCGTTGTCTTTTCTTTTCTTTCTTGATTCTTTTTTTAATCTCCATGCAATTCTACAGGAAGTCACAAAATGACTGAATATCATGCATGTATGTCTATTACCTCCCATCTAGAAACAATCATTTTCTGTTTTTGATATAATTTATTTGGGATATTATATAATATATAGTTCTAATAAAAATAGCATTCCCTTAACTGTTTTGAAGTGATTTTTGTCTTTATACCATATAGCGGAATGCGTTATTACAAGCCATTGAATGTACAATCTGGAGAGTTAAAGCTACGTTCGATTCGAGAAATTAATCGGTTTCTAAAATAACAATATAATGTTGTTATTTTGAAAACCGACTAATTCCTCGAGTTTTATTATCAACAGCTAGAAACCATTCTTGGTATACTGTAATCCTCAAACTGGGTCATAAATGTGGTCCCCTTATGTATCACAAAGCAATCATATTAACATATAGTTTATATGGACTTACTTCCTATAAGTTCACAACAGGCACCTTCACTCTACATCGGGCATTTTGACTGAAGTAAGTGCCGTGGCTAAAACTTGTGGTAAATAGATATGAAACAATGAAATCCTTTGGGAAAATTATTTTCCATATTATCATATAGAAAATAAACAAAGACTCCCGAAGATTTTGTGACTAACCTGTAGATTACTTTTCTGATTTCATATCCATTTGGGAAAATAAAAAGAATTGTGCTACAGCTAAACGTCTATCATACTAAGTCATGCAACAGGCAAGACAAACGCATAACCGTAGATAAAGCTAACCTCCACGGCCTCCACCGAGGTCCTCGAGAGTATCTCTAGCTTTCCGAAGTTGGGCTCCAAGTTCTGGGTATCCGGCATCTTCAGCATCTTGGATAGCTTTTTGGAGACTTGCCTGATCTTTTGAGTTGATGGCATCTTCCAGACGTTTTCGCAACGTTTCGGAAGATGGGATATCTACCAAGAATCAAAATAAGGCATCAACAAAAAGAAATATTTATACAAGAAGGAACATGCACAGTGTATATAAGTAATAAAAATGTTGTTGAATTATGGAACGGTTAGCATATTTTCAGACTTCAAAGTCGCTTTTCCATAGTTTCAAAGACAATATAACTTGAAAGTTTCTACAGCTTTAGGTTTGAATATTACTGTTATATTCCGTGCTAAAAGGAATATATACTTGAAAAACACGATAGATAAAATAAGTAAAGGTTTATTGTAAAAAGCCAGTACAATAAGAATAAAGGTGACAGTTATGCACAAGGCCGTTGCAAGGCAATCCAGTAGTGAGTGCTACTATTAGAAGGTCGGTAGTTCTCGCATAAGTCTGAATCGTACTCAACAGAGTTCAGGCCTGTCTACCTCCTCGGACGAGACTCTGCCCTTCAGCATAGCCTCATCCGGGTTCGACACCAGCTGAGAGCTGAGTAACAGATCATGGGGGTGATAGCTTATTCCATTACATCAATTACATAGTCAAAATATAAACTTTGATGCAAGACTGTAATTAGAACCTCTGTGTATAACACTAAGACAAAATGAATTCAGCGTGTTGAGTACGGTCCCAGCACAATTTTAGTTCATTCACTTCGAGCTGGTTTCCTTGAAAATGGCATGCGTTTCTCTTACCCCTGCTATGAATTAAATAGCAGACTGGCTTGTGTTCTCTTCACGTGGATGGTAGCTAATCTAGCTAATGAAAAACTGTTTGGGCGTACACGTGCCCTGAAGCACGAGTAAGGATCAAATCTGAGTCGGACCATCCACTGCAATTTGTGCGTCAACAGATGTACTGAGCTCTATTTTGTGGATGGATTCTGAAAGGAGTGTAAAGAGATTAAGTCTGTGCATCCTCTTGTGCATCTAAAGATTAGTTTGATAAAAAGGTCTTGATATTTATTAAACTCTAGCTTGTCCAGTAAAGTGATTCATAGTGGGGCACCAAGTAAGCCTTGAACTCACTACAAAGACGAATAGTTCTAAGCATCAGGCACCTTAATTTCATTATTTTCGCAGCGAGAAAATTATTTCAAGAAAGTTTATATTATAATATAAAGTTTATATTATAATATGATTTATATACTTTAAAATTAACGAAAAAGTTAATCTTATGAGCACAAATTTGTCATGGCATAAAGCAAAGAAAACGGAACCAAATGCATTTACAATGACTTGAGTTCTTATCAGTATTCTGTCTCTCATGCATGACATGCATTTACCAAAGAGTAGTTCTAACCTCCAGCACCGCCTCCCAGGATGTCAGAAACAGTTCTAGCTTTTTGGATTGCATCATCTAAGCTGGGCAAACCAGCGGCCACGCATTCTCTAATGGCTTTGTCCAAGGCGCGTTTATCTTTCCTTCTCATGGCATCGTCAAGTTTTTTTAGGAGGACATCTGAGGACTTAGTTCCTGGTAAGCAAAGAATATAAAAACAAAAAATGATTACAAGAACAAGACATTTTTTAAAACACTATGCCGTTATACCAGAGCCGGAGAGTCGTATAAAGAACTGTCGAAGAAAGATGATGTATAGACAAATCGCGCAGACAAAAAAAGACGAACAAGTAAAAATAAAAATCATGCGAGCATGATGCGCTTAAACAAAACGCCAAATAAAAAGAACTGTGTAACAAGTGAACAGATTATTCACAGCCAAAATACAATAAAAACCGCTACAATATAATTCATCATATATATATATATATATATATATATATATATATATATATATATATATATATATATATATATGGGGTGACCAAAAAAAAACGGTAACTTTTTAACAATCCCATAAAACCAAGAGTGATGGAAGAAAAATATTAATTGAAACCTTAAAATATGCCATTTAAGAAACAATGATGGAATTTTCATTTTTTTAAATTATGTCCTGTAGATGGCGTCCTCCTGTACGAATACATTCTTGAAATCTGCTATTGAGAGTCCTCGTTGACTGCTGCGACATCTCAGCTGGGATACTGTGAACTTCATCTTGAATTCTAAATGGCGAAATGTTTACTTGCTCAAGATCTCTGTCTTGCAGTGTTGCCACTTGCTCATCTCTGCCAATAAGCACTTCAAAAATTCGCGTTTTTGGGGTTCATCCTGTATATATATATATATATATATATATATATATATATATATATATATATATATATATATTACAAGAATTAATTCATTTTTTTGGTTTTGAATTAATCAATCTGAGAATTCCTTTCTGACTTTCTCGGATGAGAAATTATCACTTTGAATACCTGTTGCACGAGTTGCAAGAACAAAGAAATTATTCGATATCTATCAACGAGCAAATGAGGTTTAATATGTAAACTCATAGAAATAAAGATACAACGCTAATCTACACGTCCTCCTCCTAAGGTTTCCAAGGTTTTCCTGGCGCCTCGAAGGTCAAAACCAAGTTCTGAATATCCGGCTCTTTCAGTTCTCCCTATTAATCCTTGTAGTTTGTTTTGGTCTTTTGCATTGACAGCCTCTTGCAGTTGAACTCTTAGGCTATCCAGTGACGTAGAACGTAGACCTATACACAGTGGAAGGAAGCAAAGAATGTTATTAGCCGTCGCGCACGCGCGCGCGCACACACACACGAAAGCACGTTACAAATATTCTCAGGTAGATACTAAAAAAATGATAAATTAAAAGAAACGCATTTTGATCTTTATAATTTATAGCTAGATTTTCCTGTTATAGGCAAAGTACGGATATTTATATTTCGCAGAGGATAAAATCCAGGTAGAGTTCTATGTACAAGACAGAGCAAGCATACAATATAAAAGGATCAAACACTAATATTTCATGGTTATAATTTATCACATTAGAATCGTAAACACGATCCAAGTCATCAGACCAACAAATTCAATTTGTTTTTAATTTGTACGTCTGATGAATTGGATCATATAAATAATCCGAGGTTAGGCGCTGTTACGCATCCATGCGTTCGAGTATACATATATGTGTAATTGGAATTCTAGCAAATAAAATAATTTCAAACTGAAAATTTCTTGTAAAATTTCTTGCCTAATTCCCTGACTACACGATAAATCTCAATGTAGACGTATTTGTTCTTTCTTGTATTCAAATTTGTAGAATTTAAACTAAATAAATAAATAGAATTTCATGCTTCTAACCTCCACGTCCTCCACCCAAACTTTCTAAAGTGCTTCTGGCTTTACGAAGGTCAGGGCTAAGTTCTGGATATCCAATAGTCTCAGCCTCGTCTATGAGTTTGTCCAAGGCCTCAGTGTCTTTACTCTCTATGGCGCCTCTCAGTTGATCGCGCAGAATGTCCGGGGAAGAAAATCGATAATCTGATAATTTGGAAAAAAAAAAAAAGAAAGGGATAACAATAGTTATTTATTTATTTTTTAGCAAACGACAATTGCCTGCTAAAAAGTCCTCGACTTGACCGTCTTCCCCAAATCTAATTAAATATTCAAACATTACATTTTGTGGGGTAAGGACCTCTTGGTCTAGCTGAGAACTTTTCAGTGAGACATTTTTTATTGTTGTCAGTGTTTTATTTTTTATTTTTTCGCATGCTTAATTTCTAAAAGATTTTGAATGAAAAGAATTAAAGCATATATATATATATATATATATATATATATATATATATACTGAACATGGATTGAGGTGTGAAACTGACAATCACCACACAGTACTTACGATATATATATATATATATATATATATATATATATATATGAATTTTTAATGCAACATTATTTCATATTACTGTAAACTATCTATTTTGTCGGTACATGTGTTTTAGTAGATATACAATTTTTTAACAGTGGCCAGTAGGCATTAATATGACCGTTTGAAAAAACAAAGGATACTATTCAAACACGTGTACCCATCAGTATTGATATTACTTACCTAGCATATTCGATTTATTACTGAACAAAGATGGAATGGAAATCTAAAAAAAAAATAACTAAGTATATATACCAACTAGGAAGTTATCATAGAATTTATCTTACTTGGACAATAAGTCTTTCCCCCCCAAAAAAAAAAAATCTTTTTAAGAAAAATTCTAATTTGAAGATTTTGTCATAATATGTCGCACACAGAAAAATGGCCGAAAGAATTAATTTAATTTAACTAGTCCTCTTTTGATTGACCAAAATGTAAAAGTCGTATTTACAAACAGATCTATGGCATCAGTTAAATTAAGTGCGGTAGGTAACTGCATTCGAATTAATGCTGCGGCTGCTTTCCAGATAATAAACTCCTAAATCTGACCTCTTTTACGTTGGCCTACGAAATCGTCCATGTCGTCCAGGGCATCTCGAGCATGTTCAATGTCCGCGTCTAATTCTGGCATGCCGGCCGCTACACATTCACCAAGTACCCTTTCTAGTGTGTCTTTGTCGCCACTCTTCCTTGCCCTCGTCAGCTTTTCGCGTAAATTTTCCGGTGTTTTAGTTCCTGATGAGTAAAGAGAAACGAATAAAAAGGTCTTAGAAAAATGACTTTTTCTTTTCTGTCACCATGCCGAATCCTTGCCATGCGTATACGAATAGTCATTCTGCGAGATGCGTGTTAGGATGCAAGCAATATTCAACTAAAACTTTGTAGAGAAGCCCTTTAAAAATTTAAGTGCATCAGTGAGCATGCGCAGAGAGTGCACAACATTGCCGTTACTATTTGGCGTCTCAATTTATTCAGTACTTCACGTTGGCGACCTTCCCCAAAAGACGATTAAGCTACAATGGATATTCGTTTAAAACATCCCTAGTAACTTATTGGTTCTTTTAGCCAATGATTGTCATCGTTTTGTTTTGTTTTTTTCTTATTTTTTATGTTATTTCTGATACTTTATATTGTAACTCTCGTATTATTACTTAAAGTTCTTTCGTATACGTGATCTGATAAAAAAGTATCTGAACTGTTGTTATGGTAATGGAACTAGAGTACGCAGAGTAAAAACGTTTGACAAAGAGTGACTTTGAATTCTATCGCACATACATACTAAGTTATAACGTTCTCGCTCACTTTCGTTAATTATAGCAAGGAAGGAAAGTGTGCAGAGTGTGGTCATCTCGCCACACCACAGAGGTTCCATCAGTGACCATATCCTTGTGCAGAAGTTTTTGGCTAAGGCCAACATTCCCCAGGTACTAAAACTACCATATACCTCAGACCTCGCCCCTTATAATCAAAAATCAAATTCCACTTGAAAGAAACAAGATTTCGAAACGTCGAGGAAATCCAAGAGAACGCGACGAGGCAGCTGCTCGCTATCGCCAAGGAAATTTCAAGAACGCTTCCAACAAACTCTGGATTAAGTGTGTGGATTAAGAAGGGGAGCAGATCAAAGGGGATTAATTTTATAGCACCATTTCCTGATACTTTTGATCAAACCTCTTACAAATCTTACAAATCTCAATGGAGTCATTCGGCTCCAGTAAGCGATGATTGCAAAATGATAATTTGCGATGAAATGTAAATAGAATTAATAAAAAAAACTGATATCCTATAATAGAAAGACTAGCCAAAAACTTAACACAGATTAAGTATCCTGTATCCGAAATACCAAAATCCGAAAACCTTCAAAATACCAAAATCCGAAAACCTCCAAAATCCGAAAATCTTTCCAGTGTTGACATAACTTGCCACAAATGGAAAATTTCAGAAAGCACTAGAAATGTTCTTAGATGATGCGCAGTTGTTTAAGTGACCTCATCTGCCATAAGTGACGATTCCCCAACCCATCTACCTAGCATACGTTGAGGCCAGTTTTTTTTTTGTTTTTTTTTGTTAGCGATTGTCACAACAATTATTGATTATTTAATTATGGATTACTTACTAGATGTTTCGTGCTCAGTAAAGATATTTATATATTTTTGTAAGTAGTGATCATGTTTTTTTGTACACGGCCAGAAAGTACAAAAGATTATTTTTACATGAAATCTTAATTTAACAACTTAAAAATCCGTGTGAGCATTACGTGACTAACATATCTGTATCTGTAGGTACACAAAAGTTATTAAATTTTATATAAAACTACTTTCAGGGTATATGTTTTTTTTTTTATAACGAACTACTTTCAGGGAATATGTACAGTGTAACCCGGATATAAGAGACCCTGATATAAGAGAAACCCGGATATATGAGATATTTTCTCTGGTCCCAAATTAGAGCCATACTTACTTAAACAAAATAGACCAAACCCGGATATAAGAAACTTCTTCTCCGGTCCCGGCAACTCTCTTATATCCAGGTTACACTGTATAAGCTGTGTTGTGAAATGTAAATGGATATCGTGATTATGGTTGGTTTCCATTCTGTTTCATTTTATATATGTTTTCTATCGGTTTTCAGATTTTTTTATATCGGTTTTCAGATTTTTTCGGATTTTGGAATACAGGCTATTTAATTTGTATAAAATTAAATAGCCTGTATTCCAAAATCCGAAAAAAATCTGAAAACCGAAGCACTTCCAATTTCGGATAAAGGATTCTTAACACGTAATAATTGACAAAGATTCATCTATGTAAATCGGGTATTATTACGCCTGGTACACCTACTGTATCCCAACCAAGAGATAACGTATCGGACATTTATGGAAAATAAAGCTAGAATGTAAAAGAATTTTGTAACAGACAGTTCTTTATTCGAAAAACTGAAACAACAACATCTTTCTCCTTCGCATTTAGCCTAGTCCAGCATTTAGTTGAGATGAGGCAATTTGATTAATATCAGTTACACGTCTCAGAAAATACGAGAGAAATCAATTGCCCTCTCTTGTGCATATTGACCAACATCGATTATTTCAAAATCACCAGCTTCTTTCCCTTTTTCTTTTTTTTTTTAAATTTTTTTTTATTTGAGTTTTGGGAGTTTTTCCCCCACGAAAGGATAGACTCTGATTACGTCAGTGTAGTCATCCTTCCACGAGGAAGGCTTGCTTTCAAGCATTCGCTATGTGGCGGGTTCCTCTATTACAGATATTCTGAACCGCCGTGGCGCGACACACTAGTGTACCGCGCATGTCTCTTAAGTGTACCGCGAAATATTCTCACAACATGCATATAAAAAATCTGTATGTGTGTGGAAGTAGTAATCGTACAACGTTAGTAGTTGAATAAATAAATAAATAAGTATTAAACTTTTTTTTCAAATTATTCTTTTCACTATTTTTCGATTATGTTATTCTAAATAATTAATTTTAATATTTTAAAAATATTTCTATTTTTTTTAATTTAACTTTAAATTTTTTTTCCTTTATTTGAATCAATGAATAGTAACCGTTTTTCATGTAATTGTATTCAATATTCTTTGTTTAATTCAAAATTTATTCTTTTATTTCATAACATTTAAATGTATACCCTTTAAAAATTTTGCTACGTGTGCTTTGATATTTTCATTTGCTCTTAGGAGTGCTGTTGCTTAAAAAGGTTGAGAGACACTGGTCTGTTTGGTACGACACCCACGAGTCTGAAGCAAGTGGTCTCCAAGCAATCCCGCGCCTCACGCTCTATGTGCGGTTCGAAACAAGACGTCAACGGCAACGGCAACAGCAACGGCAACGGCAACATCCCTCCTGTCGTGTATGTCAGATCGGTTTATTTGCCCGTTCACGGACACTGCCATGTCGTCAGCGACAACAGCTGATGCAACGACTACAAGAGAATGCAAACGCGCGCGAATTACCTGAGCAGACTACCACTGGTAGCCATATCTAGCTCCAGTGGAGAGAAAAGAGATGCCTATCGTGATATTATGGTGGCACCGGTCACTGTTTAGCATGCCATTTGATTAATGAACATCGTAAGAAGGTCGCGTAAAGGGAAACTCGAAAATACACAGCAAGTGAATATGTGAATCCATATAAATACATGAGATCCGATTCAAACCGTCGATTAATGAAAGGCAAATATTTGGAGACAACTTTTGATAACTGACCTCCTCGTCCACCTCCTAGACTTTCTAGGGTGCCCCTTGCTTTTCGGAGCACGGAACTCAATTCTGGATATTCAGCGACTTCAGCGATGTTTATCAATTTTTCCAAAGCTTGTGGATTCTTTGCTCTAATGGCTGTTGTTAGTTGATCGTGCAATGATTGGCTGGCTACGACGTCTGGTGGATGAAAAAATTGCACCGAAAAATGGCGACGTATAATAACAAGAAAATAACATGGAAAAAGCAGCAAGTGATAAGTGACACAACATTCTTAATTTTCAAGGTTTTCGCTATTATCTTTAAAGAAAGCAACTATTTGATATTCATACGG
>OZ010572.1:103568913-103678913 GCA_963932145.1 Acanthosepion lycidas
AATATATATATATATATATATATATATATATATATATATATATATATAAGGTTGGTTCAAAAATAATGTCGTTTTCTCACATATGTTACTATGTGAGAAAACGACATTATTTTTGCACCAACCTAATATATATATTTCTTCAATAAAATTTCTCGAACAATCAGGCCAGTAGATGAAAATAAATATACTTTTTTAATAAATAAACGGTGGGTCTACTCCAATACGTGTAGCCACTAAAAATAACGTTTTAAGTGATAAAACATCTGTAGGATTAATAAAAATCCTTTACTTTCTTTAGGAAATTGGCTTTGTTTACTTTTGGATACGAAAATGTGCAGATGTAAAAGATTTCGGGAGACCTATGACGTTAAAAGTGTCGCATAAAGGTACAATTTTGGCCTTGACTGATTAATTGGTTCTTTGTAGCTCATTTGTTTCGACCGTGACGGGTTTAACGATATCTCCTTCTGCCCAGAGGTACACAGGCTCGAATCCTGTCTGAGAAGGTAATTTATCTTTAATAAAATTTCTCGAACATCATATTCATATAAAAGCCTCTGTTTTCAGGGCACTTCGACGTTGTGTAATGATTAGTAAACTTGTCTCACGAGATCAATTACGACTGAGTAGTGAGTTCGATCCTTACTGGATGAGCTATACATTTGACATTGTGCCACATCAAAGCTACGCTTAGTAAGTCATTTTGGAAACCTCAACATGATTTAATTGTTAGCAAGCTTGTCTCGTAAAATCATTTCCGAGAGATATGTGAATTCTGGTAATACATACTTTTGGCCGTGTGCAATAACTAAGCTACGCTTAGTAAATCGTTATTCTGTCAGATGTTGCATTAATTTATGACAATTCCTGATTCTCAATATATTTCTATTGTAGAATTATTTCCCTCCAGAATATGAAATTCAAGATGAAATACATTTAGTTCAGGATTCCAGATATCTATAGATATTTTACCCATTATTACTCTTCGTTCCAGTAGACGGGCATTGATGGGTTAATAAAATAAAAGTAGAATCCTATAATTAACACCAGTTCTTTTATAAACTTATAATGAATAACGGGTTTTATGTTGGATAGTAATAGGTTAAGCTAACTTAGGATGGCCTAAGATCACAATAATGTAGTACTTAGCTACTGATAGCTTTCTGACTATCGTACCACAGAGAGCGTATGGCAATTTTATTTATATTTTACTTTTCTTTTAACAGATGAAAACATCATGCATTTGAAACAAAAAGGAAAAGAATGTAAGACGAACCTCCGCGTCCGCCTCCTTGACTTTCCAGTGTTTCTCTGGCTTTACGAAGCTCAAAGCTCAACTCTGGGTATGCAGCGGCTTCGCATTCTCCAATAACTTTCTGCAACTCATTTTTATCTTTCTTTCTCACAGCTTCGGCAAGATTCTCACGAAGACTGACCGCAGATTTAACGTCTGCCAAGCAAAACGAATGACGTGTGAGATTTGCGGTGTATAAAAGAATATTGAAAATTGTTTAGCTTGAAAAACAAAATTGCCTATATATTTATTAAAGTATTTATAAAATAATGTCACATTTTAAAATTCTACATCCCTTCAGGACGTAGGCGTTCAATGCTCTCCACGTTTCTCTATTATCTGTGAACTGCCAAAATGGTGGAGTAGTTTCCGTTATCTTCTCTACGGTTTGGAATTTAGGTTAGAGATACCGGTCTACCCTGCTATTTAATAACCCCTAACTGGTGTAAAACAGAGAGCCCCGTGCCATTTATAAATGCTTGAACGCAACAGACAATAACGGGATTTGAAATCGACAAAAACCATTTATAAATCCCTCTAATTCTTGTAAATTTTCCAAGCCTCCTTCCTTATGATGTGCCCTGGAAATTTCAACTGTCTCTTTCTAATATTAAGTATAAATGTCCTTTATGTTTACATTTTCTATAAAAAATCAAACTTCGTCGTTGTTCATGTGTTCATCCCATGGCATCTTCAGCGTCATTCTGTAGAATCATATTCTATTGCCTCAAGTCTCATCTCCATCTGTGATGAGATTGTCAAGCATTCACTGCCATATAGGAATACCGATATAATATGATAGTTAAGTACTCTTTTCTTTGTTTTCAATTAAATTTTCCGTTTGATTAATATTTTGATTAATATCTGGAATGCATCTTTCACTATCCCAATATGCCTTCGGATTTCAGTGTCGCATTTTACTCCTGGTAAAACAATTCCCAGATATTTAAATTTTTTCTCTTGTTTAATTATGGTATCTCCAATTTGTAATTCGTATGTTGGGTTGTTTTCTTTTATTCCTTTTGTTAATAACCATACTTTCTATGTTCTTCTACCATGTTAAAATTCAGTGAACCTATTTCGTTCTGATATGGAAGCCGCTAACAGTTAAATATTATTTTTAGTCCTAGAAGACAATACTCAAAATAATATTTAACTTTTAAAGTCTTCCATATCAGAACGAAATCTGTTCTCTGAATTCTATACATTAGTATTGTATCCAATATCCAGTTTAATTATATTGTCTATTTTTTTAAAAATACAAATTCACCTTAGCACTTTCACAACAGGAGATTTGTACTTTTTACATTTATATATGATTTGCTTTTCCAAGCTCTGTGGGTGAAATTATTCGAAATAGTTCATTTATCATTTACATTTACTAGACCGAATGCGTCAATAAAATTTTCCCTGAACTAGACGAGTTTAGTAAGTGAGACCATTTAAGAATTATGTGTTTGAGCCCCAGGAATCCACCCCCTACCGCCATCAATATACCACCCACTCCTCCGGCAATATTTCTCATTCTTGGGCTACGATCATTAACTAGCGCTTGAGACGTCCCCGAAAATGACCCCAAAATGTTGAATGGGGGGCTTCAGCCACTTTTGGCCTGAGTTCCTATACACATAATTCCCCAAAAAATTTAACCTTGACTTTTCGATTTTCGCATTCGGCTCGAGCGTATGTGTAGTTAAATAACTACTTTAATGAAATGAGAATGATTTTTTATTCTATTTTCAGCCCTTCTGACATGATTTGTAAAAGACATGTCATGTTAAACTAGGGATTCACAACAAAGAATTCCGCAACGAACCTCCACTGCCACCTCGTAGAATGTCTGCCACACTTCTGGCTTCTTGAATGTCGACATCCAGTTCTGGCATCCCAACAGACACGCACTCATAGAGTATCGTGTCCAACAGCGCTCGGTCTTTCGATTTTATTGCCCCGTAGAGCTGAGCACGAAGACTCTCAGGAGACTTAACACCTTTTTGAATAAATAAGAAAGACGTTTAAAACATGTCTATATTAAAAAAAAGAAGAAGATAGATACTAATATGATCATGTTTCTATGGACTAGATAGCTGAACTAATTATGGAATAGTGATTTGCATAATTTCTCATTAACCTTTTTTTTCGCTTCTGTCCGGCCACCAGACGCATTTTTTGAAGTACATGTCAACAAAAAACAAAAAACAAAAAAAAAACACCGTCCTCAATGACGCTAGAGTGAATTTAATATAAAACTCCTTCAGAAATTAAAGCCTTAAGACATTGACTGATAACTCGTGGTTCATTTTTTTTTTATTATGGCGTTGACTACGAGTTATCTCGTACTTGGAATTTTCTGGTACATTTTCATCTGCGGACACCAACAACAAGTTCATTCTCAGTGATACTTTTAGTTTGGAAGTAATCTTATGACTTCAGTTGAAGCTATAAATCAACTCATGACATTCTGTTTTATTGCTTAAGTTGGCTATTATAAAGTTGGCTATTATAAAGTTGGCGTTTGAAATTACATTTCATAATTGACCTCTGGAGGTCAACATGTTGACCTCCAGAGAATCAACATGTTGACATGTTGATTCTCGCGTCCGGAATATATGGCAATGTATTTTTATTTTTTCAATCTACCTCTACTGTTATTCCAGAGATTCTGTTTATTTCAATAACTAAGTATGTTTCTTTATTTTACTCTTATGTTTTTGTTAAACTCCGCAGTTTTAATGGTCGACATTAAATGACCCATAAACAGTTGATATACCGTTAAACAAATAAATCAACCAATAAATAGTAAATTGCAGAAGAAATATTAAAAAGTTCTTCTGCAATTTACTCTGGGTCATTTAGTATCAGATCCAGTTGTCTCTTTATTTCTAGCATCTTGATATATGTAACAAAGATTGTGTTTGACCAGAAAAAAATTTCGACAGAATATAATAAAAAAAATAGAATATAAAACATCTAATATTTTGCGTTGGTAATGTCTTTTCGGCAAGCAGTATTTGTAATTATCAGGGTCCATATAAAGAAATCGAATATTAATAGTAATAAATATTAGGTTGGTGCAAAAATAATATCGTTTTTTTACGTTAAAAAATACGTCAAAAAACGATATTATTTTTGCACCAACCTAATAAAATCAAATTATATTGCCATACTCATACTCTTAATTTCGCAGAGGTTACAATCATTCGTGAGGAGGCTAATTTGTAAAAAAAAATTGTAAAAATTTGTAAAATTTAATTTTTTTAATTTAGTTTGAATAATATTAGAAAAAAGTCTCAATAAATTTCTATAAATAAACTCGATTTTACTATCCAATCCATTGACAAATATATCAGAATAATCAGAATAAGTAAACATTTAATTATATATATATATATATATATATATATATATATATATATATATATATATATATATATATATATATATATGTAAAATGACAATTGGAAAAAAGATCTTAGACTTTGCCGACGCGTTTCGTCTTCCAACTTTTTCAAGGCAAAAATGAAATCGAAATGTTCTTGTTGTTATAGTTACATTAAAAAAATCCAAATTTAAAAAGATAGACGCTTCTGTCTAAGCCTTTTTAAATCAAAGTCTAAGATCTTTTTTTCAATTGTCATTTTATTTATACCAATCTGTCTTGTCCACAGAATTGATCTGGGAATTTAACTATATATATATATATATATATATATATATATATATATATATATATATATGTGTGTGTGTGTGTGTGTGTGTCTGTCTGTCTGTGTGTGTCTGAATAACGATATATAATTTTTTATATATCAAGAACAATATTGGGAGAAAATGTATGACAAAACGTAAAAAAAGTTTTGTTGTGACGCGTTTCGTTCTTTTGGACTTCATCGGAATAAATTTGTTATGTTGGTTCGAATCAACATGTTCACGAACCAGGGATGCTCGGGATTTTAACTTTAATTTTTTTTTTTTAATTTTAAATTCCCTGCATCCCTCGTTCGTGCGCATGCGTAGTTGCATCAACACAACAAACTTAGTTCGATTAAGTCTTAAATGACATAATGCGTCACATAACTTTTTACCACTTTATCATACATTTTCTTCCAATAATCCCGCCGCCAGATACATATACATATATATATATATATATATATATATATATATATATATATATATATATATATATATGTATGTATGTATGTATGTATTATTTATCAGTAAAATTAAGGCATATAAATAAAGGAAATGTTTTTAAAAAATATCAAAGAAAACTAGTATTTCTAACCTCCACGACCACCTCCAAGACTTTCTAGTGTGTCTCTGGCTTTACGAAGAAGGGGATCAAGTTCTGGAAGTCTAGCACGCTCTGCTCCTTCAATGATTCTTTCTAGAGATTTTTTGTCCTTTTCTCTGGTCGCTCTTTCCAGTTCGTCGCGTAAAGTTAAAACTGAAGTCGAGGGAGTTTCTACCAAACACAATAAAAAAAAAATAAATGCAAATGCAGGGAGTCACATGATTATCTTCCTAACTGCATTTTGGCCGAAATATTTTGATAAAAGTAAATTAGTTTCCGCTATGTAATATGCTTAATGAAATTCTTGGGATGTTTGGGAACAGTTTTGATAAACAGAATTGATTATTTGCCCATTGGTCTTCCCTAAACTACAATCTTCGTCATATAATGTGACAGTTTAGAAAAAGGTCTGGTGCAAAGGGGGAAATGCCATATTGAAATCAATAAAAATCTCACACTATAAAAATTAGGAATTACAATGGAAATGATAAAAGAGCCTACACGGAAGATTTGAACCCCATTTAGAGTATTATACTGTGACATACCAAATTTCAGTTATTGCTCAGTGAACATTAAAACAGCTTTTTCTTTTTAAAATTTAAAATACCGTTCTTCTAATCAAGAAAGCAGATTACGGTTAAATTGAAGAATATGTTATTTCTAACCAATTTTAGTAGCTGGTTGTTAAACTAATTGGCGTAATCTATAATAAGCACCCCTAAAAACCTCGTAGTTTCTGATTTTCTGACAATTCCTATGTAATCTTTATGTGTAATAATTTCAGATATCCTCTCATGCGAAAACCACTAGAAATCGTTTTTGGAGAAAATCCATATGTTGTTATATACTATTTCTTAATCGACCGATGATGAGGAAGTTTGTGCATCCTTTTATGACTGAAATTTACAAATTAACGTTTTATTCTCAGTTGATTAACTTTCTTCATCATTTGCTAAATCTTCAGATTTTCTTCTTCAGTTGTTAAAACCAAATTTTTCTCTGATTTAAGCTCAGTCAATATATTTCCAATTGGAAAAACCTCAAAGTTTAGGATATACTTTCTAATACTATGTCTCTTCAGGACGTAGATTTTCATGGCTAACTACAGATTTTATTTATTAGCTGTGAGTCGCCATGACGTCTTGGAAAATTAGAGTGTTTTCCCATTGCTTTTTGCACAGCTTAGAATCCAGTTTTCTTTCTCTTAAACTGGTTGCCACCCAAGGCTAGAAAATCGAGTCTACGCTGCTATTTAATTCGCAGCACGGGGAAGAGAAGGGACGGATTCGTACCTTTTTGAGGGCATTTGTGTAAAAGTGAATGCAACCGACTAGCCTGAAATCCTCACTCGGCTCACCGATTACACTTTTTGAAAAGAAAGATATAAGAATATAATAACCACAGTAACTATAATACAATGCAATACACAATTTTACAAATACAATCTGACACTCAGGGTTCTACAACTTATAATGGCCGGCTGGTCGTATACGGGAATGCCTGTCTATTCGGGTGGCTAGCTAATCCCTGTCGCTCAGGCACATTTGGGTTTAACACCCACAGAACCCACCAGTTGTTTATACTGAAACTATACTGAGCAGATTTTAGTTACAGTTACTGGGATAGGACACATTATCTGGCATGATCAATACTTTGAACAAGGGCAGTACATTCAAATACTCGGTCACGAAGACTTGTGACTTCGTGCTAGCACTACCATCGACGGCTGCCAAAATAAATCCGTCTATCCAATTTCACTCACAATGCTTGGCCCAATCCGTGGCCTGGTTTGCGTGCACTTTCCCCAGGCTGATAACATCAAGAAATCACCTTCATGATAATTCGACCATAGTGAGATTTGAACCTAAATCACATTGTCGGAAAGCCAACGTTAGAACCACTGAACCACATACTCATAAATAGACTGACCAGATGGAATTTATTCCGCCTGCGCGCGAAATAATAATAATAATAATAATAATAATAATTCAAACGCCTTTTTTGAGTAACATGAAAACAGAACACAGTTTAAAACTGTTAATTCGCTCAAATATTTATAGATAAAATGCACAGAATACAACAGGGTAGATTTAATTTAATGTTAACTGCAGCAAAATATGTATTTTTCATGATTTCGATATTTCATTTGGCACAAATTAAAAAAAAATCATTCATTGAAAAAAATTGTTTCAGAAGAACTGGAGGTATTGAATGGTTTACTGTTTGAAACTGACAACAAGTGTTAAATTTAAATTGGAAAATATTAAAAATAAGCACACACCTCCAATTGGCGCGTACTCCATGCCCATAAGAGCACCTCTTGCGCGTCTTATATCTGCCTCAAGTCCTGGCAAACCGGAAGCTATGCATTCCTTTATCACTCTATCCAGAGCATTCCTGTCGTCTTTCTTCATCGCTTCTCTTAATTTGTGCCGAAGGGTCTGCTGTGACGGTTTATCTATTATTCAAAATGCGCCATAATATTGTAATATTTTAAAACGAAAATAAAGATTGGAATTTGCTATGTTAAAAACGTTAAAAAAAATAATTACTTACAAGCATAAGACTAATAAATTAAAAAAAAAAAAAAAACGTAAATTAAAGGTATGCGGGTAACGAGTAGCTAAATAAACAAAATTATATCAATTAGACCAAAATAGGTAAGAAATATTGAGCGGATTGTGTTTAGGTGACAAGGAAAATTTATAAGAAAGCGTTGTCGGTCGCAGCAAAATAATAAATAATCCTTAGAAAATAGGAATCTTCATCAATAACAAATGAAATCAAACCGATATACAAGAGCAATCAGCAAAAAGAGACGGAAAACAGCGTCGGAAGATCAGGCAAAAAATAATTTTGGGGGTTAACACAAAGGTTTTTGGTTTCATAATAATTTTTGATTTTGAAAATTTTTTGCTATGACACCATGAGTTTTGTGTGTGTGTGTATATATATATATATATATATATATATATATATATATATATATATATATATATATATATGTATATATATGTTAGTTTGGTGCAAAAATAATGTAGTTTTCTCACATAGTAAGATATGTGAGAAAACGACATTATTTTTGCACCAAACTAATATATATATATATATATATATATATATATATATATAGAATTACTATTGTATTATGTCATATGGAAACTGATATTAACATGAATTTGATATACAGAAACATACTACGTTGGAAGAATATGGGTGTGAAAATAATATAAATATATATATATATATATATATATATATATATATATAGGGGTGTAGCTGAATTTTAATTTTCAAATTATATAATAAAATGTTCGTTGTAGATGATTACTATTCAGCGTTGTGCCAAATCTAAAGGATAAAATGATGAATAATAATTCTAATTAGAATACAAGACACTTGATGTAATTAAATACAGACAACAATTATTCTCCTAGATATATATATATATATATATATATATATATATATATATATATATATATATATATATATATAAAGACGTACAAGATGCAAAAAAGTTATTTACCAAAACAGGAGGTTTAATATACGGCACGACCAACAAGAACAATAAATATGGCAGGAGAGTTTAAGACAGGATTCATTATAAAAGAAAATTACAAAGATTATATATAAGAGAGAAGATGAAATCAATTGAAAATCTAACCTCCGCCTGCACCTGCGCCTACGCGTCCGCCTCCCAGATTTTCCAGAGTGTCTCTGGCTTTATGTAGCTCTGAGCTTACTTCCGGAAGAGCGGTCTTTTCAGCTTCTTCTATGATATTTTGTAAACTTTGTACATCTTTCGATGCGATGGCTTTCTTTAATTTGTCGCGTAGATTATCAGGACTAACCAATATAGTGTCTGATCAAGAAAAAAAAAAAAAAAAAAATCACACAGGTGAAAAGAAGACGACATTAATAATTCGGAAACAATTCTCTTTGAACTCCATCAAAATAATCTTTTCTATTGCACATGAAAATTTAATAAATAATATTTCGCTATTCTTTCGAGTTATCGAGAGCCTAAGAAATACGGAAACTTTGACGGTTCGCACCTCGTTTCGGGGCTTCTTCCATATCGAGTAGTTTACTTCTAGCTCGCTGTATGGCAGTGTCGAGTTCTGGCATGCCGGCAGACACACATTCCAACAACACCGCTTCCAAATTGTCTCTGTCTCCTTCTTTAATCGCTGTTGTTAGCTGATCACGTAATGTCTCAGCCGACAATTTACCTAATGGAAAACATAGAAAAGCGATAAGAAGCGAACGCCGAGACAAAGAAACGAAAAAATCGACAGATTTACAGCCAATGAACGCCAACTGACCTCCACGATCACCTCCCATATTTTCGTAAACGTCCCTAGCTTTACGAAGTTCGGCCGACAATTCCGGATATCTGGCAGCTTCAGTTTCCGAAATGGCTTTCTCCAGGGATTTGATATCCTTTTGTCTGATAGCCAATGTCAGCTGATCACGAAGAGTGTCTGGAGATTTCACATCTGTCCAGTAAAATATATTTCCGCAATCATATAGGATAGGACATAGAGGAAAATGAGGCAAATTCAAAATCGATATTGATAAATCAATGAAAATCGACAAAATTTATTCTAAGACAAACAATCTAACCTCCAGTACCACCGCGAAGAATGTCTGCTACACCTCTGGCTTTTTGGATATCAGCCATCAGCTCTGGCATTCCGGCTGACACACATTCACTGATCACTTTGTCCAAAACGATTCTGTCTTTCGATTTGATCGCTTCATCCAATTTCCCACGCAGGCTGTCAACACTCTTCGTTCCTGGCAAACCATAATTACCAATAATTAAGCCAACAACGAAGAACGAGATTTGCAAGAAAACAATTAACTCTAAAATATACTAGAATAGTCAAATAATTTAGTTTGAAATCTAACCTCCACGTCCGCCTCCCAGACTTTCAAGAGTGTCTCTGGCTTTACGTAGATCTGAGCTTACTTCTGGAAGAGATGCTTGTTCAGCCATTTCTATCACACTTTGCAGAGTGCTCACATCTTTCGAGACGATTGCCTTCTTTAATTTGTCGCGTAAATTATCAGGACGGACCCATGCAGTTTCTAGGAAAAGTAATATATAGCTTTTCGTATAAACAGTCAAATAACATGGATCTGTAGCATATATACTATATATTCTAGCGAATTGCAATCAGAAAAAAACAAAACAAAAAAAAACATCTGCTTATTTCGTCATCTACAAAAGACTACCATGCCAGAAATCTCTCAATACAATGGATAGCCATTAAATACAAACACATCGTGTTCTAGTGAGATATATTGTAAAGCGCCCACCTAATTGCGGGGCGTCTTCCATGTCTTTCAGTTTACTTCTGGCTCGGCGTATGGAAGAGTCGAGTTCTGGCATACCAGCAGACACACATTCCATCAGCACGGCCTCTAAATTGTCCCTGTCTCCTTCTCTCATCGCTGTCGTTATTTGATCGCGTAATGCATCAGCAGATAACGTCCCTAAGTCAGAAAAAGCATCAACACCAGTAAAGAATAAAACAAGCTCAGTGGAGACATGTAAATGCAAATAGAATTAAAATGACAGCTAATTTCTTCAACTGACCTCCACGACCACCACCCAAAGCTTCTAGAACGTCCCTGGCTTTGCGAAGTTCAGCCGATAATTCTGGATACCTGGCAGCCTCTGTTTCCGAAATGGCTTTCTCCAGGGACTTTATATCCTTTTGTCTGATAGCCGATGTCAGTTGATCGCGGAGTTTGTCGGGCGATTTCAAATCTGTCCAGCAAATAACGATTCACACCGTCATTATGATATATTCACCAATTGAAATTAAATAAATTCAAAAAGAACATTGACAATAAAGAAAATTCGTATAAAATTCTCGCATTATAGAAAATCTAACCTCCACTGCCACCGCGAAGAATGTCTGCTACACTTCTAGCTTTCTGGATGTCAGCCATCAGCTCTGGCATTCCGGCTGACACACATTCGCTGATCACTTTGTCCAACACACTTCTGTCTTTTGCTTTTATCGCTTCGTCTAATTTACCGCGAAGTTTCTCCACGCTCATCGTTCCTAACAAACCAAAATTGCCAATGATTAATCTTGGGAGAACAACAACTTATATTCAGTAAACAGACTTTAAAAATATGTTAATATTATGATAAATCAAGCAATTCCAACGTAAATCTAACCTCCGCGTCCGCCTCCCAGATTTTCCAGAGTGTCTCTGGCTTTACGTAGCTCTGAGCTTACTTCCGGAAGAGCGGTCTTTTCAGCTTCTTCTATGATATTTTGTAAAGCTTGTACATCTTTCGATGCGATGGCTTTCTTTAATTTGTCGCGTAGATTATCAGGACTAACCAATAAAGTGTCTGATCAAGAAAAAAAAAAAAAAAAAAAAATCACACAGGTGAAAAGAAGACGACATTAATAATTCGGAAACAATTCTCTTTGAACTCCATCAAAATAATCTTTTCTATTGCACATGAAAATTTAATAAATAATATTTCGCTATTCTTTCGAGTTATCGAGAGCCTAAGAAATACGGAAACTTTGACGGTTCGCACCTCGTTTCGGGGCTTCTTCCATATCGAGTAGTTTACTTCTAGCTCGCTGTATGGCAGTGTCGAGTTCTGGCATGCCGGCAGACACACATTCCAACAACACCGCTTCCAAATTGTCTCTGTCTCCTTCTTTAATCGCTGTTGTTAGCTGATCACGTAATGTCTCAGTCGACAATTTACCTAATGGAAAACATAGAAAAGCGATAAGAAGCGAACGCCGAGACAAAGAAACGAAAAAATCGACAGATTTACAGCCAATGAACGCCAACTGACCTCCACGATCACCTCCCATATTTTCGTAAACGTCCCTAGCTTTACGAAGTTCGGCCGACAATTCCGGATATCTGGCAGCTTCAGTTTCCGAAATGGCTTTCTCCAGGGATTTGATATCCTTTTGTCTGATAGCCAATGTCAGCTGATCACGAAGAGTGTCTGGAGATTTCACATCTGTCCAGTAAAATATATTTCCGCAATCATATAGGATAGGACATAGAGGAAAATGAGGCAAATTCAAAATCGATATTGATAAATCAATGAAAATCGACAAAATTTATTCTAAGACAAACAATCTAACCTCCAGTACCACCGCGAAGAATGTCTGCTACACCTCTGGCTTTTTGGATATCAGCCATCAGCTCTGGCATTCCGGCTGACACACATTCACTGATCACTTTGTCCAAAACGATTCTGTCTTTCGATTTGATCGCTTCATCCAATTTCCCACGCAGGCTGTCAACACTCTTCGTTCCTGGCAAACCATAATTACCAATAATTAAGCCAACAACGAAGAACGAGATTTGCAAGAAAACAATTAACTCTAAAATATACCAGAATAGTCAAATAATTTAGTTTGAAATCTAACCTCCACGTCCGCCTCCCAGACTTTCAAGAGTGTCTCTGGCTTTACGTAGATCTGAGCTTACTTCTGGAAGAGATGCTTGTTCAGCCATTTCTATCACACTTTGCAGAGTGCTCACATCTTTCGAGACGATTGCCTTCTTTAATTTGTCGCGTAAATTATCAGGACGGACCCATGCAGTTTCTAGGAAAAGTAATATATAGCTTTTCGTATAAACAGTCAAATAACATGGATCTGTAGCATATATTCTATATATTCTAGCGAATTGCAATCAGAAAAAACAAAACAAAAAAAACATCTGCTTATTTCGTCATCTACAAAAGACTACCATGCCAGAAATCTCTCAATACAATGGATAGCCATTAAATACAAACACATCGTGTTCTAGTGAGATATATTGTAAAGCGCCCACCTAATTGCGGGGCGTCTTCCATGTCTTTCAGTTTACTTCTGGCTCGGCGTATGGAAGAGTCGAGTTCTGGCATACCAGCAGACACACATTCCATCAGCACGGCCTCTAAATTGTCCCTGTCTCCTTCTCTCATCGCTGTCGTTATTTGATCGCGTAATGCATCAGCAGATAACGTCCCTAAGTCAGAAAAAGCATCAACACCAGTAAAGAATAAAACAAGCTCAGTGGAGACATGTAAATGCAAATAGAATTAAAATGACAGCTAATTTCTTCAACTGACCTCCACGACCACCACCCAAAGCTTCTAGAACGTCCCTGGCTTTGCGAAGTTCAGCCGATAATTCTGGATACCTGGCAGCCTCTGTTTCCGAAATGGCTTTCTCCAGGGACTTTATATCCTTTTGTCTGATAGCCGATGTCAGTTGATCGCGGAGTTTGTCGGGCGATTTCAAATCTGTCCAGCAAATAACGATTCACACCGTCATTATGATATATTCACCAATTGAAATTAAATAAATTCAAAAAGAACATTGACAATAAAGAAAATTCGTATAAAATTCTCGCATTATAGAAAATCTAACCTCCACTGCCACCGCGAAGAATGTCTGCTACACTTCTAGCTTTCTGGATGTCAGCCATCAGCTCTGGCATTCCGGCTGACACACATTCGCTGATCACTTTGTCCAAAACACTTCTGTCTTTTGCTTTTATCGCTTCGTCTAATTTACCGCGAAGTTTCTCCACGCTCATCGTTCCTAACAAACCAAAATTGCCAATGATTAATCTTGGGAGAACAACAACTTATATTCAGTAAACAGACTTTAAAAATATGTTAATATTATGATAAATCAAGCAAATCCAACGTAAATCTAACCTCCGCGTCCGCCTCCCAGATTTTCCAGAGTGTCTCTGGCTTTACGTAGCTCTGAGCTTACTTCCGGAAGAGCGGTCTTTTCAGCTTCTTCTATGATATTTTGTAAACTTTGTACATCTTTCGATGCGATGGCTTTCTTTAATTTGTCGCGTAGATTATCAGGACTAACCAATATAGTGTCTGATCAAGAAAAAAAAAACAAAAAAAATCACACAGGTGAAAAGAAGACGACATTAATAATTCGGAAACAATTCTCTTTGAACTCCATCAAAATAATCTTTTCTATTGCACATGAAAATTTAATAAATAATATTTCGCTATTCTTTCGAGTTATCGAGAGCCTAAGAAATACGGAAACTTTGACGGTTCGCACCTCGTTTCGGGGCTTCTTCCATATCGAGTAGTTTACTTCTAGCTCGCTGTATGGCAGTGTCGAGTTCTGGCATGCCGGCAGACACACATTCCAACAACACCGCTTCCAAATTGTCTCTGTCTCCTTCTTTAATCGCTGTTGTTAGCTGATCACGTAATGTCTCAGCCGACAATTTACCTAATGGAAAACATAGAAAAGCGATAAGAAGCGAACGCCGAGACAAAGAAACGAAAAAATCGACAGATTTACAGCCAATGAACGTCAACTGACCTCCACGATCACCTCCCATATTTACGTAAACGTCCCTAGCTTTACGAAGTTCGGCCGACAATTCCGGATATCTGGCAGCTTCAGTTTCCGAAATGGCTTTCTCCAGGGATTTGATATCCTTTTGTCTGATAGCCAATGTCAGCTGATCACGAAGAGTGTCTGGAGATTTCACATCTGTCCAGTAAAATATATTTCCGCAATCATATAGGATAGGACATAGAGGAAAATGAGGCAAATTCAAAATCGATATTGATAAATCAATGAAAATCGACAAAATTTATTCTAAGACAAACAATCTAACCTCCAGTACCACCGCGAAGAATGTCTGCTACACCTCTGGCTTTTTGGATATCAGCCATCAGCTCTGGCATTCCGGCTGACACACATTCACTGATCACTTTGTCCAAAACGATTCTGTCTTTCGATTTGATCGCTTCATCCAATTTCCCACGCAGGCTGTCAACACTCTTCGTTCCTGGCAAACCATAATTACCAATAATTAAGCCAACAACGAAGAACGAGATTTGCAAGAAAACAATTAACTCTAAAATATACTAGAATAGTCAAATAATTTAGTTTGAAATCTAACCTCCACGTCCGCCTCCCAGACTTTCAAGAGTGTCTCTGGCTTTACGTAGATCTGAGCTTACTTCTGGAAGAGATGCTTGTTCAGCCATTTCTATCACACTTTGCAGAGTGCTCACATCTTTCGAGACGATTGCCTTCTTTAATTTGTCGCGTAAATTATCAGGACGGACCCATGCAGTTTCTAGGAAAAGTAATATATAGCTTTTCGTATAAACAGTCAAATAACATGGATCTGTAGCATATATTCTATATATTCTAGCGAATTGCAATCAGAAAAAACAAAACAAAAAAAACATCTGCTTATTTCGTCATCTACAAAAGACTACCATGCCAGAAATCTCTCAATACAATGGATAGCCATTAAATACAAACACATCGTGTTCTAGTGAGATATATTGTAAAGCGCCCACCTAATTGCGGGGCGTCTTCCATGTCTTTCAGTTTACTTCTGGCTCGGCGTATGGAAGAGTCGAGTTCTGGCATACCAGCAGACACACATTCCATCAGCACGGCCTCTAAATTGTCCCTGTCTCCTTCTCTCATCGCTGTCGTTATTTGATCGCGTAATGCATCAGCAGATAACGTCCCTAAGTCAGAAAAAGCATCAACACCAGTAAAGAATAAAACAAGCTCAGTGGAGACATGTAAATGCAAATAGAATTAAAATGACAGCTAATTTCTTCAACTGACCTCCACGACCACCACCCAAAGCTTCTAGAACGTCCCTGGCTTTGCGAAGTTCAGCCGATAATTCTGGATACCTGGCAGCCTCTGTTTCCGAAATGGCTTTCTCCAGGGACTTTATATCCTTTTGTCTGATAGCCGATGTCAGTTGATCGCGGAGTTTGTCGGGCGATTTCAAATCTGTCCAGCAAATAACGATTCACACCGTCATTATGATATATTCACCAATTGAAATTAAATAAATTCAAAAAGAACATTGACAATAAAGAAAATTCGTATAAAATTCTCGCATTATAGAAAATCTAACCTCCACTGCCACCGCGAATAATGTCTGCTACACTTCTAGCTTTCTGGATGTCAGCCATCAGCTCTGGCATTCCGGCTGACACACATTCGCTGATCACTTTGTCCAACACACTTCTGTCTTTTGCTTTTATCGCTTCGTCTAATTTACCGCGAAGTTTCTCCACGCTCATCGTTCCTAACAAACCAAAATTACCAATGATTAATCTTGGGAGAACAACAACTTATATTCAGTAAACAGACTTTAAAAATATGTTAATATTATGATAAATCAAGCAATTCCAACGTAAATCTAACCTCCGCGTCCGCCTCCCAGATTTTCCAGAGTGTCTCTGGCTTTACGTAGCTCTGAGCTTACTTCCGGAAGAGCGGTCTTTTCAGCTTCTTCTATGATATTTTGTAAACTTTGTACATCTTTCGATGCGATGGCTTTCTTTAATTTGTCGCGTAGATTATCAGGACTAACCAATATAGTGTCTGATCAAGAAAAAAAAAACAAAAAAAATCACACAGGTGAAAAGAAGACGACATTAATAATTCGGAAACAATTCTCTTTGAACTCCATCAAAATAATCTTTTCTATTGCACATGAAAATTTAATAAATAATATTTCGCTATTCTTTCGAGTTATCGAGAGCCTAAGAAATACGGAAACTTTGACGGTTCGCACCTCGTTTCGGGGCTTCTTCCATATCGAGTAGTTTACTTCTAGCTCGCTGTATGGCAGTGTCGAGTTCTGGCATGCCGGCAGACACACATTCCAACAACACCGCTTCCAAATTGTCTCTGTCTCCTTCTTTAATCGCTGTTGTTAGCTGATCACGTAATGTCTCAGCCGACAATTTACCTAATGGAAAACATAGAAAAGCGATAAGAAGCGAACGCCGAGACAAAGAAACGAAAAAATCGACAGATTTACAGCCAATGAACGTCAACTGACCTCCACGATCACCTCCCATATTTACGTAAACGTCCCTAGCTTTACGAAGTTCGGCCGACAATTCCGGATATCTGGCAGCTTCAGTTTCCGAAATGGCTTTCTCCAGGGATTTGATATCCTTTTGTCTGATAGCCAATGTCAGCTGATCACGAAGAGTGTCTGGAGATTTCACATCTGTCCAGTAAAATATATTTCCGCAATCATATAGGATAGGACATAGAGGAAAATGAGGCAAATTCAAAATCGATATTGATAAATCAATGAAAATCGACAAAATTTATTCTAAGACAAACAATCTAACCTCCAGTACCACCGCGAAGAATGTCTGCTACACCTCTGGCTTTTTGGATATCAGCCATCAGCTCTGGCATTCCGGCTGACACACATTCACTGATCACTTTGTCCAAAACGATTCTGTCTTTCGATTTGATCGCTTCATCCAATTTCCCACGCAGGCTGTCAACACTCTTCGTTCCTGGCAAACCATAATTACCAATAATTAAGCCAACAACGAAGAACGAGATTTGCAAGAAAACAATTAACTCTAAAATATACTAGAATAGTCAAATAATTTAGTTTGAAATCTAACCTCCACGTCCGCCTCCCAGACTTTCAAGAGTGTCTCTGGCTTTACGTAGATCTGAGCTTACTTCTGGAAGAGATGCTTGTTCAGCCATTTCTATCACACTTTGCAGAGTGCTCACATCTTTCGAGACGATTGCCTTCTTTAATTTGTCGCGTAAATTATCAGGACGGACCCATGCAGTTTCTAGGAAAAGTAATATATAGCTTTTCGTATAAACAGTCAAATAACATGGATCTGTAGCATATATTCTATATATTCTAGCGAATTGCAATCAGAAAAAACAAAACAAAAAAAACATCTGCTTATTTCGTCATCTACAAAAGACTACCATGCCAGAAATCTCTCAATACAATGGATAGCCATTAAATACAAACACATCGTGTTCTAGTGAGATATATTGTAAAGCGCCCACCTAATTGCGGGGCGTCTTCCATGTCTTTCAGTTTACTTCTGGCTCGGCGTATGGAAGAGTCGAGTTCTGGCATACCAGCAGACACACATTCCATCAGCACGGCCTCTAAATTGTCCCTGTCTCCTTCTCTCATCGCTGTCGTTATTTGATCGCGTAATGCATCAGCAGATAACGTCCCTAAGTCAGAAAAAGCATCAACACCAGTAAAGAATAAAACAAGCTCAGTGGAGACATGTAAATGCAAATAGAATTAAAATGACAGCTAATTTCTTCAACTGACCTCCACGACCACCACCCAAAGCTTCTAGAACGTCCCTGGCTTTGCGAAGTTCAGCCGATAATTCTGGATACCTGGCAGCCTCTGTTTCCGAAATGGCTTTCTCCAGGGACTTTATATCCTTTTGTCTGATAGCCGATGTCAGTTGATCGCGGAGTTTGTCGGGCGATTTCAAATCTGTCCAGCAAATAACGATTCACACCGTCATTATGATATATTCACCAATTGAAATTAAATAAATTCAAAAAGAACATTGACAATAAAGAAAATTCGTATAAAATTCTCGCATTATAGAAAATCTAACCTCCACTGCCACCGCGAATAATGTCTGCTACACTTCTAGCTTTCTGGATGTCAGCCATCAGCTCTGGCATTCCGGCTGACACACATTCGCTGATCACTTTGTCCAACACACTTCTGTCTTTTGCTTTTATCGCTTCGTCTAATTTACCGCGAAGTTTCTCCACGCTCATCGTTCCTAACAAACCAAAATTACCAATGATTAATCTTGGGAGAACAACAACTTATATTCAGTAAACAGACTTTAAAAATATGTTAATATTATGATAAATCAAGCAATTCCAACGTAAATCTAACCTCCGCGTCCGCCTCCCAGATTTTCCAGAGTGTCTCTGGCTTTACGTAGCTCTGAGCTTACTTCCGGAAGAGCGGTCTTTTCAGCTTCTTCTATGATATTTTGTAAACCTTGTACATCTTTCGATGCGATGGCTTTCTTTAATTTGTCGCGTAGATTATCAGGACTAACCAATAAAGTGTCTGATCAAGAAAAAAAAAAAAACAAAAAAAATCACACAGGTGAAAAGAAGACGACATTAATAATTCGGAAACAATTCTCTTTGAACTCCATCAAAATAATCTTTTCTATTGCACATGAAAATTTAATAAATAATATTTCGCTATTCTTTCGAGTTATCGAGAGCCTAAGAAATACGGAAACTTTGACGGTTCGCACCTCGTTTCGGGGCTTCTTCCATATCGAGTAGTTTACTTCTAGCTCGCTGTATGGCAGTGTCGAGTTCTGGCATGCCGGCAGACACACATTCCAACAACACCGCTTCCAAATTGTCTCTGTCTCCTTCTTTAATCGCTGTTGTTAGCTGATCACGTAATGTCTCAGCCGACAATTTACCTAATGGAAAACATAGAAAAGCGATAAGAAGCGAACGCCGAGACAAAGAAACGAAAAAATCGACAGATTTACAGCCAATGAACGCCAACTGACCTCCACGATCACCTCCCATATTTTCGTAAACGTCCCTAGCTTTACGAAGTTCGGCCGACAATTCCGGATATCTGGCAGCTTCAGTTTCCGAAATGGCTTTCTCCAGGGATTTGATATCCTTTTGTCTGATAGCCAATGTCAGCTGATCACGAAGAGTGTCTGGAGATTTCATATCTGTCCAGTAAAATATATTTCCGCAATCATATAGGATAGGACATAGAGGAAAATGAGGCAAATTCAAAATCGATATTGATAAATCAATGAAAATCGACAAAATCTATTCTAAGACAAACAATCTAACCTCCAGTACCACCGCGAAGAATGTCTGCTACACCTCTGGCTTTTTGGATATCAGCCATCAGCTCTGGCATTCCGGCTGACACACATTCACTGATCACTTTGTCCAAAACGATTCTGTCTTTCGATTTGATCGCTTCATCCAATTTCCCACGCAGGCTGTCAACACTCTTCGTTCCTGGCAAACCATAATTACCAATAATTAAGCCAACAACGAAGAACGAGATTTGCAAGAAAACAATTAACTCTAAAATATACTAGAATAGTCAAATAATTTAGTTTGAAATCTAACCTCCACGTCCGCCTCCCAGACTTTCAAGAGTGTCTCTGGCTTTACGTAGATCTGAGCTTACTTCTGGAAGAGATGCTTGTTCAGCCATTTCTATCACACTTTGCAGAGTGCTCACATCTTTCGAGACGATTGCCTTCTTTAATTTGTCGCGTAAATTATCAGGACGGACCCATGCAGTTTCTAGGAAAAGTAATATATAGCTTTTCGTATAAACAGTCAAATAACATGGATCTGTAGCATATATTCTATATATTCTAGCGAATTGCAATCAGAAAAAACAAAACAAAAAAAACATCTGCTTATTTCGTCATCTACAAAAGACTACCATGCCAGAAATCTCTCAATACAATGGATAGCCATTAAATACAAACACATCGTGTTCTAGTGAGATATATTGTAAAGCGCCCACCTAATTGCGGGGCGTCTTCCATGTCTTTCAGTTTACTTCTGGCTCGGCGTATGGAAGAGTCGAGTTCTGGCATACCAGCAGACACACATTCCATCAGCACGGCCTCTAAATTGTCCCTGTCTCCTTCTCTCATCGCTGTCGTTATTTGATCGCGTAATGCATCAGCAGATAACGTCCCTAAGTCAGAAAAAGCATCAACACCAGTAAAGAATAAAACAAGCTCAGTGGAGACATGTAAATGCAAATAGAATTAAAATGACAGCTAATTTCTTCAACTGACCTCCACGACCACCACCCAAAGCTTCTAGAACGTCCCTGGCTTTGCGAAGTTCAGCCGATAATTCTGGATACCTGGCAGCCTCTGTTTCCGAAATGGCTTTCTCCAGGGACTTTATATCCTTTTGTCTGATAGCCGATGTCAGTTGATCGCGGAGTTTGTCGGGCGATTTCAAATCTGTCCAGCAAATAACGATTCACACCGTCATTATGATATATTCACCAATTGAAATTAAATAAATTCAAAAAGAACATTGACAATAAAGAAAATTCGTATAAAATTCTCGCATTATAGAAAATCTAACCTCCACTGCCACCGCGAATAATGTCTGCTACACTTCTAGCTTTCTGGATGTCAGCCATCAGCTCTGGCATTCCGGCTGACACACATTCGCTGATCACTTTGTCCAACACACTTCTGTCTTTTGCTTTTATCGCTTCGTCTAATTTACCGCGAAGTTTCTCCACGCTCATCGTTCCTAACAAACCAAAATTACCAATGATTAATCTTGGGAGAACAACAACTTATATTCAGTAAACAGACTTTAAAAATATGTTAATATTATGATAAATCAAGCAATTCCAACGTAAATCTAACCTCCGCGTCCGCCTCCCAGATTTTCCAGAGTGTCTCTGGCTTTACGTAGCTCTGAGCTTACTTCCGGAAGAGCGGTCTTTTCAGCTTCTTCTATGATATTTTGTAAACCTTGTACATCTTTCGATGCGATGGCTTTCTTTAATTTGTCGCGTAGATTATCAGGACTAACCAATAAAGTGTCTGATCAAGAAAAAAAAAAAAAAAAAAAAAATCACACAGGTGAAAAGAAGACGACATTAATAATTCGGAAACAATTCTCTTTGAACTCCATCAAAATAATCTTTTCTATTGCACATGAAAATTTAATAAATAATATTTCGCTATTCTTTCGAGTTATCGAGAGCCTAAGAAATACGGAAACTTTGACGGTTCGCACCTCGTTTCGGGGCTTCTTCCATATCGAGTAGTTTACTTCTAGCTCGCTGTATGGCAGTGTCGAGTTCTGGCATGCCGGCAGACACACATTCCAACAACACCGCTTCCAAATTGTCTCTGTCTCCTTCTTTAATCGCTGTTGTTAGCTGATCACGTAATGTCTCAGCCGACAATTTACCTAATGGAAAACATAGAAAAGCGATAAGAAGCGAACGCCGAGACAAAGAAACGAAAAAATCGACAGATTTACAGCCAATGAACGCCAACTGACCTCCACGATCACCTCCCATATTTTCGTAAACGTCCCTAGCTTTACGAAGTTCGGCCGACAATTCCGGATATCTGGCAGCTTCAGTTTCCGAAATGGCTTTCTCCAGGGATTTGATATCCTTTTGTCTGATAGCCAATGTCAGCTGATCACGAAGAGTGTCTGGAGATTTCACATCTGTCCAGTAAAATATATTTCCGCAATCATATAGGATAGGACATAGAGGAAAATGAGGCAAATTCAAAATCGATATTGATAAATCAATGAAAATCGACAAAATCTATTCTAAGACAAACAATCTAACCTCCAGTACCACCGCGAAGAATGTCTGCTACACCTCTGGCTTTTTGGATATCAGCCATCAGCTCTGGCATTCCGGCTGACACACATTCACTGATCACTTTGTCCAAAACGATTCTGTCTTTCGATTTGATCGCTTCATCCAATTTCCCACGCAGGCTGTCAACACTCTTCGTTCCTGGCAAACCATAATTACCAATAATTAAGCCAACAACGAAGAACGAGATTTGCAAGAAAACAATTAACTCTAAAATATACTAGAATAGTCAAATAATTTAGTTTGAAATCTAACCTCCACGTCCGCCTCCCAGACTTTCAAGAGTGTCTCTGGCTTTACGTAGATCTGAGCTTACTTCTGGAAGAGATGCTTGTTCAGCCATTTCTATCACACTTTGCAGAGTGCTCACATCTTTCGAGACGATTGCCTTCTTTAATTTGTCGCGTAAATTATCAGGACGGACCCATGCAGTTTCTAGGAAAAGTAATATATAGCTTTTCGTATAAACAGTCAAATAACATGGATCTGTAGCATATATTCTATATATTCTAGCGAATTGCAATCAGAAAAAACAAAACAAAAAAAACATCTGCTTATTTCGTCATCTACAAAAGACTACCATGCCAGAAATCTCTCAATACAATGGATAGCCATTAAATACAAACACATCGTGTTCTAGTGAGATATATTGTAAAGCGCCCACCTAATTGCGGGGCGTCTTCCATGTCTTTCAGTTTACTTCTGGCTCGGCGTATGGAAGAGTCGAGTTCTGGCATACCAGCAGACACACATTCCATCAGCACGGCCTCTAAATTGTCCCTGTCTCCTTCTCTCATCGCTGTCGTTATTTGATCGCGTAATGCATCAGCAGATAACGTCCCTAAGTCAGAAAAAGCATCAACACCAGTAAAGAATAAAACAAGCTCAGTGGAGACATGTAAATGCAAATAGAATTAAAATGACAGCTAATTTCTTCAACTGACCTCCACGACCACCACCCAAAGCTTCTAGAACGTCCCTGGCTTTGCGAAGTTCAGCCGATAATTCTGGATACCTGGCAGCCTCTGTTTCCGAAATGGCTTTCTCCAGGGACTTTATATCCTTTTGTCTGATAGCCGATGTCAGTTGATCGCGGAGTTTGTCGGGCGATTTCAAATCTGTCCAGCAAATAACGATTCACACCGTCATTATGATATATTCACCAATTGAAATTAAATAAATTCAAAAAGAACATTGACAATAAAGAAAATTCGTATAAAATTCTCGCATTATAGAAAATCTAACCTCCACTGCCACCGCGAATAATGTCTGCTACACTTCTAGCTTTCTGGATGTCAGCCATCAGCTCTGGCATTCCGGCTGACACACATTCGCTGATCACTTTGTCCAACACACTTCTGTCTTTTGCTTTTATCGCTTCGTCTAATTTACCGCGAAGTTTCTCCACGCTCATCGTTCCTAACAAACCAAAATTACCAATGATTAATCTTGGGAGAACAACAACTTATATTCAGTAAACAGACTTTAAAAATATGTTAATATTATGATAAATCAAGCAATTCCAACGTAAATCTAACCTCCGCGTCCGCCTCCCAGATTTTCCAGAGTGTCTCTGGCTTTACGTAGCTCTGAGCTTACTTCCGGAAGAGCGGTCTTTTCAGCTTCTTCTATGATATTTTGTAAACCTTGTACATCTTTCGATGCGATGGCTTTCTTTAATTTGTCGCGTAGATTATCAGGACTAACCAATAAAGTGTCTGATCAAGAAAAAAAAAACAAAAAAAATCACACAGGTGAAAAGAAGACGACATTAATAATTCGGAAACAATTCTCTTTGAACTCCATCAAAATAATCTTTTCTATTGCACATGAAAATTTAATAAATAATATTTCGCTATTCTTTCGAGTTATCGAGAGCCTAAGAAATACGGAAACTTTGACGGTTCGCACCTCGTTTCGGGGCTTCTTCCATATCGAGTAGTTTACTTCTAGCTCGCTGTATGGCAGTGTCGAGTTCTGGCATGCCGGCAGACACACATTCCAACAACACCGCTTCCAAATTGTCTCTGTCTCCTTCTTTAATCGCTGTTGTTAGCTGATCACGTAATGTCTCAGCCGACAATTTACCTAATGGAAAAACATAGAAAAGCGATAAGAAGCGAACGCCGAGACAAAGAAACGAAAAAATCGACAGATTTACAGCCAATGAACGCCAACTGACCTCCACGATCACCTCCCATATTTTCGTAAACGTCCCTAGCTTTACGAAGTTCGGCCGACAATTCCGGATATCTGGCAGCTTCAGTTTCCGAAATGGCTTTCTCCAGGGATTTGATATCCTTTTGTCTGATAGCCAATGTCAGCTGATCACGAAGAGTGTCTGGAGATTTCACATCTGTCCAGTAAAATATATTTCCGCAATCATATAGGATAGGACATAGAGGAAAATGAGGCAAATTCAAAATCGATATTGATAAATCAATGAAAATCGACAAAATTTATTCTAAGACAAACAATCTAACCTCCAGTACCACCGCGAAGAATGTCTGCTACACCTCTGGCTTTTTGGATATCAGCCATCAGCTCTGGCATTCCGGCTGACACACATTCACTGATCACTTTGTCCAAAACGATTCTGTCTTTCGATTTGATCGCTTCATCCAATTTCCCACGCAGGCTGTCAACACTCTTCGTTCCTGGCAAACCATAATTACCAATAATTAAGCCAACAACGAAGAACGAGATTTGCAAGAAAACAATTAACTCTAAAATATACTAGAATAGTCAAATAATTTAGTTTGAAATCTAACCTCCACGTCCGCCTCCCAGACTTTCAAGAGTGTCTCTGGCTTTACGTAGATCTGAGCTTACTTCTGGAAGAGATGCTTGTTCAGCCATTTCTATCACACTTTGCAGAGTGCTCACATCTTTCGAGACGATTGCCTTCTTTAATTTGTCGCGTAAATTATCAGGACGGACCCATGCAGTTTCTAGGAAAAGTAATATATAGCTTTTCGTATAAACAGTCAAATAACATGGATCTGTAGCATATATTCTATATATTCTAGCGAATTGCAATCAGAAAAAACAAAACAAAAAAAACATCTGCTTATTTCGTCATCTACAAAAGACTACCATGCCAGAAATCTCTCAATACAATGGATAGCCATTAAATACAAACACATCGTGTTCTAGTGAGATATATTGTAAAGCGCCCACCTAATTGCGGGGCGTCTTCCATGTCTTTCAGTTTACTTCTGGCTCGGCGTATGGAAGAGTCGAGTTCTGGCATACCAGCAGACACACATTCCATCAGCACGGCCTCTAAATTGTCCCTGTCTCCTTCTCTCATCGCTGTCGTTATTTGATCGCGTAATGCATCAGCAGATAACGTCCCTAAGTCAGAAAAAGCATCAACACCAGTAAAGAATAAAACAAGCTCAGTGGAGACATGTAAATGCAAATAGAATTAAAATGACAGCTAATTTCTTCAACTGACCTCCACGACCACCACCCAAAGCTTCTAGAACGTCCCTGGCTTTGCGAAGTTCAGCCGATAATTCTGGATACCTGGCAGCCTCTGTTTCCGAAATGGCTTTCTCCAGGGACTTTATATCCTTTTGTCTGATAGCCGATGTCAGTTGATCGCGGAGTTTGTCGGGCGATTTCAAATCTGTCCAGCAAATAACGATTCACACCGTCATTATGATATATTCACCAATTGAAATTAAATAAATTCAAAAAGAACATTGACAATAAAGAAAATTCGTATAAAATTCTCGCATTATAGAAAATCTAACCTCCACTGCCACCGCGAATAATGTCTGCTACACTTCTAGCTTTCTGGATGTCAGCCATCAGCTCTGGCATTCCGGCTGACACACATTCGCTGATCACTTTGTCCAACACACTTCTGTCTTTTGCTTTTATCGCTTCGTCTAATTTACCGCGAAGTTTCTCCACGCTCATCGTTCCTAACAAACCAAAATTACCAATGATTAATCTTGGGAGAACAACAACTTATATTCAGTAAACAGACTTTAAAAATATGTTAATATTATGATAAATCAAGCAATTCCAACGTAAATCTAACCTCCGCGTCCGCCTCCCAGATTTTCCAGAGTGTCTCTGGCTTTACGTAGCTCTGAGCTTACTTCCGGAAGAGCGGTCTTTTCAGCTTCTTCTATGATATTTTGTAAACCTTGTACATCTTTCGATGCGATGGCTTTCTTTAATTTGTCGCGTAGATTATCAGGACTAACCAATAAAGTGTCTGATCAAGAAAAAAAAAAACAAAAAAAATCACACAGGTGAAAAGAAGACGACATTAATAATTCGGAAACAATTCTCTTTGAACTCCATCAAAATAATCTTTTCTATTGCACATGAAAATTTAATAAATAATATTTCGCTATTCTTTCGAGTTATCGAGAGCCTAAGAAATACGGAAACTTTGACGGTTCGCACCTCGTTTCGGGGCTTCTTCCATATCGAGTAGTTTACTTCTAGCTCGCTGTATGGCAGTGTCGAGTTCTGGCATGCCGGCAGACACACATTCCAACAACACCGCTTCCAAATTGTCTCTGTCTCCTTCTTTAATCGCTGTTGTTAGCTGATCACGTAATGTCTCAGCCGACAATTTACCTAATGGAAAACATAGAAAAGCGATAAGAAGCGAACGCCGAGACAAAGAAACGAAAAAATCGACAGATTTACAGCCAATGAACGCCAACTGACCTCCACGATCACCTCCCATATTTTCGTAAACGTCCCTAGCTTTACGAAGTTCGGCCGACAATTCCGGATATCTGGCAGCTTCAGTTTCCGAAATGGCTTTCTCCAGGGATTTGATATCCTTTTGTCTGATAGCCAATGTCAGCTGATCACGAAGAGTGTCTGGAGATTTCACATCTGTCCAGTAAAATATATTTCCGCAATCATATAGGATAGGACATAGAGGAAAATGAGGCAAATTCAAAATCGATATTGATAAATCAATGAAAATCGACAAAATTTATTCTAAGACAAACAATCTAACCTCCAGTACCACCGCGAAGAATGTCTGCTACACCTCTGGCTTTTTGGATATCAGCCATCAGCTCTGGCATTCCGGCTGACACACATTCACTGATCACTTTGTCCAAAACGATTCTGTCTTTCGATTTGATCGCTTCATCCAATTTCCCACGCAGGCTGTCAACACTCTTCGTTCCTGACAAACCATAATTACCAATAATTAAGCCAACAACGAAGAACGAGATTTGCAAGAAAACAATTAACTCTAAAATATACTAGAATAGTCAAATAATTTAGTTTGAAATCTAACCTCCACGTCCGCCTCCCAGACTTTCAAGAGTGTCTCTGGCTTTACGTAGATCTGAGCTTACTTCTGGAAGAGATGCTTGTTCAGCCATTTCTATCACACTTTGCAGAGTGCTCACATCTTTCGAGACGATTGCCTTCTTTAATTTGTCGCGTAAATTATCAGGACGGACCCATGCAGTTTCTAGGAAAAGTAATATATAGCTTTTCGTATAAACAGTCAAATAACATGGATCTGTAGCATATATTCTATATATTCTAGCGAATTGCAATCAGAAAAAACAAAACAAAAAAAACATCTGCTTATTTCGTCATCTACAAAAGACTACCATGCCAGAAATCTCTCAATACAATGGATAGCCATTAAATACAAACACATCGTGTTCTAGTGAGATATATTGTAAAGCGCCCACCTAATTGCGGGGCGTCTTCCATGTCTTTCAGTTTACTTCTGGCTCGGCGTATGGAAGAGTCGAGTTCTGGCATACCAGCAGACACACATTCCATCAGCACGGCCTCTAAATTGTCCCTGTCTCCTTCTCTCATCGCTGTCGTTATTTGATCGCGTAATGCATCAGCAGATAACGTCCCTAAGTCAGAAAAAGCATCAACACCAGTAAAGAATAAAACAAGCTCAGTGGAGACATGTAAATGCAAATAGAATTAAAATGACAGCTAATTTCTTCAACTGACCTCCACGACCACCACCCAAAGCTTCTAGAACGTCCCTGGCTTTGCGAAGTTCAGCCGATAATTCTGGATACCTGGCAGCCTCTGTTTCCGAAATGGCTTTCTCCAGGGACTTTATATCCTTTTGTCTGATAGCCGATGTCAGTTGATCGCGGAGTTTGTCGGGCGATTTCAAATCTGTCCAGCAAATAACGATTCACACCGTCATTATGATATATTCACCAATTGAAATTAAATAAATTCAAAAAGAACATTGACAATAAAGAAAATTCGTATAAAATTCTCGCATTATAGAAAATCTAACCTCCACTGCCACCGCGAAGAATGTCTGCTACACTTCTAGCTTTCTGGATGTCAGCCATCAGCTCTGGCATTCCGGCTGACACACATTCGCTGATCACTTTGTCCAACACACTTCTGTCTTTTGCTTTTATCGCTTCGTCTAATTTACCGCGAAGTTTCTCCACGCTCATCGTTCCTAACAAACCAAAATTGCCAATGATTAATCTTGGGAGAACAACAACTTATATTCAGTAAACAGACTTTAAAAATATGTTAATATTATGATAAATCAAGCAATTCCAACGTAAATCTAACCTCCGCGTCCGCCTCCCAGATTTTCCAGAGTGTCTCTGGCTTTACGTAGCTCTGAGCTTACTTCCGGAAGAGCGGTCTTTTCAGCTTCTTCTATGATATTTTGTAAACCTTGTACATCTTTCGATGCGATGGCTTTCTTTAATTTGTCGCGTAGATTATCAGGACTAACCAATAAAGTGTCTGATCAAGAAAAAAAAAAAAAAAAAAAAATCACACAGGTGAAAAGAAGACGACATTAATAATTCGGAAACAATTCTCTTTGAACTCCATCAAAATAATCTTTTCTATTGCACATGAAAATTTAATAAATAATATTTCGCTATTCTTTCGAGTTATCGAGAGCCTAAGAAATACGGAAACTTTGACGGTTCGCACCTCGTTTCGGGGCTTCTTCCATATCGAGTAGTTTACTTCTAGCTCGCTGTATGGCAGTGTCGAGTTCTGGCATGCCGGCAGACACACATTCCAACAACACCGCTTCCAAATTGTCTCTGTCTCCTTCTTTAATCGCTGTTGTTAGCTGATCACGTAATGTCTCAGCCGACAATTTACCTAATGGAAAACATAGAAAAGCGATAAGAAGCGAACGCCGAGACAAAGAAACGAAAAAATCGACAGATTTACAGCCAATGAACGCCAACTGACCTCCACGATCACCTCCCATATTTTCGTAAACGTCCCTAGCTTTACGAAGTTCGGCCGACAATTCCGGATATCTGGCAGCTTCAGTTTCCGAAATGGCTTTCTCCAGGGATTTGATATCCTTTTGTCTGATAGCCAATGTCAGCTGATCACGAAGAGTGTCTGGAGATTTCACATCTGTCCAGTAAAATATATTTCCGCAATCATATAGGATAGGACATAGAGGAAAATGAGGCAAATTCAAAATCGATATTGATAAATCAATGAAAATCGACAAAATTTATTCTAAGACAAACAATCTAACCTCCAGTACCACCGCGAAGAATGTCTGCTACACCTCTGGCTTTTTGGATATCAGCCATCAGCTCTGGCATTCCGGCTGACACACATTCACTGATCACTTTGTCCAAAACGATTCTGTCTTTCGATTTGATCGCTTCATCCAATTTCCCACGCAGGCTGTCAACACTCTTCGTTCCTGGCAAACCATAATTACCAATAATTAAGCCAACAACGAAGAACGAGATTTGCAAGAAAACAATTAACTCTAAAATATACTAGAATAGTCAAATAATTTAGTTTGAAATCTAACCTCCACGTCCGCCTCCCAGACTTTCAAGAGTGTCTCTGGCTTTACGTAGATCTGAGCTTACTTCTGGAAGAGATGCTTGTTCAGCCATTTCTATCACACTTTGCAGAGTGCTCACATCTTTCGAGACGATTGCCTTCTTTAATTTGTCGCGTAAATTATCAGGACGGACCCATGCAGTTTCTAGGAAAAGTAATATATAGCTTTTCGTATAAACAGTCAAATAACATGGATCTGTAGCATATATTCTATATATTCTAGCGAATTGCAATCAGAAAAAACAAAACAAAAAAAACATCTGCTTATTTCGTCATCTACAAAAGACTACCATGCCAGAAATCTCTCAATACAATGGATAGCCATTAAATACAAACACATCGTGTTCTAGTGAGATATATTGTAAAGCGCCCACCTAATTGCGGGGCGTCTTCCATGTCTTTCAGTTTACTTCTGGCTCGGCGTATGGAAGAGTCGAGTTCTGGCATACCAGCAGACACACATTCCATCAGCACGGCCTCTAAATTGTCCCTGTCTCCTTCTCTCATCGCTGTCGTTATTTGATCGCGTAATGCATCAGCAGATAACGTCCCTAAGTCAGAAAAAGCATCAACACCAGTAAAGAATAAAACAAGCTCAGTGGAGACATGTAAATGCAAATAGAATTAAAATGACAGCTAATTTCTTCAACTGACCTCCACGACCACCACCCAAAGCTTCTAGAACGTCCCTGGCTTTGCGAAGTTCAGCCGATAATTCTGGATACCTGGCAGCCTCTGTTTCCGAAATGGCTTTCTCCAGGGACTTTATATCCTTTTGTCTGATAGCCGATGTCAGTTGATCGCGGAGTTTGTCGGGCGATTTCAAATCTGTCCAGCAAATAACGATTCACACCGTCATTATGATATATTCACCAATTGAAATTAAATAAATTCAAAAAGAACATTGACAATAAAGAAAATTCGTATAAAATTCTCGCATTATAGAAAATCTAACCTCCACTGCCACCGCGAATAATGTCTGCTACACTTCTAGCTTTCTGGATGTCAGCCATCAGCTCTGGCATTCCGGCTGACACACATTCGCTGATCACTTTGTCCAACACACTTCTGTCTTTTGCTTTTATCGCTTCGTCTAATTTACCGCGAAGTTTCTCCACGCTCATCGTTCCTAACAAACCAAAATTGCCAATGATTAATCTTGGGAGAACAACAACTTATATTCAGTAAACAGACTTTAAAAATATGTTAATATTATGATAAATCAAGCAATTCCAACGTAAATCTAACCTCCGCGTCCGCCTCCCAGATTTTCCAGAGTGTCTCTGGCTTTACGTAGCTCTGAGCTTACTTCCGGAAGAGCGGTCTTTTCAGCTTCTTCTATGATATTTTGTAAACCTTGTACATCTTTCGATGCGATGGCTTTCTTTAATTTGTCGCGTAGATTATCAGGACTAACCAATAAAGTGTCTGATCAAGAAAAAAAAAAAAAAAAAAAAATCACACAGGTGAAAAGAAGACGACATTAATAATTCGGAAACAATTCTCTTTGAACTCCATCAAAATAATCTTTTCTATTGCACATGAAAATTTAACAAATAATATTTCGCTATTCTTTCGAGTTATCGAGAGCCTAAGAAATACGGAAACTTTGACGGTTCGCACCTCGTTTCGGGGCTTCTTCCATATCGAGTAGTTTACTTCTAGCTCGCTGTATGGCAGTGTCGAGTTCTGGCATGCCGGCAGACACACATTCCAACAACACCGCTTCCAAATTGTCTCTGTCTCCTTCTTTAATCGCTGTTGTTAGCTGATCACGTAATGTCTCAGCCGACAATTTACCTAATGGAAAACATAGAAAAGCGATAAGACGCGAACGCCGAGACAAAGAAACGAAAAAATCGACAGATTTACAGCCAATGAACGCCAACTGACCTCCACGATCACCTCCCATATTTTCGTAAACGTCCCTAGCTTTACGAAGTTCGGCCGACAATTCCGGATATCTGGCAGCTTCAGTTTCCGAAATGGCTTTCTCCAGGGATTTGATATCCTTTTGTCTGATAGCCAATGTCAGCTGATCACGAAGAGTGTCTGGAGATTTCACATCTGTCCAGTAAAATATATTTCCGCAATCATATAGGATAGGACATAGAGGAAAATGAGGCAAATTCAAAATCGATATTGATAAATCAATGAAAATCGACAAAATTTATTCTAAGACAAACAATCTAACCTCCAGTACCACCGCGAAGAATGTCTGCTACACCTCTGGCTTTTTGGATATCAGCCATCAGCTCTGGCATTCCGGCTGACACACATTCACTGATCACTTTGTCCAAAACGATTCTGTCTTTCGATTTGATCGCTTCATCCAATTTCCCACGCAGGCTGTCAACACTCTTCGTTCCTGGCAAACCATAATTACCAATAATTAAGCCAACAACGAAGAACGAGATTTGCAAGAAAACAATTAACTCTAAAATATACCAGAATAGTCAAATAATTTAGTTTGAAATCTAACCTCCACGTCCGCCTCCCAGACTTTCAAGAGTGTCTCTGGCTTTACGTAGATCTGAGCTTACTTCTGGAAGAGATGCTTGTTCAGCCATTTCTATCACACTTTGCAGAGTGCTCACATCTTTCGAGACGATTGCCTTCTTTAATTTGTCGCGTAAATTATCAGGACGGACCCATGCAGTTTCTAGGAAAAGTAATATATAGCTTTTCGTATAAACAGTCAAATAACATGGATCTGTAGCATATATTCTATATATTCTAGCGAATTGCAATCAGAAAAAACAAAACAAAAAAAACATCTGCTTATTTCGTCATCTACAAAAGACTACCATGCCAGAAATCTCTCAATACAATGGATAGCCATTAAATACAAACACATCGTGTTCTAGTGAGATATATTGTAAAGCGCCCACCTAATTGCGGGGCGTCTTCCATGTCTTTCAGTTTACTTCTGGCTCGGCGTATGGAAGAGTCGAGTTCTGGCATACCAGCAGACACACATTCCATCAGCACGGCCTCTAAATTGTCCCTGTCTCCTTCTCTCATCGCTGTCGTTATTTGATCGCGTAATGCATCAGCAGATAACGTCCCTAAGTCAGAAAAAGCATCAACACCAGTAAAGAATAAAACAAGCTCAGTGGAGACATGTAAATGCAAATAGAATTAAAATGACAGCTAATTTCTTCAACTGACCTCCACGACCACCACCCAAAGCTTCTAGAACGTCCCTGGCTTTGCGAAGTTCAGCCGATAATTCTGGATACCTGGCAGCCTCTGTTTCCGAAATGGCTTTCTCCAGGGACTTTATATCCTTTTGTCTGATAGCCGATGTCAGTTGATCGCGGAGTTTGTCGGGCGATTTCAAATCTGTCCAGCAAATAACGATTCACACCGTCATTATGATATATTCACCAATTGAAATTAAATAAATTCAAAAAGAACATTGACAATAAAGAAAATTCGTATAAAATTCTCGCATTATAGAAAATCTAACCTCCACTGCCACCGCGAATAATGTCTGCTACACTTCTAGCTTTCTGGATGTCAGCCATCAGCTCTGGCATTCCGGCTGACACACATTCGCTGATCACTTTGTCCAACACACTTCTGTCTTTTGCTTTTATCGCTTCGTCTAATTTACCGCGAAGTTTCTCCACGCTCATCGTTCCTAACAAACCAAAATTGCCAATGATTAATCTTGGGAGAACAACAACTTATATTCAGTAAACAGACTATAAAAATATGTTAATATTATGATAAATCAAGCAATTCCAACGTAAATCTAACCTCCGCGTCCGCCTCCCAGATTTTCCAGAGTGTCTCTGGCTTTACGTAGCTCTGAGCTTACTTCCGGAAGAGCGGTCTTTTCAGCTTCTTCTATGATATTTTGTAAACCTTGTACATCTTTCGATGCGATGGCTTTCTTTAATTTGTCGCGTAGATTATCAGGACTAACCAATAAAGTGTCTGATCAAGAAAAAAAAAACAAAAAAAAATCACACAGGTGAAAAGAAGACGACATTAATAATTCGGAAACAATTCTCTTTGAACTCCATCAAAATAATCTTTTCTATTGCACATGAAAATTTAATAAATAATATTTCGCTATTCTTTCGAGTTATCGAGAGCCTAAGAAATACGGAAACTTTGACGGTTCGCACCTCGTTTCGGGGCTTCTTCCATATCGAGTAGTTTACTTCTAGCTCGCTGTATGGCAGTGTCGAGTTCTGGCATGCCGGCAGACACACATTCCAACAACACCGCTTCCAAATTGTCTCTGTCTCCTTCTTTAATCGCTGTTGTTAGCTGATCACGTAATGTCTCAGCCGACAATTTACCTAATGGAAAAACATAGAAAAGCGATAAGAAGCGAACGCCGAGACAAAGAAACGAAAAAATCGACAGATTTACAGCCAATGAACGCCAACTGACCTCCACGATCACCTCCCATATTTTCGTAAACGTCCCTAGCTTTACGAAGTTCGGCCGACAATTCCGGATATCTGGCAGCTTCAGTTTCCGAAATGGCTTTCTCCAGGGATTTGATATCCTTTTGTCTGATAGCCAATGTCAGCTGATCACGAAGAGTGTCTGGAGATTTCACATCTGTCCAGTAAAATATATTTCCGCAATCATATAGGATAGGACATAGAGGAAAATGAGGCAAATTCAAAATCGATATTGATAAATCAATGAAAATCGACAAAATTTATTCTAAGACAAACAATCTAACCTCCAGTACCACCGCGAAGAATGTCTGCTACACCTCTGGCTTTTTGGATATCAGCCATCAGCTCTGGCATTCCGGCTGACACACATTCACTGATCACTTTGTCCAAAACGATTCTGTCTTTCGATTTGATCGCTTCATCCAATTTCCCACGCAGGCTGTCAACACTCTTCGTTCCTGGCAAACCATAATTACCAATAATTAAGCCAACAACGAAGAACGAGATTTGCAAGAAAACAATTAACTCTAAAATATACCAGAATAGTCAAATAATTTAGTTTGAAATCTAACCTCCACGTCCGCCTCCCAGACTTTCAAGAGTGTCTCTGGCTTTACGTAGATCTGAGCTTACTTCTGGAAGAGATGCTTGTTCAGCCATTTCTATCACACTTTGCAGAGTGCTCACATCTTTCGAGACGATTGCCTTCTTTAATTTGTCGCGTAAATTATCAGGACGGACCCATGCAGTTTCTAGGAAAAGTAATATATAGCTTTTCGTATAAACAGTCAAATAACATGGATCTGTAGCATATATTCTATATATTCTAGCGAATTGCAATCAGAAAAAACAAAACAAAAAAAACATCTGCTTATTTCGTCATCTACAAAAGACTACCATGCCAGAAATCTCTCAATACAATGGATAGCCATTAAATACAAACACATCGTGTTCTAGTGAGATATATTGTAAAGCGCCCACCTAATTGCGGGGCGTCTTCCATGTCTTTCAGTTTACTTCTGGCTCGGCGTATGGAAGAGTCGAGTTCTGGCATACCAGCAGACACACATTCCATCAGCACGGCCTCTAAATTGTCCCTGTCTCCTTCTCTCATCGCTGTCGTTATTTGATCGCGTAATGCATCAGCAGATAACGTCCCTAAGTCAGAAAAAGCATCAACACCAGTAAAGAATAAAACAAGCTCAGTGGAGACATGTAAATGCAAATAGAATTAAAATGACAGCTAATTTCTTCAACTGACCTCCACGACCACCACCCAAAGCTTCTAGAACGTCCCTGGCTTTGCGAAGTTCAGCCGATAATTCTGGATACCTGGCAGCCTCTGTTTCCGAAATGGCTTTCTCCAGGGACTTTATATCCTTTTGTCTGATAGCCGATGTCAGTTGATCGCGGAGTTTGTCGGGCGATTTCAAATCTGTCCAGCAAATAACGATTCACACCGTCATTATGATATATTCACCAATTGAAATTAAATAAATTCAAAAAGAACATTGACAATAAAGAAAATTCGTATAAAATTCTCGCATTATAGAAAATCTAACCTCCACTGCCACCGCGAAGAATGTCTGCTACACTTCTAGCTTTCTGGATGTCAGCCATCAGCTCTGGCATTCCGGCTGACACACATTCGCTGATCACTTTGTCCAACACACTTCTGTCTTTTGCTTTTATCGCTTCGTCTAATTTACCGCGAAGTTTCTCCACGCTCATCGTTCCTAACAAACCAAAATTGCCAATGATTAATCTTGGGAGAACAACAACTTATATTCAGTAAACAGACTTTAAAAATATGTTAATATTATGATAAATCAAGCAATTCCAACGTAAATCTAACCTCCGCGTCCGCCTCCCAGATTTTCCAGAGTGTCTCTGGCTTTACGTAGCTCTGAGCTTACTTCCGGAAGAGCGGTCTTTTCAGCTTCTTCTATGATATTTTGTAAACCTTGTACATCTTTCGATGCGATGGCTTTCTTTAATTTGTCGCGTAGATTATCAGGACTAACCAATAAAGTGTCTGATCAAGAAAAAAAAAAACAAAAAAAAATCACACAGGTGAAAAGAAGACGACATTAATAATTCGGAAACAATTCTCTTTGAACTCCATCAAAATAATCTTTTCTATTGCACATGAAAATTTAATAAATAATATTTCGCTATTCTTTCGAGTTATCGAGAGCCTAAGAAATACGGAAACTTTGACGGTTCGCACCTCGTTTCGGGGCTTCTTCCATATCGAGTAGTTTACTTCTAGCTCGCTGTATGGCAGTGTCGAGTTCTGGCATGCCGGCAGACACACATTCCAACAACACCGCTTCCAAATTGTCTCTGTCTCCTTCTTTAATCGCTGTTGTTAGCTGATCACGTAATGTCTCAGCCGACAATTTACCTAATGGAAAAACATAGAAAAGCGATAAGAAGCGAACGCCGAGACAAAGAAACGAAAAAATCGACAGATTTACAGCCAATGAACGCCAACTGACCTCCACGATCACCTCCCATATTTTCGTAAACGTCCCTAGCTTTACGAAGTTCGGCCGACAATTCCAGATATCTGGCAGCTTCAGTTTCCGAAATGGCTTTCTCCAGGGATTTGATATCCTTTTGTCTGATAGCCAATGTCAGCTGATCACGAAGAGTGTCTGGAGATTTCACATCTGTCCAGTAAAATATATTTCCGCAATCATATAGGATAGGACATAGAGGAAAATGAGGCAAATTCAAAATCGATATTGATAAATCAATGAAAATCGACAAAATTTATTCTAAGACAAACAATCTAACCTCCAGTACCACCGCGAAGAATGTCTGCTACACCTCTGGCTTTTTGGATATCAGCCATCAGCTCTGGCATTCCGGCTGACACACATTCACTGATCACTTTGTCCAAAACGATTCTGTCTTTCGATTTGATCGCTTCATCCAATTTCCCACGCAAGCTGTCAACACTCTTCGTTCCTGGCAAACCATAATTACCAATAATTAAGCCAACAACGAAGAACGAGATTTGCAAGAAAACAATTAACTCTAAAATATACTAGAATAGTCAAATAATTTAGTTTGAAATCTAACCTCCACGTCCGCCTCCCAGACTTTCAAGAGTGTCTCTGGCTTTACGTAGATCTGAGCTTACTTCTGGAAGAGATGCTTGTTCAGCCATTTCTATCACACTTTGCAGAGTGCTCACATCTTTCGAGACGATTGCCTTCTTTAATTTCTCGCGTAAATTATCAGGACGGACCCACGCAGTTTCTAGGAAAAGTAATATATAGCTTTTCGTATAAAAAGTCAAATAACATGGATCTGTAGCATATATTCTATATATTCTAGCGAATTGCAATCAGAAAATCAAATCTGCTTGTCAGGATCAATCTGTGTAGTCTCTGTTATGTAGCATAATTTTGACTTTAACCATTTTCTGTCGTTTTTATCTCTCAGGCCTACTTTATCTCCAGATATGTATCTTACTTATTATAAAACGCAGATTGTGTGTTTGGGTGTGTGCGTGCGCTCACGTTTATATATTGGATCGTATTTGTTACAATTTTCAACCGATTTCAACAAATCTTCCCAGGACTACGTAAAATTACATTGCGTTGGTTTTAACACCGCCAGAAATTGGAAAAAACCCAATTGTTTTTGCAAGAAATCAATTTGAAAACACGTTTTATACGCATCACGAGAATGAAATGGGGACAACTCTTATCGAGTTATACTTATTATAAAATCCAGGTTGTGTGTGTGTGTGTGTGTGTGTGTGTGTTCGTTTTTATATGGGATCGGATTTCCTACTTTTTTCAACTGATTTCAATAAAACTTAATTTTTTTTGGGGGGGGCGGGCAGGTAGTGTTTCTAATTGTCTTGCAAATTTTTTCTTTATTTTTACATGCAATTGTTTATAATAAAATTCTATTCAATCGGTAGACTCATAACGATTGAAAACAATGTTTTTGTTTGAGTTTGGGTTTGACCAATTCGTAAAATAAAATTTAAAAAAAAAATAATTATTAAGACATGCGTGTCTGTCAACCTTAAACAATAATCTTTGTCAATTTTATTTTTCTGTCTTTATGATGGTCGATACTTGTACTATGTCTTACTGTTACATCCCCGGGCATCGCCGGGCTCTACTGCTAGTTTGTAAATATATGTCTAAATCATTTGTTACATCCTTATTTTCCTTTAATTCACTGTATACGGAAGGTTATTTATTTGGTGCGTTATATGAATTTCAATTTTAGTTTCTTAATCCTTATCTTATATAATACAATCCTTGTCTCTCTCTCTCTCTCTCTCTCTGCCTGTCTGTGTGTCCATGTCGTTGTATTAATTCTGGCCAATTCCTAGAAATATACCTTGCAAAATTCTCTCTGGCTCCGCCTTCATTTCTTCCATTGTTTCTCTCGCCCATTGTATAAAATTGTCAAGTTCTGGAAGACCTGCCGCTATACATTCGATGACAACACTTTCCACTTTTTCCCTGTCTCCGTCTGCCATGGCCTTTTCCATTTTTGTCCTGAGATCTTCCACCGTTTTTCTTCCTATTTAACGAAATATCATGGCTGCTTTTTAGATTTAACTTTTTTATTACAACGGCAGAGACATCTATACATACTTTATACATACTCACACACAGACATATATATATGCACACACACACAATAATATATATATATGTATGACATAACTTTTTTAATACATACATACATATATATATATATATATATATATATATATATATATATAGTTTATGAAAAACTAGTTAATCCGTATGGGTAAACCTAAGGAGGATATAATCCAGAGAGCTCAATGTAAATCCAGAGCAAATAATTTAATATATATATATATATATATATATATATATAGCATAGCTTTATATATATATATATGTATATATATATATCGCATTTAAGATTTGAAGAACGCTATAAAGCAAGCAACTTGAACTTATTTCCACAATCGAGACGTGCGAGAAAAGAAACTCTTAGAATAGAATTGACGGTTATATCTAGCTATTTCAACAGTAAAACGAGGAGAGCTCTATGCCAATCTAATAGTACGCTTATCATGAATCGCAGAAGTGATGATAAACCGGTTTATATACACATATAAATCTCTAGTACATAGATAACTTCGCGAATTCTGGCAAATGTAGTAATTTCGATAATAGGTAATTAATTGTATTATTTCACCTGATTAAGATAGTGTAGGGGATGTTTAGGAAAAATATCTTTGCAGTCCACCGTTACTGTAGTGAGTTATATCCTAACTGGGTGCTTTATTGTTCAAACTCAATGCCAGGTATATTAATTTTTTTAAATCTCTACATATGCCGTGAATCTTTCGAATTATTTTATTCCTGGTTTTAGAACAATAAAAAAAAAAAATGAAGCAAAGACAACCGACAATGTTGGGTAGGTTTGAACCAAGAATCGAAACGTTTACAAACCTCCTCGGCCGCCTCCAATATTCTCTAAGATGTCACGAGCCTTGCTCAATTCCAAGCTCAATTCCGGGTAGGCGGCTTCTTCGAGTTCTTGAATCACACTCGCTAAACCTTCCTTGTTTTTTGATCGCACTGCCACTTCAAGTTGATCGCGAAGAATTTGTGGGGATTTGATATCTGTCAACCAAGTCAATTCAAATATCAGTGGACATTTCGAAAGTCGGAAATGAACATCGCGTATTTAAAAAATAATTAGTTAAAAAAAAAACAAAAAAAAACGAGTAGAATTCCTACCCATTTACAAAAGTGTGTCGGGTTGCTATTGTCCCATTCATCAATAAGATTTGAAAAAATAATTCCACACGCGAAAAGGCGTATAATTATATGATAATAACAAAACACAGTTTATAAAAATAAGTAGGCGTTTATAATTTACTGGCTATGGTCAATCGAATATCGTCATATCTGAAGGTTTTGCATTAAAAATATGGATTTAAAACGTCATCGCTAATTGATAAATGTAATATTCAACATAAGTGGTACATGTAGCATTAGGTTGGTGCAAAAATAATGACGTAATAATGTCGTTTTTTGACGTATTTTTAACCTCAAAAAACGACATTGTTACGTCATCATTTTTGCACCCACCTAATATTTAAAATATTTAACATACGATTAAAGAAAAATGTAATGTCTAATATACGAGAGGTGGATGTAAAGTTCTTGGCTCGAAAAGGAAGCTCTACGGAAGAGGAAAATGAAACTGAATAAGGACGATTTGAGAATTGGTCGACAACCCTCGTATATAATAAAAAAATGTAAAATATAGACTAATGTGCGAGTGGTGTAACGGAAATTGACTCGAAAGTGAAATCGGCCAACCGGTTTCAAATTAATTTTACAATCTTTCGTTCACTTTCGCGCAAGTCCCTTTTCTTCCTAGATATGCTTAATTAACCGGGCAGATTGAGCTCTCTATGACAACTCTTAATTAATAACCCTGAAGAATAACCATGGGAAACAGCTTGAATTATTTTTCACAAGAAATCATGGTACTTCACAGATTATAAAGAAACTAAATATGTGGAAAGCTATGATCGCCAACGTCCAAATAAGACATGGTATTAGCAATTCAAAGATTATAAAGAAATGGAATCTGTGGAGAGCCATGATCACCTATGTCCTGAACTGACATGAAATGAAAAATATGTATAAGATATATGCAGTATGCTAACCTCCTGTACCGCCCTGCAGTATATTCACAACTCTTCTGGCTTGGTAAATATCTTCATCAAGTTCTGGAATTCCGACAGACACGCATTCGCTAATTACTTTATTCAAAAGAGTTTTGTTTTTAGACTTCATTGCTTGCTGAAGTTTTGTCCGGAAGTTATCAATTGACTGGGAATCTGACAAACCAACAAGAAGCGTATTAGATTTCATACAATCAACAATAATTGATGAGGCTGACGAAAAACGAAGTGGTTCTCAGTATCATTTTTGCATATGGCTTGGAAAATGTCCCAATTTGAAACTTGCCCATCCATTCATTGCTTGGACAGTTAATATGTGTTCCAAGCTTGTTTACAGGACAAAATGAATATTTAGAAGCTAGGAAAATTGGATCTGCACGATCTGAGAAAAATAAACAATGGCCAACATTTAAACACTTCTTTTTTCTTCGCGGTCGACAAAGAAAATTTTTGGAGACAAGAGAGTCATTTGCAGTGAGAAAAGAATTTATTATGAGAACAACTTTCAATGTCTCCACCAAAACAGAAAATAATCCGATGTGGAGCGTGTTTAGTGGGATTCAACGTAATTTTATTTTAATTACGAATGGCTGGTGAAAATGCTCAAAGCTGCAGTCAGTAAACTGCTTGTTTACAAAACGTGCTGAAAAAGTAAAACTTTCTCTCTGAAAAACATTGACTGTCTGGCTCACGATTCTTATCCTGTTGCAAATGCGATACACCCGATGATCACAGGGTTAGAATAGGAAGTGTTCATTCACATAGTGTATTCTCCAGATATAACCTCTTCATTTTGTCTGCTTATTTTTATTATAATCCTTTCATAATCACGAATATTTTTCCGTATATTACAATTAAATAAGGCAAGAAATGCACTGTAACAGTGAGAATCACTTTCATTTCCCAAATACTTCCCATCTCGTTCTGAGATCATAGTTTCTGCCTCACCAGTTGCATCCCTAATAATGATCTCAGAAAGAGATGGAAATATATATGTTAACTAACACATCTTAAATGAAATATATGTCTTAAGTGACATAGAGAGCAAGTCAAAATACTTCAACCATTAAGTAATGACGCTATGAATTTAATAATATGAATAAAAAATATCGTTAAAATATTGGAAACTTTTATATCAGTGTAATAAAATGTAGCCTATTAAAATATTAATATAAATAAATTATTGAGTTGTTAATTGCGCTGACATATCCGGAATAGGACGGGTGAGCTGGTTATTTAAATTTTGATTTTTTTCGACCTCCCCAATGATATTTCTGATTCCCACCTACTACATTTTTATTTTATTTTCGAATTTTTTCCAGTCTGTTCATAAATTCTTCTCCATCTTAGGAAAACAATTTTGAATGAGTTTTCCAAACTACAAACTACAGCCTACCTTTTTTTATTCCGGAGTAATCATGCAACTCTGTTAGAGATAAAAAAAAAGTTGTTTTTTTTTTAAGTTCTAACCTCTTGCCTCTCCTCCAAGACTTGCGAATGTCTCCCTCGCTTTCCGAATATCTGAACCTAGTTCCGGATATCCGATCGCTTCGGCTTCTTCAATCGCAGCTTCCAACGTATCCAAGTCTTTGAGTTTAATCGCCGACCGGAGTTGATCGCGAATCGAAGATGGAGTCGGTGACATAATTTCTGAGAATCAAGAAAGAGAGGACCAATACAGAAATATTGGGTTGAGTATATACTCGCATAGACAGAATAAAAGCCAGCCCAATTGTTAAAAATTGAAATTTATTCTTAAATGACTATGTCATCACTTTAGCAATATCAAAATCATATGATCTATATTAATTCCTTTTATTCTTTGCTGAAGGTTCATTCGAATATAACGAAACATATACGAGTTCAAATCTCACCGGAAGCTTATTTACAATACATACAGTTTATTTAGAGGATGTAGAATGACAATTTGGGAGCTGCGATAAGATTCAATTGAAATAAGATGAAAATGGATAGTATATGAAAATAATTACAATAATTCGAATACTATTAATTAACCAAATTAATCAACACTATTTACATTATTCGGACTATTGTCCTCATTTTTGTTGCATTATTTAAATATGGCGACAAAGATGAGGACAATAGTTCGAATAATGTAAATCGTATACATAATAACTCATCTCAGAAATATAGACAAATGCGAATTAATCAAATTATTTTCAAATACTATCAAAACCATCGGTTGTAAGAAGACAGCTGGTGAAATGTCTGGGAAGTGTTTTGACAGACAGCAGAAAATGTCAGAAATTCGAGATTTTGGAATAGCAAAAGGTGTCTTCCAAAACCTAAACAAAGTATTAAGGAAAACTTCGTTAGAAACAAAAGAAAGATTTCTGAATTGCTATTTGACATCGATCTTTCTATATTTTTTTTACTTAGTATCACCCTTTGAAAGGTAATAAAGCCACTAAAACACAAGAGTTTACACGGTAGACGAATTAGGAACAGAAACATTAATGAGTAGAAAGAGAAAGTAGTAATCAGGAGGACCGTAGATAACGATTGACATTGCATTTCAATATTTAATATTGCAGAGAATATTGGCCAATTTTCTCACAGATGAAGGGAATACCTGAGCCAGCTGAGCTGTGATTCTATAGAAAGTCGCCGATACTTTCATTAGATTGATGTTAAAAACGAGGGAAATGTAAGGAAAATTGGAAAAATACTTGTTCTAAGAATCAGCAAAAGTTACTTGACATTTCTGGAACACATAATGAAGAAAGACGACTTAGAAAATTCACACTCGCAGGACATATTGAAGGTAAGTGGACCAGAGAAGAAAAAGCGAATATCCTACCTAATAAGCTTATGTAAATGATGGTGAATCAGAAACAATTACAGTTAGTAAAGAGACAAACGTTACTTTCACTTACAAAAGATAGGTAACTATAGAGACACATTATCGTCTACGTCCTGAAGGGGCACGGCAGATAAAAGACGATCAAACAACCCTCTGAGAGGACTTATTCACTACGTTACTTTTTATCGATGATAATTAATTACAGAGAGGTAAATAATCTCTCTGTAATTAATTACAATATGTTAGAAACACAGGGTATGGCAGAAATACCCTCCCACATTTTAAACTGTCACCTGTGTAGTGCTAATAAACTTACGCAAGTGGCAATGATGTCTTTTTCTAGGTAATATCCTACCATGTAGGAGGTATTTTTCGGAGGTACATGTGGGAGGTATTGATGCTGCATCCTGTATAAAACCCAGTAAAAACATACAGCTAAAAAGCAATAAGATAAACTGGCAAAACTTTAGTTATGTAATACGAATATTTCTAAATTTGTCCGCTGTTAATTTGTCCTACCTTCAAAAACAATGATCTGCCTTCCGTATCGTCTTTCATCTTCGACGTCTTCAAGAACATCACGAGCCCGATTGATGTAAGGTCCCAGTTCCGACAAATTGGCAACTACGCATTCATTTATCACCCGTTCTAACTGGTCCTTGTCACCGTCTTTGATAGCAATTCTTAATTTCTCACGTAAAACTTGAGTCAAATTATCATCTGACAGCGCAAAAAGAAAGAAAAGTTCGTATAAAATACGGTAAAACGGAACCTGAGTGGGAAAAATGTCGAAATTGAAAACTATTATCTGCCACTTATAAAAACGAAAAAGAGATAATTGACTAATGACTTCATAATGTCTCTCGTACTTCATGAGCATGATCAGTGTCAGACTTTGAAAGGAAACTAACAGTCAATTCATATTTGTAATAAGAAAATGCCATATAACTTGAATAGAGGAATTCCTCTTTCAGCTTTGAACTGTAGGAAGGTAGATTTGACGAAAGAAAATGATATTGAAAAATCTGCGATAGTTTAGATGGAGAATTTGAAAATGAATTTTCTAATATCTTTTAAGAGCTTTCGGCTTTTGAAAGCCATTATCAAAGAGTTCACTGTTAGGGTTATATATATATATATATATATATATATATGTTTGTGTGCATTATTTGTGCGCATGAATTTTTCAACCGATCAAACGGGTTCACTGGTAAATATATAGGTAAATAATAAATCATGCAGCAGTGAAAGTCGTTCTTCTTGTTTTGTAGAGTTGAGATAATATTTTAATATTTAACCCATATGCTCTTAGCGACATTTTAAATTGACCACTTCCTTATATCGAAATTATAATGCTAAACTATAATTTTTAAAGTGAAGACTTCACTGAAATATGTTGGGAATTTTCAAGTTTTTCACCTGAAATCAAGAAAATGCCAACTTTAAGTAAAATAGACGCAATATATACAAAAAAGAAGGAGTCAGTTTAAAGTGACACGAGTCAGATATAGATTCAACACGACGCCTTCTTTTGATTTCAACGTCTAAACTATGATTTTGGAAACTGAAAATTTCCATGAAAAATATTAGAAATTTCCAAGTTATCATATACGATCACGATAATATTACCAATAAGAAAACTGGTCACAATATATAGGGAAAAAAAAGGCATCAGTTCAAACTGAGGCCTGGGAGGGAATTTGGTTTACAAAATGAAAGTAAACTTGTTAGAGTCAACCAAGATTAGAAATAAAAGATCCAACAATCACCCCAACCTTTTTGAGAAGTTGTTTCCATAGATTTTAGAATGTTTCTGGCGCGCTGTACAGATGAGTCTAACTCAGGAAAACCAGCAAAAACACACTGGTTGATGATATTCTCTACCATATCACGATCTCCAATACGAAGAGCGGATTCAAGTTTCCTTCGTAATTCCTCAGGCGTTTTGTTGCCTAAAAAGCAAAGTTCAAATCATATCAACTAGGAGGTAATTCCATTCAGTTAGTTCTCATTCATCGACTGTAATCTTTTAGCAATGAATATAGAACTCTATTTGATAGACCAGATGGTGTGAGCAGAGATTGGACTTTTCATGGAAAAAAACAGGCAACACATGTTAGAAAGTGAAAGGGAAACTTTTGAATAAATATTTAGTACCAGTGTTGTAGGTAATAAAAGTATAAGTACCTTCAAAGTGGATTCTGGTCCAAAGATAAATGCTGAGAATTATTTAACCTCTTGAACAAAGTAGAAGTCACAACCAAGAAGCTTCATGCTAAAGATTTATATTCATACAAATAAATACTATTTCGCGTTCTGAAAAGTTAACAACTGTCTACGTTAACAAAAAAATTTCAAAGGCACCAAATTAATAAATGTTTCCTAAACACTCCAAATATTAAACCCACAGAAAATTTATGGTCCGCTCTTAATAAATATCTGGGAAGTAATACAAACCTTTTCAATTTTTTATCGTAAAAGCCGTAAAAATCAAACAAATCAATAATTTAAAAACTAGCGAAATTTATAGAATATCAATGTGTTGATAAAATATCAGTTGAATTTATAAATAAAATATCATGCTGCACTTTGCTTAATAAAAATGGTATCACCTCAAACAATTTATTATAAATGTTAAAAATAGATAAATTGAAAATCGCACGTATAGATTACATATATAGTGACATTTTAGCAGCATCAGTTGAAACATTGAAAAGCATAAAAAATCTGACATAGATAGATAGATAGATAGATAGATAGATAGATATGAACAGACATATAGATATGAACAGACATAGATAGATATGAACAGACATAGATAGATAGATAGATAGATAGATAGATAGATAGATAGATAGATAGATAGATAGATAGATAGATAGATAAGCAAGTGATTATATATAATCCAGATACAACATAAGAACAAAACTTCCAACAATTCTAACCTGCGCTTCCTCTTCCTATACTTTCCAGAGTGTCTCTGGCCTTACGAAGATTCGAATTCACTTCTGGAAGGGCTGCTTTTTCCGCCTCTTCTTTTGCACCTCGGAGATCTTGTACGCCTTTTGAAGGAATTGCTTTCTTCGCTTTATCGTGTAAATTGTCAGAAGTGAGGTTGAGAGTATCTAGCAAAAGCAACACCAACTCATTTAATACATCTGTAAAGCCATATAGCTTTAACAGTTTTAGATCAATGTGATTGTTTACCCAATTCTCAAAATCATTCATGATTACTTATTATTCCGTCGATTTTCTGTTCATTTTTGTCTGGATTTCTGAGACGAGATGTTGATCTTTGACAATGTTATTTTATTATCCCTAGTCTGGTGCATTTATATTTACACAAATGTTCTTTAAATGGCACGAATCTATCTTTCCTCCCCACAACCTGTAGGTGAAATAGCAGACTATACAGGTTCGCTACTTTTTGGTGTTAGCAACTCTAAAAAGATGGAAGACTCTGGATTCATAACCATGAAACAATTCCACTCTTCCCTATGACGTCATGGCAATTCATAGATAATTTAAAATATATAAGTGTTGAGCTATGGTTACTTTTCATTATGAAGGGATATGGCATGATTGTTTTCCATTATTACATCGTTACAATTTATCTAACTTCTGGCTTTTCTTGCTTATCTATATCAGTGATTCTCAACCATAGAATATTACAGTGGGTCCACACAAAATTAGATAATCGAGGGTTCACGGTAATATTTTAGTGGCCCAGAGAGAAGTTTCACTTCGGAACGGTCGTTACAACTGAGAATTGTAATTTACGCAGTAATCTGCGCCATATTAAAATACTAAAAATAGAAAAACAACTCTAAAACTAGAAGAAACCTAGATCAAGCTATGTACATTAGCGTCCCTTTTACTGTACCATGTTTTGATTGTAAAAAAAAATACATTGGTTTATTATAAGTTATTCTGCTAGTGTACATAAATGTTCCATATATTAGGTTGGTGCAAAAATAATGACGTAATAATGTCGTTTTTTGACGTAACGTCAAAAAACGACATTATTACGTCATTATTTTTGCACCAACCTAATAATTTAGTTAAATACAAGTTTATTTTCATTAAATTAGTTTTACTTCAAAATAAAGCATATACGTTTACTATTTCTATAATACAATTCCTAAAGCTTTCTATTAGTAAAAAGCTTTTCTTCATTGAATGGTTATGGAGATACCTCCCTATTCCGCGCCGCCAAAAAAAAAAGAAATAGGAATACTAAATGTGGTCCATCGGTAAAAAAAAGTTTAAGAACCACTTGACTATATCATTCAGTAAATATCCGGGAATGATGAACAGGGGTCTTCTTTTTTTTTTTTTTTATCCCAAAGATTTTTTGTTTCGTTATTTTATCTCTCTAACCGGTGGCGCCCTAATCAGGGAAATTCTAAACTTGTGACTGGCATTTATATGTTGTAATGCCGACCTGCTTCTCCAGTGAGCCATTTTTCTTACATCCAGGAACTGAATTCGCCTTTCTCAGGGAAGAAGTTGAGCGGTTTTGTTCATAAGAGTATCTAGCATGATTATTCATTTTTAGAGAAATACCAGAACAGGTACGTATATGAATGATAATGCACTCAATCAAGTAACTCTGTATGATGTTCTCGAAAGTCTATATACATCAAAGAGAAATCGGAGAATAGGGTGACGCAAACTTTATGCCAGAAACAAAGATGGAAAAAACCGGACATTAAAACTCTTTAATATTATAATGACAGATTCTTTTCTGCAATATACTTTGGGTGTACATCTTTAGTAAATGAGAAAAATACGAATTAAAAAAGAAAAATGAATGACACAAATTAGACATAATACGTCAGGGGAAGAAGAGAACTGATTAGCCCACCTTTTTTCGGCATTTCTTTCAAATCTTCGAAAAGTTTTCTTGCTCGCTGTACAGGAGAATCAAGCTCTGGCATGCCAGCAGCTACACATTCATTAATGACACTTTCCAAATTCTCTTTGTCGCCAGCCTGCATAGCTTTTCGTAGTTTCTTACGTAGTTTTTCAGATGATAATATTCCTAGCGGATTAGACACATTTGATATTAATAAAAGCCCAACTCCATTGATCGTAGGATTCACAACTTATTCCAAAGCAACCTTTTATAATAACAATAATTCTTTTTATTTATTTATATTTTTTGTTTGTTTTCTAAGATGGCGGCGATAAAATTCACACAAGATAGGTTCTAAAAGATTAAACGAGATCGTTAAGAACGCAATATCAGAGTAAACAGCGAAAATCTTCAAAAGATATCCACAGAAAAATATTTAGATGTTAACTTAAATATTATTTAACAGATTTGCATATATATACCGTAGAAATTGACCAGAGTATTTGATACTAATATTTCTGGAAGAATTATTCTTATACAGATGTTTTAGTGCGCAAACCTTAGTTCAGAGACAGATCCATTTCGCCTCCGTCAAAGAAATGTTTATTTATTTCCCAATATATAAATACAGCAAAATTCCCATACAAATGTCTAAGTTCACCACCAAAATTTATCTAGGGTTTCCTTTGCTTGCTGTAACTATCTTTTCCTTCTATAGTAAGTTTCTCACGCAAACTCACAGAAGACCAATTATGATAACATTACTTTTTATTAATTAATGAAGTTCCTTTATCTAATGAATAATAGAATATATTTATTATTTGTCATTCAGGGAAATAAGGCCTGATCATACCTGACCTTGACACCGCATAAAAAAAAATTCTAACCTCCGCGTCCTCCTCCTAGACTTTCCAATGTTTCCCTGGCTTCCTGAAGATCACAGCTCAGTTCTGGATATCTCGCAGCTTCACATTCTTCAATAGCTGCTTGCAACGCATTTATATCTTTTCCTCTCACAGCTTCGGCAATATTTTCGCGTAACAAAACTGCTGATTTGATATCTGACAAGTGAAACAATCATCAAAACAGATAGAGTCGAATTCACACACTTGTTTATTGAATAATGAAAATATATGAAATTTTACAATTTATAAAAAAGAAAAATAAATTTCCCTAGCATCAAAAAGAACGTTAAAAATAACATTGATGGCCAACAGTAGTCTTTTATTCGTAATATATCTTGAAAATAAATGAACTTTGGATGTAATGATGGTATCATTGGAATAACAGGGAGAATGGAAAAAAAAAGATGTAATCATTTTTAGAGGATATCTTGAAGTGTGAACTTTCACTTCATCTACAAAGAATCTCTAAAAGCGTTCTTACATTTCGACATTACATCAATATGAATAATAAAGTCTAGTCAGGGAGATAATAACATACACAGTGTTATGCGAAAATATACGACATCATGTACATCCATTTAATCCAATCAGAACATCGCTAAACACTTTGCTAAACACTTTCTGCTTTTATGTCAACAAAGACGGACTCCTATATAATAATATAATATAATAACTCCTATATAATAATATAATATAATAACATCACTAAACACTTTGCTAAACACTTTGCTGCTTTTATGTCAGCAAAGACGGACTCCTATATATTAGGTTGGTGCAAAAATAATATATTTTTCGACGTTAAAAAATACGTCAAAAAACGATATTATTTTTGCACCAACCTAATAATAATATAATAACCATCCGTGAATAACCAGGGAGAAATAATCAAATGGCGGTTAAAACGATGATTGCTAATTATTTCCTATACGCCAATAATATTAAGTAAATTTATAGAATAGGTTCAATCCACAGTAATAAGGATAGTAAAAGAAAGGAATAACCTTGTGTCATAAAAAGCATATATATATATATATATATATATATTGATTTAAACATTATCGATTAATTTATATATATATATATATAACATTGTTGATTTAAACATTATCGATTAATTTATATATATATAAATTAATCGATAATGTTTAAATCAACAATGTTATATATATATAAACATTATCGATTAATTTATATATATATATATATATATATATATATATATATATATATATAAATTAATCGATAATGTTTAAATCAACGGAAAATAAAACAATAGAGTGTAAATTCTAACCTCCACTTCCGCCGCGTAGAATGTCTAAGTGTCTTCGAGCCTTTTCGATGTCAGTGTCTAAGTCTGGCATTCCAGCCGATACACATTCAGTGATTACTGTGTCAAGTAGAAATTTGTCTTGTTTTTTCATGGCTTCATTGAGTTTTTCTCTCAAGCTCTCCACACTTGTCTTTCCTAATAAGAAAACGTTTCCCAGAAACAAACAGAGTCAATTCGATTTGGTATTACACTCAATTAAAATAGGGTTCATTCTCACAAAATATCAACAGAGACGGAGAGGAAATTGCTAGAGTGAAATCTAAGAGAAAGCGCTAACCTCCAAGACCGCCTCCTAAACTTTGAAGGGCCTCTCTTGCTTTCCGTAGCACTGAGCTCAGTTCTGGCAATGCAGCCTGCTCAGCACCTTCGATCATTCTTTCCAGACTGTCTCTATCTTTTGCTTCGGTCGCTTTCTCAAGTTGATCTCGTAACACGCGTACTGATTTCGTCTGCGTTTCTAATAATAACATGTATTTAGCTTATATTAAATGTGAAATGACAAAGTAAAATATTTTGTCTTATAGATAGATAGATAGATAGATAGATAGATAGATAGATAGATAGATAGATAGATAGATAGACAGATAGCATGAATATAAGGTTAAGTAGATAGATAATGAGATATTAGAAAAAAATTAAATGATGAAGACGAAATCGCTTCTTCTATGGATAGATTGAGAAATAGAAAGATAAGCAAATTTCTTCAATGTATCTTTAATTATTTATATTCCAAAGACCAAAACAAAATTTTCAAAAATAACGTGCATATTTTTTACCAGATCAGGTAGTGGAATTTTGATTGAGTAAATTATACGTTTGCATAAGAAGCACTTTTTGATATTGAAACTGAAATAATTTAAAACATTCAGTCCGTTTATACATTTTCTACTAATGAAATAATTTTGCATGAGCATAAATTGAAATTCATGGAAATCATGTAATCCACAAAGAACGCACCTTGTGCATCGGCGTATTCGCTAGCAGTAACGGTACGTCTCGCCTCTTCGATGACATTGTCCAGTTCTGGAATACCTGCCGCTACACATTCACTAATCACATTTTCTAAAATATCCTTATCCCCTCCTCTCATGGCTGTTGTCAGTTTGTCTCTTAGAGCTTCTGGTGATAGCGTACCTATAATTTGAAAGCCATCGAGCACCAGTCACATTTCCAAAGAGATATATTGGGTTGGTGCATAATTAACAGGCGTTTTTGTAGGTGAGTTATTTGTTAATAAAAATTGTGGTTTGCTTACTTTTTTAATAAAAATATTGTTTTATTTTCTGTTTATACAAATGTGTGTCAATAATCATATGCTCCGGAATAATCATTTTAAAATGTTACTGTTGAATTGTTATGTTTCATTTTGCATAATAAATATAGTTGTAAAACGCCTGATAATTATGCACCAAAACGATAGATATATTTCTAATCCTATCAAACACCATAGATTAAATAAAAGATTAAATATCTAAACGAAAAGAAAAAGCATTTATTTCGTGTTTCCTTATCCTATTAATAACTTTCTTAATGTATGTTTTTTTTCCAGATAAAAAAGAGAAATCCTGTGCGAATCAGTATTTGGAAACATTGTTAATAGTTGATTTTAGACATATGCATATAATTTTCTTTAATGATGGATCAGTTACAAAATATTTGGAATAACAACGGATCAAATAATTCTATTTCTATGGACACTTTCAAAATGCATTCCTAACAAACGAAGAAATACCGTATCATGAAACTATGGAAGACTAACCTCCTCGACCGCCACCGAGTTTTTGTAAAGAACCTCTTGCTTTACGAAGGTCAGTGGCTATCTCCGGATATCTGGCCGCCTCAGCTTCTGAAATGGCTTTATCCAAAGCTTTAATATCCTTTTGCCTGGTAGCCATGGTCAGCTGATCACGCAAAGTGTCTGCAGATTTCACATCTGACGAACAAGTTAAAATGAAATATAAACATTTGAAATAAGACAGAGAAATCAGGATATACCTCAGAACTATCGCAAGATGTTTTTAAAAAAAAAGCTATAATTCTAACCTCCAGTGCCACCACGAAGAATGTCTGCTACACTCCGAGCCTTCTGAATATCAGGCATCAGTTCTGGCATTCCGGCTGACACACATTCACTGATCACTTTCTCCAAGGCGATTCTGTCTTTACCTTTCATTGCTTCATCCAATTTACCACGCAGACCCGCAACAGTTTTAGTTCCTAGTAAGCAACAATCACCATATGTAAGACAAATGCAAATTGAACCGTATTCAAGAAAAGAAGTAAAATTTAGGTTTATTAAAGTAATCAATTCCAACTGAAATCTAACCTCCACGTCCACCTCCAAGACTTTCCAGTGTGTCTCTGGCTTTGCGTAAATCGGAACTCACTTCTGGAAGGGCTGCTTTTTCAGCCTCTTCTATCAGAGTTTGCAGATCACTGATATCTTTTGAGGCGATGGCTTTCTTCAGTTTGTCGCGGATATTGTCAGGACTAACCCAGAGAATTTCTAGCAAAAGCAACAATAAAATAAACTAAAATATTGCAAAAAAATGGAAATACATATTTTGCACCAAACTCACAATATTTCTCTTTCAAAATCTCAAAAAATATCCACATTGATATATCTTGAACATTTCATGATATATAAATGAATATCAACGTCTACTGATTGCAGTTCGTTGGAAGAGAACAATTAAGACTGAGTAAAAAAGTAATGCAATTTGTTTTATTATATAAGAAATAATGAAATCGGTCATACATATCGTGAATCAATATATAGCTATACATCACAGATGCATACCCCTGCATCTTAATATAGTCATCATCTCTTTCAACGGTAGTGTTACATCTATAAATGAGTGCTTTTTTCATCATTTTGTACGCATCATGCGGCTATTGACGTAGCCAGTTCCTTACATCAGTTTTCCATTCTTTATCACCACCTTGAGTGTCACTTTTTATTGTACCAAAGAGATGGGAGCCTGAAGGTGGTAGGTCAGGTTGTAATAAAAAAATTGAAAACAGCAGTAAGGTATTGGTTACATAAGTAGAAAGCTGATTTTCTTTACGAAGCTGAGATACATGCTCACATTCGTAGGTGGAAGAATGCCATTGAAAGTGGCGGTGAATATGATGGGAAGAAGGGATGTTGACCCATGATGTATAGCTATATCTTGATGTATGATATGTTTGATTGTGTTCCTTGTTGATTATATAATAAAGCAGATTATATATATATATATATATATATATATATATATATATATATATATATATGTATCCTTGTGCAGGTATGCAGAAAATAGAAAAGAACACGTTGGGTGCATAATCCGGGGTTCCTTAGTATTTTTGTTTTTATTTTTAAAAAACAGTGCTCCATACAGAAGTAGAGCTTATATTATAATAATATTTTTTGTTTAAAAATATGATTCCTTCGCTACATAAGAGTTACATGAGAACTCTTATGTAGCGAAGGAATCATATTTTTAAACAAAAAATATTATTATATTATATATATATATATATATATATATATATATATATATATATATATATATATAGCCATATAAATATTGAAACATATACATGTGTAAAAGAAGGCAAATATTCAAATGCGTCAACTACTCAAGAATACCGGGACGAAGCCCGAATTGCCCACCTCTTGTCGGCATTTCTTCCAAGTCTTCAAGAAGTCTTCTGGCTCGCTGTACAGAAGAATCAAGCTCTGGCATACCAGCAGCCACACATTCATTAATGACCCCTTCCAAGTTTTCTCTGTCGCCATCTTGCATTGCCTTTCTTAGTTCGTCACGTAGTTTTTCAGAGGATAACTTTCCTAGCGGGTTAAATACATTTGATATTAATAAACGCCCAACTCTGATGATCGTATGATTCACAACTTATTCCAAAATAACCTGTTTGTAATAACAATAATTCTTCTTTTTTTTTTTTTGCTTTGTAAGATGGCGGCGATAAATTTCACACAAGATAGATTCTAAAGGATTAAACGTGATCGTTGAGAACGCAATATCAGAGTAAACATCGAAAATCTTCAAAAGATATCCACAACAAAATATTTAGAAAAATGATGTTAACTTAAATATTATTTAACATATTTACATACATATACCGTAGAAATTGACCAGCGTATTTGATACTAATATTTTTGGAAGGATTATTATTATTATTAATCTATTTTATATTATTATTATTATTATTATTATTATTATTATTATTATATTACCATATTATTATTACTATTATTATTATATTTTATATTATTATTATTTTATATTATTATTTTTATATTATTATTTTATATTATGTTATTATCACTAATATTATTATATTATTATTATATTGTATTATTATATTATATTATTATTATATAAAATTATTATATCAAATTATCATTATCTATTATTTTATACTATTATTATATTATTATAATTATATTATTATGTTATTATTATATTATTATATTTTATTATGATTATATATTATTATTGTTATATTATATTATTATATTATATTATGATTATATTATTATTATTATTGTTATATTATATTATTATATTATATTATGATTATATTATTATTATTATTATTATTATATTATATTATTATATTATGATTATATTATGATTATATTATTATTATTATTGTTATATTATATTATTATATTATATTATGATTATATTATTATTATTATTATTATATTATATTATATTATATTATATTATTATATTATATTATGATTATATTATTATTATTATTATTATTATTATTATTATTATTATTATTATTATTATTATTATTAATAATATATTTCTGATACAGGTGGTTTAGTGTACACACATTATTTCAGCCATCAATCCATTGAATTAGCCTTCGTCAAAGCGAAAGTTGTTTATTTTCCCCAGTTTATAAATATAGCAAAACTTCCATACTAATCTCCATGTCCTCCACTCAATTTTCTCTAGGGTTTCACTTGTTTCTTATATTGCATTTACGTCTTTTACTTTCATTACAAGTTTCTCACACAAACTCACAGAAGACTAATTGTGATAATTATTTTTCTTCTTTTTCTAAGAAAGGCTGAAAAACTTCTCACAATATATTTTCTAATGTATAAGATAAAATAAAAAGTTATGAATGATAAATACGAATATCCATAGAATTCAAAATTTAAGCCTATATCTGACAAATATATTAACTTCAAAATTATCAAACGGATTCACTGAAAGCTACGATAAAATCTGACTAGCACTCATTTGATATCCTCCTAATATTTGTGCAATAAATATAACTTTTCAGATCGTTTTCTTGTAAGAATTACGACTTAATTCGATAAAATATCTTTTGATTTGGCCTTGTCATAAAAAATATAATTTTTTCTTTCAATCAGTAAAACAGATTACTAACCTCCACGCCCACCTCCTAAATTTTCAAGAGTTTCCCTTGCTTCCTGCAGATCACAACTCAATTCTGGATATCGGGCATTTTCACATTCTTCAATAGCTTCCTGCAGTGCCTTCACATCTTTTCCTTTCATAGCCTCAGCAAGTTTCTCACGCAAACTCGCAGAAGATTTTACATCTGACAAGCAAACCCAATATACACACTTATAAAAGTGCTCGATAAAAAATACAACCCACCACCCCCGCCCAAAAACGCATATTTTCTAATGCATAAGATAAAATAAAAAATTTTCTTTATATTTAATATATGAAATGGGGTTTACATAGTAATGAATTATTTATATCAAAAATATTTCTAACTACAATGGATCTATGAAAATCAGTTATAAGTTAGAGAAACCTGATTTCATTTAACCAAAATATATTAAAAAAAATATACGTAAACGTAACTAAACAGAACCAATTTATATATAACCAACCAAATTCAATTATATTACTTTAAAAAAATAATAAATAATTTTAAATTTACAGCGAGTATCACAGGCAATAAATTCTAACCTCCACTTCCTCCGCGTAGAATGTCTAATTGTCTTCGAGCCTTTTCGATGTCAGCGTCTAATTCTGGAATTCCAGCCGATACGCATTCAGTGATTAATTTGCTAAGTAGGGATTTATCTTCTTTCCTCATGGCTTCATTTAGTTTTTCTCTTAAACTGTCCGCACTTGTCTTTCCTAATAAGAAAACGTTTAATAGAAACTGTTAATTCGATTTTACTTTGATATTCTACTCAAAGCAAACACAATTCAGTCTCGCTGAATAGCAACAAAAAACTGAAGGAAAATAGTCAGAAATGAATCTAAGAGAAAGCGCTAACCTCCAAGACCGCCTCCTAAACTTTGAAGGGCCTCTCTTGCTTTCCGTAGCACTGAGCTCAATTCTGGCAATGCAGCCTGCTCAGCTCCTTCGATCATTCTTTCCAGACTGTCTTTATCTTTTGTTTCGGTAGCTTTCTCAAGTTGATCTCGTAACGCCCGTACGGATTTCGCTGGCTTTTCTAATAACGGCAAATAACGTCAAACAATTTAGTTTATATTAAAAGAGAGATAGACGGACCAAATATATTTTTATTTCGTTTATGATAGATAGATAGATAGATAGATAGATAGATAGATAGATAAAACTAAATATAAGTTGTTGGTGCTATTTTTCATTTTATAAATGAAACAAATATCTGTCCATATTTCTGAGATGAGGTATTATGTACACTATTTACATTTTTCGGACTATTGTCCTCATCTTTGTTGCCATATTTATTACAACGTTTCAGTCATTGTACACTCCGGTCTACTTCAGGTGGTTGGAATGCCGAACTGAACCCATTACTTCGCTCGTTGGGGTAGAGTGCTCTAGTTCCACGTGTCATGTCTAATGTATGTCAGATATCAGTCATCTCCTGTTAATTACCCTCTCCAAGTTCTCCACCGCCTTAACCAGGTGTTGAACTCGCAACTCTTTGGATCCTGTCATTGGATCTAACCAACGCCTTTATCCACTGTGCCATGTGTCCTTAAGAATAAAGGACCCAAAGAAGCCAAAGAGTTGTGAAACAAATATTTTTCATAAAATTATAAATCATATATATATATATATATATATATATATATATATATATATATATATATATATATATATATATATATATATATATATATATATATATATATATATACTTTGAATTCTGATATTTATTAAGAATGAAGAAAGATGAAATGCAAAATTTCCATTTGAAGGATTAAGGAATTTTTGTTAAATCTCTAACGATTACGATTTTCATCTATCACTACCGAATATTCCTCAAATCTAACCGACTAAAATATATGTCATGAAGAAGTCCCTATTTTTAACAAATATAAGATATTCCACAAAATCATACAATTTAAAGCTACATATGTACAGCATTAAACAATTAGCCTTATAGGATTCCTAAAAATCACAGCCGGCACAAAGAACGCACCTTGATCTCCGGCGTATCCCCTAGCAATGAGAGTACCTCTAGCCTCTTCGATGACACGATCCAATTCTGGTATTCCAGCGGCTACACACTCACTAATCACATTCTGTAAAATGTCACTATCACCTCCCCGCATGGCTGTAACCAGTTTGCCTCGTAATGCTTTCGTTGATAGTGCACCTAAAATATTAAAATTATCAAACACACATCAATTTTACAACCAATTTAATTTATGCACGCCTTCTCATATTACAACAGAAAAGATTACATCTATTTTTCTTCTTCAAAACAACGTTTGTCATTATTGTTTTTCATTGATTATTATGTGTATATTTCTAGACAGAGGTAAACAGCGTGCTTTAAAATAAACTAAAATAGACTCCATATGTTTCTTTTTCAATCGATAATCATCAACATAAACGATCGTAATTTGTCTTTCGCGTAAGCACACACACGCACACACAAACATTTACAAACACACACATATTAAATGTACTTGATCATTAAGAAAATAATACATCAAGTGCTAAAACATATGCAGATATTGCATGTAAATTAATACCGTTTTTCGAAGTTTAACAAAAGTAAACATTCCGGAGAGTAAACCTTTGAAAAACTAACCTCCTTGACCGCCACCGAGTTTCTGTAAAGAATCTCGGGCTTTACGAAGGTCAGTGGCTAATTCTGGGTATCTGGCAACTTCAGCTTCTCCAATGGCTTTATCCAAAGCCTTAATGTCTTTTTGGCTGATAGCCATTGTCAGTTGGTCACGCAAAGTGTCTGCAGATTTCACATCTACCGAAAAAAATGAGTTAGATAAAGTATGTAAAAGAAGAAAAATATCAAGAAATTCCTAAAATTAATTGCACAATTTTTTATAAATAAATAAATAAATCTAACCTCCAGTGCCACCTCGAAGAATGTCTGCTACACTTCGAGCCTTCTGGATATCAGACGTTAATTCTGGCATACCGGCTGAGATACATTCACTTATCACTTTCTCCAAAACGGTTCCGTCTTTCTTTTTTATTGCTTCATCCAGTTTATCACGCAGACCCACAACAGTTTTAATTCCTAATAAGCAATGATTACCAAGAATAAGTCAACGATGAATAGGCATACAATTAAGAAAATACACACAATTCTGCGTTACTCAAACAATGAATTTTGATTGAAATCTAACCTCCACGTCCGCCTCCCAGACTTTGCAGTATGTCTCTGGCTTTGATTAACTCGAAACTCACTTCTGGAAGCGCAACTCTTTCGGCTTCTTCTATCACACTTTCAAGATCACTTACGTCTGTTGAGTCAATGGCTTTCATCAGTTTGTCGCGCATATTGTCAGGACTAACCCATAGTGTTTCTAGAAAACGTCACAAAATATCAAATGAAATGTTTCTATATATAATCAGACTTGTTCTACTTTAAAAATAAAAGAAAATTTCTCTCTTAGAATCTACATCAATGTTATTCTTTACCTTGAAAATGTTATTATAAATAGATAAACCCTAAATTCTATGATCTGAATGATATTCCATACAAGGGAATATATATATATATATATATATATATATACATATATATATATATATATATATATATATATATATATGTGTGTGTGTGTGTGTGTGTGCGCGCGCGCGTGTGTGTGTATGTGGGGGAATCAAACATGAATAGGAATCCAACGGAATGATAAGTTAAGGAACAAATGCGATATATATATATATATATATATATATATATATATATATATATATATATATATTCCATTTTTATATACGATTTTAAGCCTGTTTAAAATTTTTAATGAAATATAGAAAACAGTCCTAACCATAAAATGAAACATTCAATGCCCACCTTTTCTCGGCAATTGTTCCAAGTCTTCGAAAATTCTTCTTGCTCGCTGTACAGAAGAATCAAGTTCTGGCATGCCAGCCGCTACACATTCATTAATAACACTTTCCAAATTCTCTCTGTCACCATCTTGAATTGCTTTTCTTAGTTTGTCACGTAGTATTTCAGACGATAAATTTCCTAATGGATAAGACGCACTTTATTTAAATAAACGGTTCATTCGATTCATTTCTCTGTCTTTCAATCTATAATAAGAGTATTTCTTTTGTTTAGCTAAATTTATCCGCAAAAAAATGAGCCCGGTATTTTTCTATAGTTTAAAAATGGCGATTTACATAAATCAACATTCAGCGTAAGTGTTTAAAATATTCAAAAGATATCCAAAATGATCGATCTCGGAAATATTTTTAACATGCAAATTGTTTATTAATTAAATTATCGACCTTATTAGCCTTCAACATTTGAAATATGGCTTATTTCCAACTATATAAACTTAATCCATTCAATACTGACCTCCGCGTCCACCACCCATTCGTTCTAGCGTTTCCCTTGCATCCTTTAGATCACAACTCAGTTCTGGATATCTCGCAGCTTCACATTCTTCAATAGCTTTTTGTAACGACGTCACATCTTTTGCTTTCACGGCCTCGGCGAGTTGCTCGCGCAGACTCAACGCAGATTTAACATCTGATAAGTGAAACCAATATTAATACTTATTTAACAGCGCGACACGAAACATTTTCAATGTGAAAATATCTTCTACGACTCATAACAACAGCTGCCTGTTTTTAAACTTATTATCGGCAAGAAATGATAATTTTTTTCACATAAAAATTATTGTCCTGAAATGGATCCCAAAAGGAATACGTAAGGGAAAACGATTTCCAAAAAAGGAACAGATATTACGTGAAAATTTATTAAAAGTCAGTTTATCTTTAGAATAACCGTGTAAGATAAAATCGAGAAGACGAAACTTATCATCAAAACTTTCCTAAAGCATACTTTGATTGTTGAGGCAAATGGTTTTGCGTTCAATGACTATATAAATAGTTATGTTCAGTAGTATCAAGTCAGAGAGAAAATTAGATTTTAGCGATGTTTTTATAAGAACAAAATTACACACGCTTGGGAGATAAAACATTTGCTTTCAAGAGACAATTCTAACCTACAATGAATCTATTGAAATGTCTTTCAAGCTAAATATGTATAAATCATTTCACTTAATAAAAATATATCTGAATAAAACAAATGTTTTAAATCAATTCGATTATAAAATTTATAGTTTATAAATAACCGATTATATGTCAACTGCATAAAAGTTAAACACATAATCAATAATTTCAAATTTACAGCGAGAACTGACATTAGGCAATAAATTCTAACCTCCACTTCCTCCGCGTAGAATGTCTAATTGTCTTCGAGCCTTGTCAATGTCGGCGTCTAATTCTGGAATTCCAGCCGATACGCATTCAGTGATTAATTTGCTAAGTAGGGATTTATCTTCTTTCCTCATGGCTTCATTTAGTTTTTCTCTTAAACTGTCCGCACCTATCTTTCCTAAAAAGAAAACGTTTAATAGAAACCGTTACTTCGATTTACTTTGATATTCTACTCAAAGCGAACACAGTTCAGTCTCGCGGAATAGCAACAAAAAACTGAAGGAAAATTTTCAGGAAAGAATCTAAGAGAAAGCGCTAACCTCCAAGACTGCCTCCTAAACTTTGAAGGGCCTCTCTTGCTTTCCGTAGCACTGAGCTCAATTCTGGCAATGCAGCCTGCTCAGCTCCTTCGATCGTTCTTTCCAGGCTGTCTCTATCTTTGGCTTCGGTTGCTTTCTCAAGTTGATCTCGTAACGCCCGAACAGATTTCGTTGGCTTTTCTAATAACAACAAACATTTAGGGTATATAAAAAAATAACAAAGACCAAGAAAATGTTTTTCGTTAAAAAGAGCGATAGATAGATAGATAGAAACTTTAACGAAATACATAATCGTTTTCTAATGCCTACATTTCCACTAGTTAATGACCTATATAAAATACTGAATTTGAGTAAACTTGGTATTGAATACTTAAGAATGAAGTACTTAGGAATTAAAAGTTGTATTAGTGCGGCATTAATCATTTTTACAGCATTCATAGAAATCAATTATGCGCTAAGAACACACCTTTTTTTGCAGCGGCGTATTCCCTAGCCATGAGAGTGCCTCTGGCCTCTTCGATGATACTATCCAGTTCTGGCATTCCAGCAGCAACACACTCGCTAATAACATGGCCTAAAATGTCTTTATCACCTCCTCTCATTGCTGTAGCTAGTGTGCTTCGTAATACCTCTGGTGATAACGTACCTAAAATTTTAAAAACCAACATATTACCAATCAATTTCAAACATGTTTTTTATCTCATATAGCATCTCAGATAAATGATTGGATAATTCTTCCATATTCAGAAAATTAGACCAATTGATTACAGTATTTCTATAGATTTTCATTCACTAATTATCATTTGTGTAGGTTAAAGGTTGGTAAGCAATAATACTTTACAACAGATTGTAAAATAACAGATTCTACGAAAATTAAACATTGTCATAACAATAATAAAATCCGAATTCGTATAGACATAGAAGTTTTCTAATTATCGAAAAACTAAAAATATCAAATACAACACTATATATGTAGAGATAATTTAATGGCCAACGTTAGGCATTGCTTACCGAATCTGACATTCGAATAAATTTCATAGAATAAGAATTTTACAAAACTAACCTCCTTGACCACCACCGAGTTTCTGCAGAGCATCTCGGGCTTTACGAAGGTCGGAGGTTATCTCTGGGTATCTGGCTACCTCAGCATCTGCAATGGCTTTATCCAAAGCTTTAATGTCCTTTTGTCTGATTGCCATTGTCAATTGGTCACGCAAAGTATCTGCAGATTTCACATCTGACGAACAAGTTAAAATGAAATATAAATATTTGTACTGAATAAAAAATTTCTAAAACCAATTTCAAAACATTTTGCTAAAAAAAATACCAATCTAACCTCCAGTGCCACCACGAAGAATGTCAGCTACACTTCGTGCCTTCTGGATATCAGCAGCTAGTTCTGGCATCCCAGTTGACACACATTCGCTGATCACTTTCTCCAACACAATTCTGTCTTTACTTTTCATTGCTTCATTCAGTTTATCACGCAGACCCGCAACAGTTTTAATTCCTAACAAGCAACAATAAGCAAGAATAAACCAACGAGCAATCGAAAATTATTTAAGAAAATGCACAAAATTCGAATTTATTAAAGCAATTATTTCTGACTGAAATCTAACCTCCACGTCCGCCTCCCAGATTTTCCAGTGTGTCTCTGGCTTTGCGTAAATCGGAACTCACTTCTGGGAGGGCGGCTTTTTCAGCCTCTTGTATTACACTTTGCAGATCACTTACATCTTTCGAGGAGATGGCTTTCTTCAATTTGTCACGTATATTGTCAGGACTGACCCATAGTGATTCTGACAAATGCAACAAGAAAATAAGCTGAAATTTACTATAAATATGAGAATGATCCTGTATCAGAAGCAACAAACATGTTTCTCGTTCAAAATGTCAAAGTGATCTACATTCATATGCTTCTAAAATACCATCAACTTCAAAGATCAACTTTATTATTTGGTTTTAAATGTCTAAAAATATACAATAAGTATAAAGACGTGTTTTTGTACTTTGGATGAAGCTTTTATACTGGTATTTTCTCTAAGTATGTTTTGGAAAATACATGAATAAAAAGTACTGAAAAAAAATGGAAGCAGTAATAATAATAATAAAAACAATACTGAATAACATCAACTAGGAACACAGCCAGAATATGCTGACCGTGTATGAAAAAAAATCATCCTTGATAATGGACAAAAAAAGAGCCGAAGGTGCTTGTATATACAAACCAATTAGCGAACTATCTTGTCTGTATTTTTTAATGAAACTTATATAAAAGAGGGATTGCTGCCCAAATTCATACATATATATATATATATATATATATATATATATATATATATATATATTGTTTCAAATTATATGTACTACTGAACGTAAAATTGACTAACATTAATCCGATAAAAAAGTACTTGAGAACATTGTTATGAATCTTTCATTGCCCACCTCTTGTCGGCATTTCTTGCAAGTCTTCGAGAAGTCTTCTTGCTCGCTCTATAGGAGAAACAAGCTCTGGCATACCAGCAGCCACACATTCCTTAATGACACCCTCCAAATTCTCTCTGTCACCATCTTCCATTGCCTTTCTTAGTTCGTCACGTAGTATTTCAGATGATAACGTTCCTGGTGGATTAGACACAATTCGGAGAAAGAAACGATCAGCACCACTGACGACATGATTTGCGACATATTCTAAATCTTAATGTTAACAATACTTGTTTGTTTTCTTGATTTTCTAACCTGACAATAAATATCGCACGATACAAATTCTAACGGATGAGCAATTATTTATATGAATGAACGCACAATAATCAATATATTGATGAAGTCTTCGTTAAAGAGGCATTATTAATGTTGTGGCGCATAATTAAGGACATTAAAACAAATTACTGACCTCCGCGACCGCCTCCTAATTTCTCCATGGTTTCTCTTGCTTCTTGAAGATCACTACTCAATTCTGGATATCGAGCAGTCTCACATTCTTCAATAGCTTCCTCTAATGCCTTTATATCTTTTCTTCTCACAGCTTCAGCAAGTTTATCGCGCAAAGTCAATGCAGATTTAATATCTGACAAGCGAAATCAATAGTCACACTTATAGAAGGATTCAACAACGGGGAGTGAAACATTCTCAAGGTAAAAATACTTTTATACGATTCATACCATTCTTATTAGTCTTCCATAGAAGTTTTAAACTATTATTATTATTAGCAATATAAAAATTAATAATGCTTATTTTTTCCCCGTCGGATTTGATGTTGCGGTTTTAGTATTGTTTGCGTCCCCACACCCATCACCGTAGCGTCACAATTGTTACATAGCGGTGGTATGACTGCCTATGACAAGCTTAGCCAAGCTACGACCAGCTTAGACAAGCTATGACCAGCTAAGACCATCTTAGACAAACTATGACCAGCTAAGACCAGCTTAGATAAACTATGACCAGCTTATGACCAGCTTATGACCAGCTTAGATAAGCTATGACGAGTTTATGACCAGCTTAGACAAGCTATGACCAGCTTAGACAAGCTATAACCAGCTTATGACCAGCTTATGACCAGCTTAGATAAGCTATGACCAGCTTATGACCAGCTTAGATAAGCTATGACCAGTTTATGACCAGCTTAGATAAGCTATGACCAGTTTAGACAAGCTATGACCAGCTTATGACCAGCCTAGATAAGCTATGACCAGTTTATGACCAGCTTAGATAAGCTATGACCAGTTTATGACCAGCTTACACAAGCTATGACCAGCTAAGACCAGCTTAGATAAGCTATGACCAGCTAAGACCAGCTTAGATAAGCTATGACCAGCTAAGACCAGCTTACACAAGCTATGACCAGCTAAGATCAGCTTAGATAAGCTATAACCAGCTTATGACCAGCTTATATAAGCTATGACCAGCTTATGACCAGCTTAGACTTAGCGCTGATGTGCGTTGTGGTGTAATGGATATCGACTCGGAGTCAAGTTCTTTAGATTCACTTACGCACAAATACTCAGGCGGGGGGAAGCTATGAATCCATCTCTCCCCATCGTCCCAACTTCTGATTTATTTAGCCTTGACAGTCAAGAAGTCTACTGCAGAAAGAAATGGCAACCTACTGCGGGAAAAAATCTGCCTCCTCATTCATGTGTGGAAAGATACATGATCGCCCAAGCGTGTAGCACCTATGGCACATAGCTGACTGAAGTCAATATAATTTTGACGCCATAAAATACTATAAGCAAATTAATCATCAAGAGAATAGGTAAATGGAACAGACTGCCAAAGAAAAATCATACTAAGTTTTCATCAAGCATTTGAATATTTATGAAAAGACGAGAACTTTTTAGATTTCTTCCAGGATTTCAAATCGGATGATATTTAATCAGAAATCTCTCAGCGTAACACGCCTAGAATTAATTCAGCTTTATTTCCCCGAGTTCACAATACAAAAAAAAAAAAAAAGAAAAAGAATCTCCCTAATGGAGAAGAATAAAAAGTTTAGGGAAACGCACTTGTAAAACAACTTCTAAATGTTACAGGAAATATTGTTATTAAAGGAAAGATTCGAACCTGTAATGATCTATCAAAATATAACAAGCTAGGCAAACTTAAATGTCTCCATCTAACTAAAATTTATTAGTACAAAAATATATCACTATGACGAGATATTAACATGCAAAGAAAGAAACTAAATTTGTAATGCTAAACAACATACAATTGATTGTTGGAATTAAATAAATTTTCATTTTACAGAAATCAATTCACAGAGAGTAAATTCTAACCTCCTTTTCCTCCGCGTAGAATGTCTAACTTTCTTCGAGCTTTTTCGATGTCAGTGTCTAATTCTGGCATTCCAGCCGATACACATTCAGTGATTACTTTGTCCAGTAGCACTTTGTCTTGTTTTTTCATGGCTTCACTGAGTTTTTCTTTCAAATGTTCCGGACTCGTCGTTCCTAATGAGAAAAAAATATCCCAAATCAAAACTAATTTCCCAAGGACTCGAAAGAATTTACCGCTCGAAAGAAACGCACCATTATTCCAAGGAATAGTGGAAAAATAGAATACTAATTTTTCTAAGGAAACCAAAAAGAAAAAGCTAACCTCCAAGACCGCCTCCTAAACTTTGAAGGGCCTCTCTTGCTTTCCGTAGAACTGAGCTCAGTTCTGGCATTGCAGCCTGCTCAGCACCTTCAATCATTCTTTCCAGACTGTCTCTATCTTTTGCATCAGTCGCTTTCTCAAGTTGATCCCGTAACGCCCGTACCGATTTTCTTGGCACTTCTATGAACGGTAAACATTTAGTGTATATAAAAATATGAGAAACTCGAGAAATATTTGTTTGTTAATGTTAAAGAGACAGCTAGCAGACTGATAGATAGATAGATAGATAGATAGATAGATAGATAGATAGCACGAATGTAATATTAAATGTATATTTTTAATGGTTCATGTGAATCTAGATAAATCCTTGTAGCATGAAATTTCTGTATAATTGGCGAAAGTACAGTTTCACTATTGAATGAAATAAATTATTTAATTATTTATTTTATCAGGCTACTTATTGATCTGGATACAATATTGAAGTAATCGAATAAAATATTTATCTGACTATAATCTTGATAATTAGTGGGAAACAAAATCTAAAGCTGTTTAACACCGACATTAAACAATAAACTTTACATACATACATACTGTTATAAATAATCAAGAGTGATCTCCCCTTGTTTCCTCATTATTCTCTCAATGGTACTATAAAAGGACACTATACGCGAACCGTGTACTTTCAGTTGAATAAAGCTTTCTTGAAGCCAACAACTGCGTACTCTTGCCATTATATATACAGAGACATAAAAGAACATGTTACATTGGACACAGAACATACCTTGTGCACCGGCATATTCTCTAGAAACGAGGTTACGTCTGGCCTCTTTGATGACACTGTCCAGTTCTGGCATACCTGCTGCTACACATTCACTGATCACATTCTCTAAAACATCCTTATCTCCGTCTCTTATGGCTGCAGTTATTTTGCCTCGTAAAGCTTCCGTGGATAACATACCTATAATATGAAAGCAACCATGCTCACGCCATATTTCAAATACATTTTAGGAACTGATATATAATCTTAGTTAAATGATTATAACTTCATTAAACATAGAAATATATCATGTAATTTCTAGTTATTTTACTTTCATTATTATTCCTGTAGATGTTTCATCCAGTAAAATATAACGTGTCTAAAACAGATTCTACAAATCCCAAATACAAATACGTACCATAAAATGTTTAAGTACTTCATGGTGTATATATATATATATATATATATATATAGGTAACTATACTAGTTTCGAAAACCTTCGAATTTTTGATTTGCCAATATTCAAATCAATCTCTAGGGAAAAACGGTTTTAAAAAAAAGAAAGAACTAGAAACCTGAAAGTCTGTCGAAAAAATCGCACAGATAGAGGTTTGAAGTCCAAAGAAAAAACCCCGATACGAGTAAACAAAAGAACTCCATACAACCGTAGAGCAGACCTAGATAAACCTAGTGAGCCAGACAAATCTACCCAGGTTTCACCTAAGCGTATCATCAGGGAAAGATTTCCCTGACGATCCGCTTATGTGAAACCTGGGTAAGTTTGTCTGGCTCACTAGGTTTATCTAGGTCTTGCCCACTAGGTTTATATATATATATATATATATATATATATATATATATATATATATATATATATGATAATAACATTTTAAAAACCGAAAATATCACCGGACAAAAAGTGTCTAAATGTACAGACCTAAACTAAGGAAACGGCTTTGAATATTCACAAACGAATAAAACCTAAACAATTCGTAAAACTAACCTCCTTGACCGCCACCGAGTTTCTGCAGAGAATCCCGGGCTTTACGAAGGTCAGAGGCTATCTCCGGATATCTGGCTACCTCAGCTTCTGCAATGGCTTTATCCAAAGCCTTAATGTCCTTTTGCCTGATAGCCATGGTCAGTTGGTCACGCAAAGTGTCTGCAGATTTCACATCTGATGATCAATTTAAAATGAAATATCAGCAAGTTGCCAAACAAATAAAAAAATAAATATATAATATATAAGTTAATAAAGCTATAAATCTAACCTCCAGTGCCACCCTGAAGAATGTCTGCTACACTTCGAGCCTTTTGGATATCAGTCGCCAATTCTGGCATCCCGGCTGACACACATTCACTGATGACTTTCTCCAACACGATTCTGTCTTTACCTTTCATTGCTTCATTCAATTTGTCACGCAGACCCGCAACAGTTTTAGTTCCTGATAAGTAACGATTACTAAGAATAAGTCAGCGAATAATTAAAAATAATTTTAAGAAAAATGCACAACATTCAGATTTATTAAAGCAGTCAAATCCGACAGGAATCTAACCTCCACGTCCGCCTCCAAGACTTTCCAGGGTGTCTCTGGCTTTGCGTAAATCAGAACTAACTTCTGGAAAGGATTCTTTTTCAGCCTCTTCTATCATAATTTGCAGATAACTTATATCTTTTGATGTGATAGCTTTCTTCAATTTGTCGCGGATATTGTCAGGACTGGCCTCTAAATATTCTAGAAAATGCAACAAAATAGACTGATATGCTGATGAAAATATATAAAACTTGCTTTACATTAAACAAAACTTGAGCCAAATTATCTAAATATGACTACTTATATATATATATATATATATATATATATATATATATATATATATATATATATATATATATATATATATATATGTGTGTGTGTGTGTGTATGTATGTGTGTGTATGTCTCTTTCATAAATATTGGCATGGTAATTGTTCTGATGAATTTTCCTATACAGTACCTAGTCTTTGTGAATTTCAGTGCAGTTCTGGATTGATATAAAGGTCTCATCATTTTACAGTTGAAATATCTAGATGTAACCGTAAGTCTATGATTTCTTCTATCACAATTCTCGCTTATGGAACGTTCTTCAGGTTTCTTGCTTTCCAGTCAACTTTGATTTCCAAAAAATTAAATGTAAATCATTATCTACTGTCTTCTTAATTCTTGTTCTTTCTGTCTAATAATGTTTTTTCTCATATTCTCTAACTACCAGTAATACGTTGCGTCTTAGTGGCATTATTGCCTTGTTTGTGGTAAAATGATTAAAAAAATATCTATGCATGTATGGATGCATGTATAATTACTCAATAAGAGGAAGTAAACATAGCTAACTGAAAATTGATCAAATATTTAAAATTCTTGTGAACAACGCAATGAAACTCTCATTGCCCACCTCTTCTTGGCAGTTCTTCCAAGTTGTCGCGGAGTCTTCTCGCACGCTGAATTGAAGAATCAAGCTCTGGCATACCAGCAGCCACACATTCGTTGATGACACTTTGCAAATTCTCCTTGTCACCATCTTGCATTGCTTTTCTTAGTTTGTCACGTAGCACTTGGGACGATAAAGTACCTAAGGAATCAAATGCAATTCATATTGATAAATGGGTCAGCTGAATGACAATATGGTTAAAACGCTATTCAAAATCTATTTCTGTCAACATTATCCTACGACGGACACTAATGGTCCAAAAGTTGGGCCACCTTATGGATTTCGAAGAATCGTTTAAAAACTGAATGTTGCGTTCCTTTTACAAAACTAATTTAGTAACTCACTTTGGGCCGGAGGAATTTTTTCTTTCTGAAATAATTTATCATATATTCAATAATAATAAATGTTCCGATATAAACCCATTTCCGCAAATTTTATTTATTTATTTAATTTTATCGAATCTACCTTGCTGACTGGTAATGGTAATCGTAGGGCTGACGTAATTTTTATTTTAAGATCCCCTCTACACTCTTAAAAATTGGATGCTATGTATTAATAGGTTAAATAATTTCAGCCACCTATCTCGGAATGAATTAAATCAAAGAACGCAACAAGCTTACTAATTATTAAATCCAGATGGTGTCTCCAAATATTTGATCTATAGTGAATGGATATAATGGATAAAATACGATATACAAGGATGCACGATCAAAAACAAAACTCCCCAAAGAAGATAAAAGATAAACTAAACTATTTAAGAATATATTTTATCTTTAATATCATTTAATTGACTCCGCTTTCAGGGACGATTACCTTATATATTTTCATTCATATATTTTCAGAACGATTACCTTATATACTTTCATTCATATATTTTCAGGACGATTACCTTATATATTTTCATTCATATATTTTCAGGACGATTACCTTATATACTTTCATTCATATATTTTCAGGACGATTACCTTATATACTTTCATTCGTATATTTTCAGGACGATTACCTTATATATTTTCATTCATATATTTTCAGGACGATTACCTTATATACTTTCATTCATATATTTTCAGGACGATTACCTTATATACTTTCATTCGTATATTTTCAGGACGATTACCTTATATACTTTCATTCGTATATTTTCAGGACAATTACCTTATATACTTTCAATCATATATTTTCAGGACGATTACCTTATATACTTTCATTCATATATTTTCAGGACGATTACCTTATATATTTTCATTCATATATTTTCAGGACGATTACCTTATATATTTTCATTCGTATATTTTCAGGACAATTACCTTATATACTTTCAATCATATATTTTCAGGACGATTACCTTATATATTTTCATTCGTATATTTTCAGGACAATTACCTTATATACTTTCAATCATATATTTTCAGGACGATTACCTTTTATACTTGTGTATAATATGACTTCGTGTGTAGTGCAACCCCTGAATTTTTTTATATGAATTTTAACTCTTCCGGAAAAAATACATGTGTATACTGCAACCGGTCATCAAAATGCATGATTTTTAACCTCCCAAAAAATACATGCGTACAGTGCAACTGCTTTTTTGCGTAAAATAGACGATAAAAACCCGTACTATACTCGATTATATACGTTAAATCTGACGAACATTAATTATATTTTCCACCCGGTATTATTGAAACTAGCAGGAGGAATTTCAAATTATATTGTGCGGATTATAAGAACTCGATAATCGATCGACAAAGACATTTATTCTTTCATTTAGCAATGTCACTAAAACAAAATACTGACCTCCGCGACCGCCGCCTAAATTTTCTAATGTTTCCCTTGCTTCCTGCAGATCACAGCTTAATTCTGGATATCTGGCAGCTTCACATTCTTCGATAGCTTTCTGTAAGGCCTTCAAATCTTTTCCTCGCGAAGCTTCAGCAAGTTTCTCCCGCAAACTCAGCGCAGATTTAACATCTGGCAAGCGAAACCAAGATTAAAATTTGGAGCTTCATATACATATTATTGATATAGAAATTGTTCAAAAATATAAGATTTAACAGAATTCCCCTTTCACAACAAAGTACTATATATCGGGATAGGCCTGGCGTACAAATATTAATACTAAACCAGCTTATAGAATTTAATGTTCGTGTCACAAAGATTACGATAATAAAGTTTAGGTAAGAAACAAACTTAGGCATAAATATGTCTTAATTAATAAAAAACTTCCATCTTTTTATTTTAGTATGTATGAACAACTACGATTTAAAATGTAAACATTCAATTCTGACCTCCACTTCCTCCGCGTAAAATGTCTAACTTTCTTCGAGCCTTTTCGATATCAGCGTCTAATTCTGGCATTCCAGCTGATACGCATTCAGTGATTACTTTGTCAAGTAGAAATCTGTCTTCTTTTATCATGGCCTCATTGAGTTTTTCTCTCAAAAGGTCCGGACTCGTCGTTCCTAATGAGAAAAAGGTATAATAAATCAATTACTCTATATTCGAAATCCACTCATTTTACGCTCAAAATGAACACGATTCATTTCACCGAAATAGAAGCAAAAACAGAATGGAAATTGTCAGAATGAAATCTAACATAAAATCCTAACCTCCAAGACCGCCTCCTAAGCTTTGAAGGGCCTGTCTTGCTTTTCGCAGCACAGAGCTCAGTTCTGGCAATGCAGCCTGCTCAGCACCTTCGATCGTTCTTTCCAGACTGTCTCTATCTTTTGCTTCGGTCGCTTTCTCAAGTTGATCCCGTAACGCCCGTACTGATTTGGTTTGCGCTTCTAGCAACAGCAAAAATGCCATTTATATTAAGCATAAAATGAACAACCTGATTTTGTTTATATTTATGATAGATAGATAGATAGATAGATAGATAGATAGATAGATAGATAGTAATGAGACTGAGATAGATAGATAGATAGATAGATAGATAGATAGATAGATAGATAGATAGTAATGAGACTGAGATAGATAGATAGATAGATAGATAGTAATGAGACTGAGATAGATAGATAGATAGTAATGAGACTGAGATAGATAGATAGATAGATAGATAGATAGATAGATAGATAGATAGATAGATAGATAGATAGATAGATAGATAGAATATAAGGTTAATTATAACAATGACTGGACGCCTTTGATCGTTCTTTCCAAACTGTTTTTATCTTTTGATTTAGTTTACATTAAACATAAATAAATCAAGCTACATGTTTTAATTTCATTTATGTTAGATAGATAGATAGATAGATAGATATGAAAAGAATGAGATAGGTAGATAGATAGATAGATAGATAGATAGATAGATAGATAGATAATGGACAAATTCAGATGGATAAATGATAAACAAATTCAGATGGACAGATAAAGAACAAACTGAGATAGATAGATAGATAGATAGATAGATAGATAGATAGATAGATAGATAGATAGATAGATAAAGGGAGAGAGATTTAATATGTTTAATTATTTTTAAATTCCCCACATGGAAACATAATAAGATGATAACCTATCAGACGTATATCACTCGTTGAAAACAGAGATGTTTGTATAAATGAGGATTACTTAAACATAGTTACTCTCAAAAAATAACAAATTAACTTCAGATTTCTACAAAGTTTACGTCAATCAGTGCTTTATGGTGAACAACGATTTCTATAAGCAGATGAAAGTGTATATATGAGTACGGCTACTGTCTTGATGATGTCAAGGCATCAATGAAAAGTTGCATAAGAATGACATTTAAACAATTCATTTTGCATTCATCCATATCAGGTTAGACACAAAGGAACGCACCTTGTGCACCGCGGTATTCATGAGCAATAAGAGTGCGTCTGGCTTCTTTGATGACACTGTCTAATTCAGGGATCCCTGCAGCTACACATTCACTAATCACATTCTCTAAAACATCCTTATCTTCTTCCTTCATGGCTGTAGTCAATTTCTGTTGTAAAGCGTCCGTAGATAATGTACCTAGAATTTGAAAGTCATTATATACAAGTTATATCGAATAGCATCTCATGTCAAAGCTATGTTAAAAAATGTGAAACTTAATTCTTAGCCAAAAGAGAAAAATATTCTCCTTATTTTCAATTATTTATTTGTATAAAATACAAAATGTGGCACAAGGCCTAAAAAGGGGGTGGGGAAGGACGGTCTTCATCTGTCTTAAATCTAAACTCAGCTAGTCGCAGACACTGACCCAATCAAGCCAACAATATTCCAATCACCAAAACAACACATTCACTCCTACCTTTCTTACTACGTCCACCATAATACCTCAAATTCTCGATGATGTCCTAACTAGTCCCCTTATATACAATTATTGTTCGTGGGGGGGAGGGTCAAAAAATTAACAACTTTTAAAATGATCCCCAAATGAGTATTTACAATATGACTGAAATATTTACAATAAAACTAAACAAAACTGTGTTAGTAATAAAAACCCCCACAAACCATGAATGTGGCAGAAACATCGGTTCACCGGACGAAATCAATGCGGGACTATGAAAAAATGAAAAAAGCATTCATACCTCCAAGCATTCACGCAAGCACACACATATTCATACACAACAACAAATACGAAAAAATCACACACACGAAACGAAAGTCGTCCCGCATCCACCAGAGAACAGACATCACTCTTTATATATATATATATAAGGTTGTTGTAAAAATAATGACGTAATAATGTCGTTTTTGACGTATTTTTAACGTCAAAAAACGACATTATTACGTCATTATTTTGCACCAACCTAATATATATATATATACACATATATATATATATATATATATATATATATATATATTAGGTTGGTGCAAAAATAAAATAGTTTTTCGACGTATTTTTTAACGTCAAAAAACGATATTATTTTTGCACCAACCTAATATTTATATATATATATTTCGGACATAATTATGTATGTTTAACGTTTTTAAAACAAGTCCAACGACATTCCACAAATGTTAAATTAATAATCGTTAATCACTATATAAAAAGATCGAAAGCATAAACAATCTTTTTATATACGATACATTTTATAAACCGTAGTTTTTGTATACTAATGTTTAGCGAATACAAACCCAAGAGCCACTCAAGGTAGAAGGATATTGTGTGGTGTTGTAAAGTATATAGAGCTAAATATATTTAACGATATTATCTTTGAAGATTGACAAACGGATTCATCTCGTAGATTAAAACTACGGAAAACTAACCTCCTTGACCGCCACCGAGTTTCTGTAAAGAATCTCGGGCTTTACGAAGGTCAGTGGCTATCTCTGGGTATCTGGCCTCCTCAGCTTCTGCAATGGCTTTATCCAAAGCCTTAATGTCCTTTTGTCTGATAGCCATGGTCAGTTGGTCACGCAAAGTGTCTGCAGATTTCACATCTGATGAACAAGTTAAAATGAAATATAAACATTTGAAATATGACAGACAAATAAAAAAATACTTAAATTTTATCGCAAAATTGTTTGCAAATTTAACTATAAATCTAACCTCCAGTGCCACCACGAAGAATGTCTGCTACACTTCGAGCCTTCTGGATATCAGCCGCCAATTCTGGCATTCCAGCTGACACACATTCACTGATCACTTTCTCCAATACGATTCTGTCTTTGCCTTTCATTGCTTCATCCAATTTACCACGCAGACCCGCAACAGTTTTAATTCCTGACAAGGAACAATTTCCAAGAATAAGGCAACGATAAATGAGAAACTATTTTTTTAAAAATAGACAAAATTCACATTTATTGAAGCAATAAATTTCAAGTGAAATCTAACCTCCACGTCCGCCTCCCAGACTTTCCAACGTGTCTCTGGCCTTACGTAAATCGGAACTCACTTCTGGAAGGGCTGCGTTTTCAGCCTCTTCTATCACAGTTTGCAGATCAGTTACGTCTTTTGAGGCGATGGCTTGCTTCAGTTTATCACGGATATTGTCGGGACTGACTCTTAGTGTTTCTGGCAAATGCAACAACAACAAAATAAACTGAAAGGTTGCTATAAATCCGTATCACTTCTAACGACAATATTTCCCGTTACATATATAAAAAAATTTCATTGTAATATGTTAAACATATTAAATCATAAAATAATTGGGATCGACAAAAGGATTCCTTCGTAGCCCACCTCTTTTCGCTATTTCTTCCAAGTCTTCGAGAAGTCTTCTTGCTCGCTGTATTGGGGAATCAAGCTCTGGCATACCAGCAGCTACACATTCATTAATAACACTTTGCAAATTCTCTCTGTCGCCATCTTGCATTGCTTTTCTTAGTTTGTCGCGTAGTATTTCAGACGATAATGTTCCTATTGGATAAGACGCACTTTATTTTAATAAAAGCTCAACTCGAATGAAAATGTGATGTTGTACAATACATACCAAATCTAATCATTTGCGATAACAATATTTGGTTTCCTTTTTCTAAGATGGTCTTCAAAAGTTTTACTCAGTATATTTTATTGCGAATTAATTTGAATAAATAACAATAAAAGGCTAGTCTAAACTATGTACAAAAATAAGTGAACTTTGTTATCAGCTAACGGATTCACCAAACAAGATTAATTCTGACGAATCCTTACGATATTTAATTCATGCATTTCTGGAATAAGCAGGACCATTTAAGATAATTTTATTCTGCGAATCATTCGATAATCCATTGTTTTTGTTTCGTCTTAGCAATTCATTGATTTTTTCAATAAATGTCACTAAAACAAATTACTGACCTCCGCGTCCACCTCCTAAACTTTCTAGGGTTTCCCTTGCTTCCTGTAGATCACAGCTTAATTCTGGATATCTAGCAGCTTCACATTCTTCAATAGCTTCCTCTAGTGTCTTGAGATTCTTTCCACGCACAGCTTCGGCAAGTTTCTCACGTAAACTCACCGCAGATTTAATATCTGACAAACGAAACCAATATCCAGATTTACAAAGGATAAAAACGATAACCAGATTTTCAAATATACATTGCCGACAGCGAAAATGTTGAAAACTGAGAATACACCTTTTAGCCCCAACAAATCATTCACAGTAAATATTCGCATGCACAAAAATGTAATTATAAAATGCATTCTTGTCATGAAGTTTATGATGATAATTTTTAATTAGAGACAAATTTAGCTTAAATTATCATCATCGAAATTACAAGATTTCATTGGAAGATATGACAACAACGAAGTGTTAAGAAATAACTTTTCAATCCTAACCTCCTTTTCCACCGCGTAGAATGTCTAACTCCCTTCGAGCCGTTTCGATGTCAGTGTCTAATTCTGGCATCCCAGCTGATATGCATTCAGTGATTACTTTCCCCAGTAGAAATTTGTCTTGTTTTTTCATGGCTTCATTTAGTTTTTCTTTTAAACTCTCTGGACTCGCCGTTCCTAATAAGAGAAAGTTTTCCAGAGACAAACATGGTTAATTCGATTAACACTAACATATTAGTCCAAGTAAAAACGATTAATTCCTCCAAAATAGCAGGAAAAAAGAGAATGGAAAATGCCAAAATGAAGTCTAAGAGAAAATCCTAACCTCCAAGACCGCCTCCTAAGCTTTGAAGGGCCTGTCTTGCTTTTCGCAGCACTGAGCTCAGTTCTGGCAATGCAGCCTGCTCAGCACCTTCAATCATTCTTTCCAGACTTTCTCTATCTTTTGATTTGGTCGCCTTCTCAAGATCATCGCGTATCGCCCGTACAGATTTTGTTGGCTTTTCTAATAATGGCAAACACGTTTTTGTTAAATAGGAAATAACCAACAAGAAGTCTTCTTTGAGTTAAAAATTGATAGATAGATAGATAGATAGATAGATAGACACATGAGCAGATAGATAGATAGATAGATAGATAGATAGATAGATAGATAGATAGATAGATAGATAGAATGGAATGGAATATGATATATCGATTTATATATTAAAACCAATGTTAAGCAATGTAATGACAAATAGGAAAAATACTGTGTAATGCATTTCGTCCTCTACATCTTCTTCATCCAACTAATGTAATGTTTTTAATTGATGGAATTATATATTTGTAGGTGTGGCGGGGAGGGATATAAAACTGAGGATCGCTTATAATTATGTATCAATGGGAAATGCCAAAAATACGAAAATTCTAAATTGGAATTTTTTTAAATTTTGTGTTTAAATATTTGGAATTTAAAATTTTTTCAGACGTATCTGGACAGAGAAACAAACAGATAGATAGATAGATAGATAGATAGATAGATATATAGATAGATAGATAGATAGATAGATAGATAGATAGATAGATAGATAGACTGCTTCAAAATATTTAACTTTCGACATTAAATAACCCATAGAGGTTTATATATAGATAAAACAAAATCAACCAACCAAAATTCATACAAATCACGTAATACACAAAGAACACACCTTGTGCACCGGAGTATTCCCTAGCCATGAGTGTACGCCTGGCCTCTTCGATGACACTGTCCAGTTCTGGTATACCTGCAGCTACACATTCACTAATCACATTCTCTAAAATGTCCTTATCTCCGCCTCTCATCGTGGTCATAAGTTTGTCCCTCAAAGCTTGCGTAGATAATGTACCTATAATTTCAATGTCATTATTCATAAGTCATATTTCGAGGTATTTCACGCAGTTCTCACATCTTTTATATAATTTTATGAAAAAGATGAAATTATTGATTCTTCTAAAAATGGAAAATATTACGTCTAATTTGTTTATTTCTATCGCTAATAGGTTTCATTATTCATGATCGTTTTTCAGGCGAAGAGAGAGAGAGAGAGAGAGAGAATCAACGAATCCAGGATATAAAATATAATAACAGATTTTACTGGCATACATATTACTAACATGCATATATATATTTTTAAAGCTGAGCAAAATTTTAAATTTAAGCGTATGAATCGTTCTAAGCTAAATATGCATAATGTAATGGCTGTCATAATTATTCCTATATTGACAAGTAAATAGATTTGGAAGAATTAAACCTGGCAAAACTAACCTCCTCGGCCGCCACCGAGGTTTTGTAGCACATCTCGGGCTTTACGAATATCTGCAGCAACCTCCGGATATCTGACCACCTCAGCTTCTGCAATGGCTTTATCCAAAGCCTTAATGTCCTTTTGTCTGATAGCAATTGTCAATTGGTCACGCAAAGTATCTGCAGATTTCACATCTGACGAACAAGTTAAAAATGAAAGATAAACATTTGTAAGAAGATGATCGAAATTAAAATAAAATCGACTGCAAAAGTGTTGGTAAATAAAACTACCAATCTAACCTCCAGTGCCACCACGGAGAATATCAGCTACACTTCGAGCCTTCTGGATGTCAGTCGCCAGCTCTGGCATCCCAGCTGATACACATTCGGTGATTACTTTCTCTAAAACGATTTTGTCTTTACCTTTCATTGCTTCATCCAGTTTATCACGCAGACCCGCAACAGTTTTAATTCCTAGGAAGCAATAATCACGAAAAATTAGCCAACAGAACATTGCTGTATTCTTAAGAAAATTAACGAAATTCAGATTTATTAATGTGACTGAAATCTAACCTCCACGTCCGCCTCCCAGACTTTCCAGTGTGTCTCTGGCTTTGCGTAAATCGGAACTCACTTCTGGAAGTGCTGCTTTTTCAACCTCTGCTATTACACTTTTCAGACCTCTTACATCTTTTGAGGCAATTGCTTTCTTCAGTTTTTCGCGGATATTATCAGGACTGACCCGGAGAGTTTCTAGCAAATATTATAACAAAATAGAGTGAAATGTTGTTATAATGTTGGTGTTGAACTCAATGGCCTCATATATATATATATATATATATATATATATATATATATATATATATATATATGATAGATTTGGTCTACTTATAAAAAATATTTAAAATTATACTTTTCTAAAAAATGTCTCACAATAAAGTACACAAAATACATGGGAACTAATAAAGAACCATTGATTGCCCACCTCTTGTAGCAGTTTCTTCCAAATCTCTGAGATGTCTTCTTGCCCGTTGTACAAGAGAATCAAGCTCTGGCATACCAGCAGCCACACATTCATTAATGACACTTTGTAAATTCTCTCTGTCGCCATCTTGCATTGCATTTCTTAATTTGTCACGCAGTATTTCAGACGATAATGTTCCTAATGGATAAGACACGCTTTATATTAGTAAACAATCAATGCGAATGACAATGTGATATACAAGATATTTCAAATATAACTATTATTTCTGTTTCTTTTCTAATCGCTCTTAAAATATTTCACATTATTTAATTGATCAAAATTACAAACTATGTGACTCTAGTATAGAGATTCATTAAACCAAGCGGTTAACTTTTACGATACTATTTACATTATTCGGACTATTGTCCTCATCTTTGTGGCCATGTTTATCACAACGTTTCGGCCGGTGTACGCTCTGAACTTCTTCAGGTGATTGGAATGACGAACTGAACGTAATATTTCGCTCACTGGGGTAGACTGTTCTAGTTCCACGTGTCATGTCTAATGGGTGTCGGTTATCTCTCCAATTTCTTCACGGCCTTAACCAGGTATTTTACTCATAACTCTTTGGGTATTGTCACTGGACATTCCAACCATCTGAAGAAGGCCTCATCTTTGTCGCCATATTTAAATATGGCAACAAAGATGAGGACAATAGTTTGAATAATGTAAATAGTGTACATAATACTTCATCGCAGAAATATAGACAGATAAATCTAACGAGTATTTAATAAATCTTCTTCTAGTGTTTCTGCCTGAATCTTAACCATTCAGATTGTGTTATCCTGCGAATTATGCTATAATTAGATAATCGATCATCGGACTTTTATTACTCATCGGTAAATAATTCTTTCAATTATTAAGATCACTTAAACAGAATACTGACCTCCGCGTCCACCACCTAATTTTTCTAGTGCTTCCCTTGCGTCCTGCAGATCACAGCTTAATTCTGGATATCTAGCAGCTTCACATTCTTCAATAACTTTTTGTAACGTTGTCACATCTTTTCCCCGTACGACTTCAGCAAGTTCCTCACGCAAGCTCACCACAGATTTTACATCTGATAAGCGAAACCAAGATTCAAATTTGTAGTTTCACGTATATATTTATTATTCATATAGAAAATATTGGAAAGTCAATATTTGATAGAATATTCCATTTCGCCACAGAATATAATCAAAGAGTAATACTCGAAAAAATTTGAATTTTCTTATGAATCATAATTCTTAAATTAATGATTAAATAAAGCACTTAGCGATTTCTACGACTACAAAATACCCACGGGAATTCACCTATTTGAGCTTAACAGCTTTGACTCAGTATTATAATAACAGCCATAAACATGAATACAGGTCATTATTTAAAGAAGTAAGTGGGTACAAATAAAAAAGATTTGAGGTTGTGTTTTTTTCATTTCATTGTAGCAGATGTTAAACACATGAGAGATGTAATGCGTCTCCTTTTTCTTTTTCATTTTTTTACTGATATAAAAAGTGTCTCTTATATGTCTTTAACGCCTTTCTTCGTAATTAATATTTATGAGGTCAATACAGGGCGTAATATATATGTTAACTAACAAGAGAAATTGTAATATCATGGTTATATATCTCGTGCAAGAATATTGATATTAAATATATAGAACGGATACATTTACTGAAGCTGAGGTTGATATTTGTTAAGTAAGAAACAATGTACAATATGGCCATGTTAATCTAAAAAATGAAACCGTTTTATTTAAAGATGTAAGACCAACGCAGATTTAAGATGTGAACATGCAATTCTAACCTCCACTTCCTCCGCGTAGAATGTCTAATTGTCTTCGTGCCTTTTCGATGTCAGCGTCTAATTCAGGCATTCCGGCTGATACGCATTCAGTAATTACTTTGTCAAGTAGAAATTTGTCTTGTTTTTTCATGGCTTCTTTTAATTTTGCTCTCAAACTCAGCTGACTTGTCTTCCCTAATAAGAAAACGTTTCCCAGAAACAAGCACTGTCAATTTGATTTGTGAAAAGGATTATTTCTCACAAAATAGCAACAAAAATGGCGAGTGAAATTGTCAGAAAGGAATCTAAGAGAAAACGCTAACCTCCAAGACCGCCTCCTAAGTTTCGAAGTGCCTCTCTTGCTTTCCTTAGCATTGGGCTCAGTTCTGGCAATGCAGCCTGCTCAGCTCCTTCGATCGTCCTTTCCAGACTATCTCTATCTTTTGCTTCGGTCGCTTTCTCAAGTTGATCTCGTAACGCCCGTACAGATTTCATTGACGTTTCTAATAACAGCAAATATTTAATTTATATTAAACATGAACTGCTCAAGTCGATGTCTTTTATTTATAGGGAGATGGATAAAAAACAGGTAGACCATTGAATATTTGTCGATTTTTTAATATGTGGACTGACAGAAAAACAAATTGAATGAGATTGAACGTTAATTATTTTTTCGCTTCGTTTATATGAAAACAGAAATTTCTGTGAAAATATGAGTTATGGTTATGTACATTCTAAGATTGCTAACACTTAGTGAAAATGAAATACAGAAACTATTTGACAAAAAAGGAATTGTCATCAGTTAATATATTCATTGATCACTAACCAATATTGATCGGTTGTAATTATAAAAAACGATTCAAATATTTATTTCAAGAGGAAAAGAATATTCACTATTGAGATTTATTGTAAATTAATATAATAATGACACAAGGCCGAAAAGGGAGAATGGTTTGAGGCTGGTCTTCACTAACCTAGCTAATCGGATTCACGACTCATTCACATTTAAAACATTACAAAAGTTAAAAGTAAACTTAGGACGAGATCAAACCAAATACCTTTACTCAATTCGCGTGAATAACTTTCTGTACAAAGAACGCACCTTGTAAGCTAGCGTATTGTCTAGACTTGAGGATATGTCTAGCTTCTTCAATGACACTGTCCAATTCTGGGATACCCGCAGCTACACATTCACTAATCACATTCTGTAAAAGGTTTTTATCGTCGCCTCTCATGGCTGTAGTCAATTTTCTTTGTAAAGCTTCCGGTGATAACGTACCTACAATTTGAAAATCATTAAAGGAACATCATTTTTCGAGCCTATTTTGAGGATTTATAACCGCAGAAATATCAACTTAAGTAAAGGATTAGGACTTTCTGTCTGATACAACATAAAATACTGTGGGATTATATATATATATATATATATATATATATATATATATATATATATATATATATATATATATATGTATGTATGTATGTATAAAGCGTGCATTACATTTTTAAGAATATTTAAAATATATTGGACGAATTTATAACTAAAATGTGAGTTGGTCACTCTTAGTCTTACTGTTATAAGAATATTAACAACAAAAAAAATATGAACTGGTGAGTAATTCATAGATATAACTACAAAATGTTATGAGACTTATAAATGCACCGAAATTAACATAGAAAATATTTTATAGACTAATCCAAACAAAACTAACCTCCTCGGCCGCCACCGAGGTTCTGTAGCGAAACTCGGGCTTTACGAATATCTGCGGCTATCTCTGGGTATCTGGCCACCTCAGCTTCTGCAATGGCTTTATCCAAAGCTTTGATGTCTTTTTGTCTAATAGCCATGGTCAATTGGTCACGCAAAGTATCTGCAGATTTCACATCTGATGAACAAGTTAAAATGAAATATAAACACTTGAAAAAATATAATTATATTCAAACTAATATCAAATTAGAAATAAAACTACCAATCTAACCTCCAGTGCCACCACGCAGAATATCAGCTACACTTCGAGCCTTCTGGATATCTGTCACCAATTCTGGCATCCCGGCTGATACACATTCGGTGATTACTTTCTCCAACTCAATTCTGTCTTTACCTTTCATTGCTTCATCCAGTTTATCACGCAGACTCGCAATAGATTTACTTCCTAACAAACAATAATTACCAAGAATTAGCCAACAGAACATTGGTGTATTCTTAAGAAAATGCTCAAAATTCAGATTTATTAAAGCAATAAATTCTGACTGAAATCTAACCTCCACGTCCGCCTCCCAGACTTTCCAGTGTGTCTCTGGCTTTGCGTAAATCGGAACTCACTTCTGGAAGAGCTGCTTTTTCGGCCTCTTCTATTACACTTTGCAGAACACTTACGTCTTTTGAAGAGATTGCTTTCTTTAGTTTGTCACGGATATTGTCAGGACTAACCCAGAAAGTTTCTAGCAAATGCAACAACAAGAAAGAATGAAATACTGCTAAGAATAGGACAGTTAATTTGATAAGTTCTAATGAAAATATTTACATTTTGAAAATTTCAAAGCAAAACTCATGATTACCCCTGGAAAATATTAAATAATTTCTGTATATATCATTTTTCTTACTTATATAAAAATATTTGAACACATGCGCTAACATTTTAAACAATAAATCGATACGGAACGATAAAATGAAGCCTTCAATGCCCACCTCTTGTCGCTATTTCTTCCAAGTCTTCGAGAAGTCTTCTTGCTCGCTGTATTGGAGAATCAAGTTCTGGCATACCAGCAGCTACACATTCATTAATAACACTTTGCAAATTCACTCTGTCGCCATCTTGCATTGCTTTTCTTAGTTTGTCACGTAGTATTTCAGACGATAATGTTCCTATTGGATAAGACGCACTTTATTTTAATGAACGCTCAATGTGAATAACAATGTGATATATTGCAAATTTAACTAACTGATATGACTATATTTTTTCCCTTTTTTTTAAAAGAAAAAAAAGATAACGTGTAGAATTTATCCTGGTGTTTTTCAAAATGAATAATGACGTATTTTATGATGTTGCATCCAAGTAAATATGAACGAAACGTCATTAAAAATGTCGAAAAAATCACGTTGCTAATAAATTAGTAAAATTTAATATTTAAGAAATGGTTCAAACTAATAAACACATTATTCATAATATATTCCATATCCGATTAATTGCGATGACAATATTTTTCGTCCTTTTCTAAGAAAGATTGAAGAATTTCACACAATGTTTCCTAATGCATAACATAAAATAAACAGATATGAAAGATCAACACAAATATCCATAGAACTCAAAATTTAAACCTATATCTAATAAATATATTAACTTCAATATTATTTAAACGGATTCACTGTAAGAGACTATAAAAACTAGATCACACTCATCAGATATCCTCCTAAAGTTTCTACCAGAAATATAACTTTTCAGATCGTTTTATTGTAAGACATGCGTTAATTCGACAAAATTTCTTTTGATTCTGTCGCCTCATGAAGAAATTATTTATTCTTTCAATTATCAATATTATTAAAACACATTATTTACCTCCGCGACCGCCTCCTAAATTTTCTAGAATTTCCCTTGCTTCTTGAAGATCACAGCTTAATTCTGGATATCTAGCAGCCTCGCATTCTTCGATAGCGTTCTGTAACGCCTTCATATCTTTTTCTCGCACAGCTTCAGCAAGCTTCTCACGCAAACTCACAGCGGGTTTAACATCTGATAAGCGAAACCAATATGTAGATTTGTAGTTGTATATATATGTATATATATATATTATCGATGATAGAGAATGTTGGAAAATATAATATTTAACAGAAAAATTCCTATCGTGTGGAAATTTTGTAAGCAGTAATTTTTCTCATTAGCAACAATAGGAAATAAATTTACAGAATACTTTACAGGATACATTTATGTTATGAAGATTCGGAGAATTTGAATTCACTAATGAGCAAAATAACTTGGTTAAAATTGGAATTACAAAAAGTCTCATGTAAAGGGATGAGAATAATTCAGGTTTAATACGTGAACATTTAATTCTAACCTCCACTTCCGCCGCGTAGAATGTCTAATTGTCTTCGAGCGTTTTCGATGTCAGCATCTAATTCTGGTATTCCAGCTGATACGCATTCAGTGATGACTTTGTCAAAGAGGGACTTATCTTGTTTTTTAAAGGCTTCATTTAGTTTTATTCTCAAGCTGTCCGCATTTGTCTTACCTAAAATAAATATTTAACAGAAACAAAAACCGTTAATTCGATTGATACGGATATTCCACTCAATATGAACACTATTCATTCAAAGGAAAGAGCTAAAAAAAAAAAAAACACAAAAAAACGGAGAGGAAATTGTTAGAAAGGAATCTAAGAGAAAGCGCTAACCTCCAAGACCGCCTCCTAAGCTTTGAAGGGCCTCTCTTGCTTTCCGTAGCACTGAGCTCAATTCTGGCAATGCAGCCTGCTCAGCCCCTTCGATCGTTCTTTCCAGACTGTCTCTATCTTTTGCTTCGGTCGCTTTCTCAAGTTGATCTCGTAACGCCCGTACGGATTTCGCTGGCTTTTCTAATAACGGCAAATATTTAATTTATATTAAACATGAAATATCCAAGTCTACATCTTTTTTTTTCTTTCATTTATTGACAAATAGACAACCAGCAAACTAAATTAAATGACATTGTCACGAATTATATATCTTTCTTTTTCTAAGATGTTAAAACACACGGAAAAAGAAACTCCATTTGACGAAAGAAGCAATTATCTTCACAAATCTACAGAAATTCTTCTTCTCATTATTGTCTACCGAATACATAACTATAAAAAAAAAAAAACGATTCAAATATTTATTTCAGTGAAAAAAGCGTTTTCATTATCGGTGTAAAATATTTGACACAGTCCCACAATTTAAAGTTAATATTAATAATTTTAAAGTTAATATTAGTTAATAAAACTTTATCAAACTTATAAATTTACACTATTCACATAAAGAGGTTTCTGTACAAGGAAACGCACCTTGTGCACCAGCGTATTGCCTAGCCAGGAGGATACGCCTAGCTTCTTCGATGACACTATCCAATTCTGGGATACCTGCAGCTACACATTCACTAATCACATCCTCTAAAATGTCCTTGTCTCCTCCTCTCATAGCTGTAGTCAATTTGTTTCGTAAAGCTTCTGGTGATAAAGTACCTAGAATTTGAAAGTCATTAAAGCAATCTTATATTTCGGGTCAATATTAAGGATTTAGAACAACTAAAATATCAATTTAAATGAAAGATTATAGCTTCAACAGACAATACTCCGGTTATTTCCTTAAATCTTTTGATATTTCTTTTTACCTGTACATATTTCAGATGTATATATTCATAATTATAATACATGTTATAATTGTAAAGGTATTGAAAATACATTAGGCCAAACAATGACTGAACATCTACATTAATAACTGTTGGTTTTATTGATATAAAACTAATTTTAAATCACTGAAATGAACCGATGGATAAGTCAGTAATTTATCGACATGATCTTATGACTGTCATAAACGTATGTAAATTTACATAGGAAATATGCTGTAGAATAAACCTTTACAAAACTAACCTCCTCGACCTCCTCCAAGGTTCTGCAGAGAATCGCGTGCTTTACGAATATCTGAGGCTATCTCTGGGTATCTGGCCACCTCGGCTTCTGCAATGGCTTTATCCAAAGCTTTGATGTCTTTTTGTCTAATAGCCATGGTCAATTGGTCACGCAAAGTATCTGCAGATTTCACATCTGACGAACAAGTTAAAATGAAATATAAACACTTAAAAAAATATAATCATATTCAAACTAATATCAAACGTAAATATCTTGGGTAATGAAACTACCAATCTAACCTCCAGTGCCACCACGAAGAACGTCTGCTACACTTCGAGCCTTCTGTATATCTGTCGCTAATTCTGGCATCCCGGCTGATACACATTCGCTGATCACTTTCTCCAACACAATTCTGTCTTTACCTTTCATTGCTTCATCCAGTTTATCACGCAGACTCGGAATAGATTTAATTCCTAACAAAAAATAATTACCAAGAATTAGCCAACAGAACATTGGTGTATTCTTAAGAAAATGCTCAAAATTCAGATTTATTAAAGCAATAAATTCTGACTGAAATCTAACCTCCACGTCCGCCTCCCAGACTTTCCAGTGTGTCTCTGGCTTTGCGTAAATCGGAACTCACTTCTGGAAGAGCTGCTTTTTCGGCCTCTTCTATTACACTTTGCAGAACACTTACGTCTTTTGAAGAGATTGCTTTCTTTAGTTTGTCACGGATATTGTCAGGACTAACCCAGAAAGTTTCTAGCAAATGCAACAACAAGAAAGAATGAAATACTGCTAAGAATAGGACAGTTAATTTGATAAGTTCTAATGAAAATATTTACATTTTGAAAATTTCAAAGCAAAACTCATGATTACCCCTGGAAAATATTAAATAATTTCTGTATATATCATTTTTCTTACTTATATAAAAATATTTGAACACATGCGCTAACATTTTAAACAATAAATCGATACGGAACGATAAAATGAAGCCTTCAATGCCCACCTCTTGTCGCTATTTCTTCCAAGTCTTCGAGAAGTCTTCTTGCTCGCTGTATTGGAGAATCAAGTTCTGGCATACCAGCAGCTACACATTCATTAATAACACTTTGCAAATTCACTCTGTCGCCATCTTGCATTGCTTTTCTTAGTTTGTCACGTAGTATTTCAGACGATAATGTTCCTATTGGATAAGACGCACTTTATTTTAATGAACGCTCAATGTGAATAACACTATTTTTCAAATTTAAATTTTTTCATTTTTTTTAAAGACGGTGTCGTATAACTGTTTATTTCAAAATGAATACCAATATATTTTCTTCCATTTCTAAGGGAATGTGTCACACAATGTGTTTTCTAATGCATAAAATAAAATAAATGACATGTCTGATCAACACAAATATCCATAGAATTCAAAATGTAAATCTATATCGGTCAAATATATTAACTTCAATATTATCTAACGGATTCAATATAAGTAACGAAAAAGTCTGACCAGCTCTAATCTCAGATTATCCTACAGATTCCTTTGTTGTAAGAATTATTCGCTAGTTGATAAAAAAATCTTTTGAATTTGGTGAGTCATACAAAACGATTTATTGTTTTAATTATCAAAATCACTAAAACACATTACTGACCTCCGCGACCGCCTCCTAAATTTTCCAAAGATTCCCTTGCTTCTTGCAGGTCACAGCTTAATTCTGGATATCTAGCAGCTTCACATTCTTCTATGGCGTTCTGCAACGCCTTCAAATCGTTTCCTCGCACTGCTTCGGCAAGTTTCTCACGCAAACTCACCGCGGATTTAACATCTGATAAGCGAAACCAATATGTAATATGTATCGATGATAGAAAATGTAGAAAAATATAATTTTATCCAGAAAATTTCGTTTTCGCTTAGAAGATTGTGAATATTAATATTTCTCATGCACAAAAATTTATATGAAACAAGTTTATAAAATATATTCATGATACATTTTTTGGAAAGTACTAATAACGAAAAATATATCTTGTCGAACATGAGAATTAGAATTAAAGATGTAAGAATAGCTACTATTTAAGACGTGAACATTCGATTCTAACCTCCACTTCCTCCGCGTAGAACATCTAAAAACCCTCGAGCCTTTTCGATATCAACGTCTAATTCAGGTATTCCGGCTGATACGCATTCTGTGATGACTTTATCAAGGAAGGATTTATCTTGTTTTTTCATGGCTTCATTTAGTTTTGCTCTCAATCCTTCCGGACTGGTCGTTCCTAATAAGAGAACATTTCACAGAAAGAAACACCATTAGTTCGATTAACACTATCATTCTACTCAGTGTGAAAACGATTGATTCTCCTGAAATAGCAGAGAAAGTGGAAAGGAAATTGTCAGAAAGAAATTAAAGCAAAAGCGCTAACCTCCAAGACCACCTCCTAGGGTTTGAAGGGCCTCTCTTGCTTTCCGTAGCACTGAGCTCAGTTCTGGCAATGCAGCCTGCTCAGCGCCTTCGATCGTTCTTTCCAGACTGTCTCTATCTTTTGCTTCGGTCGCCTTCACAAGCTGATCCCGTAACGCCCGTACGGATTTCGTTGGAATTTCTAATAACAAGAAACACTTTTGTTTATACTAGATTTAAAATGACCAGATCGAAATCTTTTTCATTCGCGCATGATAGATAGATAAATAGATACTGGAGAGAATGAGATAGATAGATAGATAGATAGATAGATAGATAGATAGATAGATAGATAGATAGATAAACATGAGATTGGCGTTAATTATATCTTTCACATTTACATAAGAAAGCAGAAAAATCTATGGAACCATAAGTTATACATATTTCTCATATAAAGCGAAGGATTATTAAAAGGGGAAAGGGGCAATGCAATAACTTTAAATAGAAACAATAGTTTTCAAAACACAATAGTAATAATAATAATAATACGTGATTCATTAATTACTATCGAATATTGATCAAGCATAATAGTAACAGATTAAAAATTCGGAGTGAAATATTTAACAATCCTACAAGTTGAAATAATGTCCGAATGACATGAGATAAATAACTATAAACTGTATATGCAAATCACGTTATGTGCAAAGAACGCACCTTGTGCACCAGCGTATTCCCTAGCAAGCAGGATACGTCTGGCCTCTTCGATGACACTGTCTAGTTCTGGGATTCCTGCAGCTACACATTCACTAATTACACTCTCTAAAATGTCCTTATCTCCTCCTCTCATGGTTGTAGACAATTTGTCTTTTAAAGCTGCCGGTGATAACGTACCTATAATTGAAATATGTCATTCAACAGTCGTATTTCCAGTTTATTTTAAACATTTATCTAATCTGAAATACCAATTTAGATTATATATATATATATATATATATATATATATATATATATATATATATATATATATATAATCTCACGAAATTTGCAATAATATAAATAATAATAAGTTTCGGAGCATGCAGCTTTGAAAAACTAACCTCCTTGACCGCCACCGAGTTTCTGTAAAGAATCTCGGGCTTTACGAAGGTCAGAGGCTAATTCCGGGTATCTGGCAACTTCAGCTTCTGCAATGGCTTTATCCAAAGCCTTAATGTCCTTTTGTCTGATAGCCATTGTCAATTGGTCACGCAAAGTATCTGCAGATTTCACATCTACCGAAAAAAAATGAAGTAAATAGAAGTATTTAAAAGAAGACAAATGTCATGATATTGGTCAAATTAATTTCACAAATTTAAATAAATAATTCGATCCGTCTAACCTCCAGTGCCACCCCGAAGAATGTCTGCGACACTACGAGCCTTCTGGATATCAACCGCCAGTTCCGGCATTCCGGCTGAGATGCATTCGCTTATCACTTTCTCCAACACGATTCTGTCTTTTCCTTTCATTGCTTCATCCAGTTTATCACGCAGACTAGCGACAGTTTTACTTCCTAACGAGCAACAATTACCAAGAATTAGCCGTGAATTAATTAGAATGTATTCAAAGAAATACACAAAATCAGGATATATTACAGCAATCAATTCTGACGGAAATCTAACCTCCACGTCCGCCTCCCAGACTTTCCAGTGTGTCTCTGGCTCTGCGCAAATCAGAACTCACTTCTGGAAGGGATGCCTTTTCTGCCTCTTCTATCACTGTTTGCAGATCACTTACATCTTTTGAGGTGATGGCTTTCTTCAGTTTGTCGCGAATACTATCAGGGCTGACCAATTCATCTTCTGGCAAATTCATCAGTAGAAAGAATTTTAAATTCATCTTATTAATTAACATTTAATACTAATACAATTTTGCTTTTCTTTATAATGATAATAAGAAATTAATACAATCTATGCCAAAATAATACAGTAAGGAAGCTAGTTCTATTCAGTAGACATGAACATTCCGTTTTTGGTGCTTACAAAGATTTATACCTCTAAGAAATTCTTTGCAAATAACTACTAATTTTTATTAAATATTTATACCAGGTTCAGATGTTTTAAATGCACCTTCTAAATCTTACTACACGAATACAATTTTCAAATTAGAAAAATAAAAACAATTGGACTAATTCGAACATAAAATACACCCTCGTGTAAAATGTGTGAAAAACTTTAAACAAGATAAAGTACTAAACATTCTTTCGCGAGTTCATGCCTTATGGAACTAACCTTCGCGTCGGCCTCCAAGAATGCTAAAAGTGATTCTGGCTTCCTGAAGTTCAGTGCATAATTCAGGATAGCAAACCGCCTCACAGTCATCGATTATTTTCTCCAGTATTTCGACATCATTTTGTCTCAAAGCTTCGGCAAGTTCCTCTCGCAGTGTCCCAGCTGATTTAACGGCTATCATCGAAATAATATTAATAAAAAAAAAGGTCTTTATTCGATAATTCTTATGAGAAGATAAGGGATTTGTTGTAAAACCTATTTCTACTAAATACATCTCTATCAAACACAAAGATACACAAACAAACACACAAGCAGAACGATCTTCAGACCATGCGTTACTACTTTCACAGACTGCATATATAAGCCACTGGAAGATTAAGACAAGTCTGAGAAGGAAGGAAGAAGCCGATCCTTTCCAGTTCTTTTATTAAGAAACGTTTTAGAATATTTATAAACAGGCCTTTTTTTATCTATTTATTTATTTATTTATTTATTCATTTTGGTTGTAATTTGGAATAAAATATATTATATCCAGGTTATGGAATTTTATTTCGTCTTTTGCAAATACCCAAATTTACAACCGAAGAAAATTGTAAAACAAATAAATAAAATAAATAAACAATATGTGATGATTATAAATTCTCTAAAAAGGAGCAGTGGAGGGTAGATTTCACAATCTTCTTTTCCCTTAGTCCTCCACTGGCCTATATAGAGAGCATGTGAAATGAGTAGTAACTATGGTCTGAAGGTAGCCTGAGGTGTGAAAAGGTCGGTCATAATATCTTTATCCACACGGTCCTATATAACTATATGTTCTATTTCCGATATAAAAAAAATAATATTTCCTTTTAAATGTAACAAAATTTAAATAATATATTTGATCAAATCTGTTGTATTCTCTCAAAATGATAAATAATATTACTCAATGGTTTTAAAAGAGTTTATGTTGAAAATCTACATATCGTAACCTCATGAAGCCAAAATTATGAGGAAATTTATCTTATCCTACAAAACTTGAGCAAAAATTACTTTTCTACAAGATTTCTTCAATTTTTAAATCATTAAGCGGAATGACTTTAAGAAAGAAAACGAATTTTGTATTGTTATACAACTTAACTATAATTCTATATTTTTTATCTATAATAAAAATATTTTTTTTTTAAATGCAATACACTTTTCTATTAAGAAATAAAAAATAAGATCCGGCATTTTGTTTTTATATCCTAACCTCCAGTTCCTCCACGTAAAATGTTCACCAAACGTCTAGCTTCTGCGATGTCAGGCTCAAGTTCTGCTATTCCGGACGATACGCATTCACTGATGACTTTGATTAATAATTTTTTATCCCTCTTTTCCATCGCATTCCTAAGCTTTGTTCGAAGTTTTTCCTGGGTTTTGGTTCCTATTCATCAAAAGGAGACAAAAATATAACATTTTTTTTTTGTCTATCGCAAAGAATCACTTTTCATTTTCAGTGAACAATTCAATAATTAAACAATAAAAAATGTAATATTATTCTTTTCATTTAATGCCTTTTTGCAAAGAAATTTTTTTTTATCTTTATTACAAATTCTACATTTGTTGGAAGAGGGATGGGTTGCATCAGTTTTTCTTGCCATAGACACGCAACTGTTACTTTGGTTGCAGTACACGTGGTACTGCTACGCCCCTAATGGATGACGGGACTTGTGAACGGGATAATTTAATACTTTTTCATATGAACTTGGGCGCGATACTAATGCAAAAATAATTCAAAAATATTCAAAAATAATTCCAAGGAACCACTCACCCGTTCTTTTGACATTTCTAGCAAAGACCAAATTGCTTTTGTTTTGTTGCAAATTATGAAAAAAAAAAACACTTTATGTAATACTAGCATACAATAAATTCTCTCGTAGTTCACGAAAAGGGTAGAGTTACGTGCATATGCTGATGTCTGTGTTAAAAACAGTGATATCCAGTAACAACATTTTGTCAACGACGAAGATAAAAATATGGTGTTGTTATATACAAAGGAGTGCTAGTGAATATCATAGTGTCTGTCAGTCATCCAAGAAGAATAAAAGAACATCTTGGTGCCTGCCCATACTCCAAGAGGAGTAGAAACATCTTGGTGCCTGACAGTAAGCCATGAAGAACAATGGGACATATCTGTGTCTGCGGCAAAAACTAAGGTAATTTTGGAAAAAGAACGTGAGATGCCTTTCTGCTTCTTATTTTACGTCTGTATGTGCGCAAAAGTTCTTCTGTTCTAAGCAAAAATCAAAACAAGGCAACTCATACTAATATATAGAATGAAGGGTTAGACTACACAACAGCGATAATTTCTGGACCACTTATTTGCACATACCATGCCTTTTAAAATAGACTAATAAAATAAAATAAAAATAATAAATATAAATAAATGTATTGATAAAATTTTGTCGAACAAGACTTTTATATATTATTATTATTATTATTATTATTATTATTATTATTATTATTATTATTATTTCCTTGTGTTTCTGTTGTATACACATTTCCTTCCGGATCCCAACAAGAGACCCAAGCTCAGAAATGGCTTCATGATATTTTTCATTTTGTAAAAAAAAACCCCAAAAACTAAGATCACACACATTTTACATAGATAAAGCTCTTCGTAATGCGTGAGCTGTACTGTGTGAGAACATTTTTTTGTTGTTTAAGGCATGGGCTATCAGGAATCCCTTCAATGAGTCTATCGGAACCTTTTCTAATCATTATTACTAGTTTTATTATAATTATATGGAATCTAGTTTCTTGTGATTCTGTCAGGTGTAACTTGAAATTAACTGGTCAGCAAATTGCACATATTAGAGAAGTTTCTCCCCCGCAAAAAAAAAATATCAAGTTTTCTAACCTCCACGACCGCCTCCTAGACGCTCTAAAGTGTCTCTGGCATTTCGAAGACGCCAACTCAATTCTGGAAATGCTGCACGTTCTGCGCCTTCTATTACCCTTTCGAGGCCCGTCCTGTCTTTTTCTCTGGTTGCTTTTTCGAGCGCGTCTCGTAACATGTTAACGCTTATTGTCGATGATTCTGACAATGAATAAAACGGATTGCATCAAACAATGGCTCTTTTTTTATCATTTCATTCAATTATTTCATTATAAAGATAATAATTTTAGATTTAAAATATTGAATTTCAAGTTTTCAATTATTCTTTATATTGTTATTACTCTCACAAAGTGAATTAGGAGAAGGATGATGAAAAGCTCTCGGTCTGAACAACGAAGTATTCCAATATATATATATATATATATATATATATATATATATATATATATATATATATATATATATATATATGTATGTATGTATATATGTTTATGTATATATAATCTTAGTAAGCTAGGATCTATCTACCAAGGTTTCACCTAAATGGATCTTCAGGGTAAGCTAGCTGAAGAGGATATCGCAAAGGGAAATATTTATTGATAAAAACAACCACTAAAAACTAAAATTAGCATAAAACCTAGAATCATCATGAAAACCATACGACGAAAGAAAAAAAAATAAATGAAAAAAAAAAATAAATGAAAAAAAAATAAATGAAAAAAAAAAATAAATGAAAAAAAAAATAAATGAAAAAAAAATAAATGAAAAAAAAATAAATGAAAAAAAAAATAAATGAAAAAAATAAATGAAAAAAAATAAATGAAAAAAAATAAATGAAAAAAAATAAATAAAAAAATACATATTTTATACTTAGCGTATTGAACATTTTACGTTTTTTCTTATTTACTCGATTGGGATTTTTTTCTTTGGACTAGAAATTACGGCACTGGACGATTTTTTTCGGCCTATTTGGATGTTTTTAGTACGTTTTTTTTTTCATTTTTTTTACCCAGATACCTATTTATTTCAATATATTTTTATTTGCAAATGCTCTGTCATCCGTTTTTTTACACCAACCGAGTATAATTATTAACATTATATATGTATATATATATATATATATATATATACACTGATCTTTGGGAAACGAGAATAGGAACGAGAAACATTTTTGCAGACCCTAGTTATAATGGTAAAATGTTTTTATACGTATTATTAACATAAAATTGTTCTAGAATCCATATTTATTTGGGTTATGCGGACACTACATGTAACACATTAAACGTTCAACGTATGCGATTAATATTAATCACTGCATTAAGCGCATTGACGAGGAGAGTTTAATTCATAGAACCTCAAATAAAGGAACTGCCTTTCTCGGCTGCAGTATAGATGTTTTCTCTCAGACTATTGACGGACGCATGCAATTAAGAAACAGCATATATTACCGTTTTTTTTCTCTCCATTATCGCAAATATCAAATATGAAAATTTAAAATAAAACTCGGTATTAATTATAAGTTTACAAAATATATGTATTAATAGGTTTATAAAGTTTCGGTGTTAATTATTGGCTTCCATTTATGTTTCATTAATGCAGACCTCAAAAATGGGACGGTAGGCGTTCAAGGTTTAAGGGATAATTTCTACTAGGGATTATCTCAACAATATTATGCAATAACAAAAGAAAAATGAAAAGAATTTAGAACACACCTCCCGCTGTTTCGTATTCCATACCGATGAGCGCGCCTCTGGCCATTTTAATGTCAGAGTCGAGTTCTGGCATCCCAGCAGCCACACATTCATAAAGAACGCTTTCTAAGGTCGCCTTGTCACCCTCTCTCATTGCCGATTTCAGCTTTTCGCTTAATGCCTCAGGAATTAACGAACCTAAGTTTTAAAATATATACAATGACATATTTGACAATACATTTGCAGTTTTTTTTTTTTCTTCTGAATTTCCGAAACGAAATATTCTTATATTAATTCCTAATGATTATTCGTTTTTGTTGTCTTAACCACAATGTTACTGGCCACTGATTTTTTTTAAATTATGATAATGCCAAGCGGAATTCCTTGTTTGATCAACTGGACCATGTTTTTCTCATTACTTTAATTATCACGATTATTTTTACTTCCTGGAGAATTTCAATGATCACGTTTTCCTTATGATTACAATCTGTTTCTTATGATTACAATCTGTTCCTTATGATTACAATCTGTTTCTTCACTTAATGAGCTGGTGTATATTTCTGCAATATCTTACTCAGGATTGGAACTCAAGGGTTCAAAGGTATAATTTTATCGACACTTTGAACTATGTCAGTAGCGAGACAAACTATATCAGAAGGAAGAATTTATGGTTATGAGTTTTGAAACTCTCTGAAGACACCGAATACATTTGCCATGATCTTATTTTTAACCATTTCATGACATATACATGTTAGTATACCTATATATACTACTTTTATCATTACTCTTTGGTCGATGCGATCTCTTACCTTCCTCAAGTATATGCCGTATCTACGAAGTAGAACAAAATCTCTTATTTTGTTTTAATATGATTAACCTCCAAATTCCTAAATTTCTTGACAATTTTCATCAACAAAGAAAATATTAACCAAAATATCGTGTTAAAAACAATAAAAAGCGAATAAATTCGGATTAAATATTTCTGATATAATGAACGTTAAGTTCGAAACTTCAGAAAATAATAATTTGATTTTCTTAGAAAGTTTTTTTTTTTCAAAATTAATTTCATATTTAAGGATTTTGAATGTGCACGTAGCAGCGCTTAAAGTTACACGGGCGTACCGAGGTTATAGCATTCGCTTTTGCACAGAAACCCTTCTAAAATTATGAAAACAATGTATTTTTCCCCTACTAGCTAGTTGTTGCTATCAGGGCAGATTGGGCCTTCTAGCTTTCGTTCGCTACCAGAAGGGCTCATCTGAATTTAAAACCAGTTGAACGGAGGATAGCAACTCCACCACATATAAACTGAATTGCTATGAAAAATGCAGCAACAACACCCATCATAATGACGCCGTTGCCCTCTGCTACACAGAGAAATCTCCAAGGCTGCAACAATTTGAGGATCGTTTACAGTATTTATTTTCGAATTAAAACATATTGGTGATTTAAATAATGTGAAAATATTATCTTATTTATAACTTACAAAAATTTTACTCTATATTATAAATCATTTGGCAATCGTTTGAATATTTAAAAAAAAAACGTGTATTAAAATATTTTTGAAGAACAAACCTCCTCTCCCACCGCCGAGTTTATCCAGAGTGTCTCTGGCTTTACGAAGGTCTGAGGCCAATTCTGGATATCTGGAAGTCTCGGCTTCCTTAATGGTTTTATCCAAAGATTTAATATCCTTTTGTCTGATAGCCATGGTCAGTTGGTCACGGAGAATATCGGGAGATTTCAGATCTGACAGTGAAAGATGGATGAGGTTGTAATGAATAAGGACTGACACTTGATTGAAATGCAACGTGAAGTATATATAATTTCTGTTTACATTTTAGTTAGTAATAAAACAAATACACTCTAACACTCTATGACTTTGTTATTAAAAAAAATAATTCCTCAATTATAATTTTAGTCATATATAATTTTAATCGTTTAAAATATATTTTTCAAAAGAGATTCATTTTTATAAAGTTTCTGAACGAGAAAGTTTTATTGTATGTCAAAGTCGTATGAATTCTAACCTCCAGTGCCACCGCGAAGAATGTCTGCTACGCTTCTGGCTTTTTGAATGTCAACATCCAGTTCTGGCATTCCAGCAGAAACGCATTCACTGATCACTTTGTCCAAAATGATTCTGTCTTTCCCTTTCATCGCTTCTTTTAGCTTCGCCCGCAGACCGTCGGCTGTCTTCGAACCTAACAATCCCAATTTGCAAAATAAATTTATAAAGAAACAAATAAACAAAGATTTTTTCTCTTCAAAAGAATCCAAAAGTAAATTTATAAATATTTAAAAAAATATTCCATATGACTTCTTGTTCTAAGATTAACATTCAATAATGATTGATTATAAATTCTGTGTTCAAGATCAAAAGTTATTAGGTTGGTGCAAAAATAATGACGTAATAATGTCGTTTTTTGACGTTAAACGTCAAAAAACGACATTATTACGTCATTATTTTTGCACCAACCTAATATTTCAATTGTTTAAGAGCGTTTTGGAAGCTAATTTTTTTTTTTTTTTTTCATCGCGGAACATGACCACTACTTGAATTCAACTAGTGGCATTCAAACATCACCGAGCAAATCCTGAATTTTTGTCTATCGCAACGAACGGTGTTCTCTCAGAGAGACTCCTTGACTTGAACACCTATTGAACTTAAGCTCACCCCAGGCCTCAAGTGGGAAAATGGACGATTCCCTGTACCGCTCCAGTAAGAACCTGATTCCTCCTGCTCTCCTCTACCTTTACAAGAGGCAGATCAGATGGAAATATATGGGCAGAAGCTACCCAGTTTACACTTTCCAGTCTCAATAGAGCCAAAAATCTCTCCGCATACTTGTGGGTGATTAATTATTTTCTACTCTACAACCCTTCCCCCCCCCCACAGACAAATCGTCGTAAGCCTTTTGTTGCTCTATGGTTATTTCCATAGAAAGTGATACATTCCTTAATTCCACCAGTTGTAACCTTCAAGGCAAAGGCCCGCCATGTCACGTACATTGTTGCGAACTACCCTCGTTCCCTTCGTATTCCACTGATGAGATGTAAGTTCCACACCAACAGCATCTTCCCACGAATCGCTACCTTGCGGGTATGACTATAAACTATATCCGCATCCTGGGTAAGACGATAAACTGCAGCAAGGCCTCTGATCTAGAAGCTTTGAGGAGTGTGGAACTACCTCTTAATTGCTGGTGTTCCCAGGTTCACCCTGATTTGAGGTGGTAGCACCTGTTAGGGTCCCAGGTATGGGCAAATAGTTGAGCCACAAAATGGGTTCAAAACACTATGAATGTGGGAAAATAGGTTTTAATACCACTAATACATTTTTGTAAAAGTTTATTACCAGCAATGAATTTTTGAAGAAAAAAATTATTACCAACAATATATTTTTTAAAAACTATTACTAATAATTAAAATCTTGTCGGTATTAAATAACCCATAGAGGTTGATATGCCGTAAAAGAAACCAAACCAAACCGACTCTCACAAAGATGCTTGTCCAATTACAATAATCTTAATCTGTTCATGTCTAGGATTAACCGTTATCTTCCCGACATATGTCCATAAATTGTGCCTCTCACCTAGAGTCGCTCTTGGACCATATACAGGGTAAAAATTATTGTAAAAATATCATTACACGTCCAATGTACAGTATAAGTATTATCATCTGCTTATTTGACTTATAGTCTTTTAGAATTTGTTGTAAATTAAAAGTTTGGTGTAATATTATACTAAATCCTGCCAGTGATATTACCGGGGGTGGGGTATAAGATGGGTGCCACAATAAGAATCGATTCTAACCTCCACGTCCACCACCGAGTTTCTCAAGAGCGTCTCTAGCTTTACGCAAGTCTGAACCGAGTTCTGGAAGAGCCGCAAATTCCGCTTCTTCTATCAAACCTACCAAACCGCCCGCGTCTCTAGCCCTCACCGCCTTCCTTAGTTTCTCGCGTAGACCTTCAGAATCAGGACGAACAGCGTCTGCTAAGAACAGCAAAAATATTCTTTTGTTTTCATAAAAACAAAAACATCATTCTAATGAACATGTGAAATAAAAGCAAAAAACTTCTTGTCAAAAAGATAAGTGTAACATTTTTTTTTGGGGGGGGGCGCTGTAAAGTTTCGCATATAAAAGGATATATACAAACTATTTCAATAATTATGAATAAAAATGACAATAGGAAAACTGGTAATTGCTGACGCGTTTCGTCCAATGTGGACTTTATCAAAGCAAAATACGAAAATGAAATTAAATGAACAAAGTAACTAATAAAAACAAAAACAGAATGTTCCTAGCAACTGGAATGTTTTTTTAACTGAAAAATAACGTCAGTTATTGTCACGTGTGGAAAATATGAAAATAGCGTTTCTCTACATTCCAGTTGCTAGGTACATTCTGTTTTTATTTTTATTAGTTACTTTGTTCATTTAATTTCATTTTCGTATTTTGCTTTGATAAAGTCCACATTGGATGAAACGCGTCAGCAATTACCAGTTTTCTTATTGTAATTTTTATTCATAAATATTGTCTCTCTACTGGTTAATTCGGAGAAATTTTCACATCAAACTATTTCAAATATATATATATGCTTTGTTTTTTCGTTATTTACTAAGCTTAGCTTTACAACTGGTAAAAAAACCCAACATGTATTGAGTAGACAATGTAAATTGAAATCAATACCTCATTGTCAAGGTAAGTACCTCGCTACCCATGCTGATGTATCCATTTCAAACAGTCTTCATAGGTGGCGGGATAGGTGTCCAAATCTATCCCGGAACAAATTTATTTGCTTCCGCTAACTTAATGGCCGTAAAATATATAACGACATGAATTTTATGACAAAAAAGCAACCATGAGAATATTAAAAAAAAAAACTTATCCGAAATTAAAAATATTTATAGTTCGTTTTATATTGTAATGAGTATCAATTCGAACCACGTTTTGTATCATGCAATTTTCATATCATGCTTTTCTTGTATCATACTTATTTCATTGTACTAAACAAATCTAACCACCTTTTGTATCACGCTCTTCCAGTCTCATTCTATTTTCTTTGTCCTCTTCAGGTAATTCTTTGTCTTGAAGAAATTGCGAATCGCGTTTCGCAAGAAAATCTTCGTAGATACTGGAAACTCCTAACAAAAATATAACAAAATATTTCACTCACAAACCAAACACATTCTAATACATATACTTACACACACACGTACACGTATATATATTTGTTTGTATCAAAAAATGCGCAGCTTGATTAGTAATTAAGAACTCAATTTTAAACTTAAATTTTTATTGTATACTTTTTTCTCTCTCTCTCATATATATATATATATATATATATATATATATATATATAAGTATAGGATTGTTGTATACAGAATAAATTCCAATAACCAGCAATTACTATTCTTAAAAGAGTGCTCAATACAGAGTAGAGCGAATATAATTATTTATTCGAAAATTATAACATAAATGTTATAAAATCACTACAAAAATAGTCATTTTGTTTCAACGTCTCTAGTGTCTTATCAAGTGATGATGTTGAATGTAGAATAAAGCGTTTTAAAAGGCTCAACTTAATTAACCACCCCTCGCAAGGGGAAAAGCTGTTACATAAGCTGGAATGACCAATCATAACCAGCTTATGTAACAGCGTTTTTATCCATATATGGTGGGGGGTCTTAAAGTTCTCAGCCCGTCCAATAATAATCGCCTAGAACTATAAAAGTGCTATTTCACACATTATCCTTCGCAAGTCAACAGATATGGTACTTTGTTTCTCAAAATAGGATAGATAGATAGATAGACAGATAGATAGATAGATAGATAGATAGATAGATAGATAATGTCAATAAACTGTGATAGATAGATAGATAGATAATGTCAATAAACTGTGATAGATAGATAGATAGATAATGTCAATAAACTGTGATAGATAGATAGATAGATAATGTCAATAAACTGTGATAGATAGATAGATAGATAGACAGACAGATATCGATAGATAGATAGATAGATATCGATAGATAGATAGATATCGATAGATAGATAGATAGATATAGATAGATAGATAGATATAGATAGATAGATAGATAGATAGATAGATATAGATAGATAGATAGATAGATAGATAGATAGATAGATGTCATTAGATAGATAGATGTCAATAGACTGTGATAGATAGATAGATAGATAGATAGATAGATAGATATCAATAGACTCTGATAGATATCAATAGACTCTGATAGAATCTTTAACGAAATACGTAATTGTTTTCTAATATCTAGATTTCATCTTTTCAAAATCACTATAAAACATCGATTTAGATAGACATGAACAGACTGAGATAAATAGATATGAACAGATTTTGATACATAAATATTGAGATAGACGGACGGAGAGAAAGAGAGAGAATGTGTGTGAAATAAACACATATCAAACGACTTAGAGGCATAGACACATTACACAAAAGTGATTAAGATTTAGACAGAATCAGAACAATGTTTGGAAGATTAATACTTGTGCTGACCTCCACTGATTCCAGCAAGTTCCTCAAAAGCATCACGCGCCTTTTGCAGTCTGGAAGTCAATTCCAAGAAACCTGCAGCTTCACATTCTTCAATAACTGCCGCTAATTTGTCTTGATTCTTTTCTTTCATGGCTAACTTCAATTGCTTGCGCAGGGTTTCAGGTGATCTTATGGCTAAATAAATCAAGGGTCAATAATATATCAGCAAAATGATAAGAGAGACATCCTCAATGATAACATTCAATATATTCAAATCTAAATCAGTGGAAAAATTAGAAGCGACGTTTATAATCTCCTAATTATATACAGAAAACAATTTCCTCAAAAATGATTATTTTTCTATGCAAATAGCGACAAATATCCTAAAATTTTTCATTTTTTTTAAACTATTAAAAGAATAGTTCATACAAATGTACGTGTGTACAAAGTATTACCCAAAATGTCAGGGAATATGATCAAGGAAAATGTATTTATTCTTATCGCTAATTTCCACAGAAAGTAATTCGAGGGTAATTTGAAACTTCAAAGGAGACACTCGTTCAACAGTACTACTGGCAAATTAAAGTAACCGAAAGCTAGATGGGTCAAGCTTAGTATTTCTATTACCCTAAAATTTTGGTAACACCTCGTACATATGTTTAAAAATTAAAAAATAATATTTATAATACACTAATAAACAATAACTAATGTTTATAAGAGATTAATAAACAATAATATATATATATATATATATATATATATATATATATATATATATATATATATATATATATATATATATGATAAAAATATAGTTTAAATTATTTTATTTCATGTGTAAAAGTGTCTCATTATCAGGGATTGGGTGTGTGTGTATATATAAGTAGACATCGAGGTTAACAGCGAGTGGCGACAGTCTGTTCATGCTTGACCGCATTTTTCAGGCCATCAAAATTACGTTCAAATAGGAAACAGACTTTGAGCACTCTTTGTGGACCTCAATGTCGACTTTTATATTCACATACGCTCTAACACTGATATTAAGCACATTTATATATATAGCATGTCGCAAAACTATATATATATATATATATATATATATATTATAATTCCAGTACTTTTTTATGTTTGAAACATTTAATATAAGTATAAATATAGATATAAACAAAGATATGATTTGATAAATCTTGAAGAATTATGAATCAAAATTTTATGTGCTATTAATACTGATAAAATAGAATTCTAACCTCCCGTTCCTCCTTTGAGGATATCGAGAATTTCTCTAGCCTCTTGTATTTCAGCATCCAATTCAGGCATCCCGGCAGCTACACACTCATTAATGACCCTCTCCAAAACAGGTCGATCTTTCCTACGCATCGCTTTCTTCAGTTTGTCAAGCAAAATGATCGGGGTTTTAAATCCTAAGAATGATTGGAAAAATAATTTAGTACCCTTAATCAAAAAAGAATTCTACATGTCAATTAACTGTGTAACTTGCCAAGAATTTTATTTAGAGTTTTTTTTAATTTTTTTTATTTATTTATTTTTTTTTTTCATAATGTAACCAAAAGTTAGATTCCGAAGAGATTTGAACTCGCATCTTTTTTCTCAGATTAGTCAAATAAGTAAATTATCCTTGATAGAATTTATTCTCACTAGTCGCTCTACATTTCTGGCCTTGTACCATACTAAGTTAATCTTAGGAAATATTGCGTCTTCCTCGAGATCAAGAATCAGTAATGTAGGCTCGTATGACGTCACTGCAGTAGGGAGATTGATCCTCAACATGTGATGCGTTATATTAAGATACTTTCTAGTGTATTTATTAAGTGTAAGTCAATATGATTCATTTCGGTAATTTTTTTTTTTTTTTAGATTATGTGGTGAAGTATTTTAAAATTTTATCTCATTATCACGTCTCACATAGACAACGGCTCAACCAATTTAAGCTGAGTGAAATATGGTGGAAGAGTTCAAGTCTCGACGGAATATAGACCTTTATTCGAAATCCATGTTATTTACGTTCATTTTCACCTACGATGATGACGCGATTGGCCTTGTCAAAAAGTAGAATAAGTTTTTTACGAGTTCAACCTCATCATCAATTTAAAGTGATCTTTCTTTCCTTTGGAATAAATCTACGACTAATGCTTACAAGGAAATGATCTTATTCAAGCAGCGCTAAAAATATAATTTTTTTTCTCAAATCTGGTTAACGTGATTATCTTTTGTCATTCTAGTGAAAGACTCTATATATTAAGGCGTACAATTATGTTTGATACTAAATCTAACCTCCTCGACCTCCTCCAAGGCTTTCTAGAGTATCTCTGGCTTTTCGAAGGTCTTTTCCCAATTCAGGATAAGCGGCGATTTCGCATTCTTCAATGACTGCGTTCAGAGTGACCTTGTCTTTCTGTTTTATGGCCGCTTTCAGTTTATCACGTAAAGCGCTTGTTGTTCTTGGTCCTAGACGTCGAAAAGAAAATAATTATTCAGTGATATATTACCTCCCTTTGCAAACACAGTTGATAACAATAAAAATTATAAAAAGTATCTATATTTTTAACTTTGCTTAGCTTTTCCCAGGCTTAAATTAAAAAAAAAAAATAAAACAATGCTTTCTCTCTATAGTCAGCATTTAAAAAATTAAAACGAACAAAAATTACTGAATTTTTGTTACAGACTTACAATAACCCAACCATTTGTAAAAACCGTCTGAATACTTAACTGAATTCATAAATAAGTAAAAGTAAAATACTTTCTTAAAATGCTACCAATTTTATTTATAGATTATATATAAAGACAGTGGGGCGATTTCTTCTTGCTATCTTCGCCATTTTGAATTCATATTTGTCCTTCAAACTTGGCTGTCACCCAAAGCTAGAGAACATAGTCTGTCCTATTATTTAAAACAGTGTTTTTCAAAGGGAATATCAACATCGACAGTTTAAACAATGGAATCCACGCTGTATGGTGATTTTCATGGGGACTCACTACAGATCGCCTGACTCGTGAAATTTGCAGTCTTGATTCCGTTGTCTACTCTTCTACCTATAAACATTCCAATAAATATAGATTTTTTAAAAACAAATCAAGAAAAAAAATATGTCACGTTATATACAAATTTGTATTGTGCGCGAATAGCGTAAAAGATATTTGTTTTAATTTCAGTTGCTTTATATTGCGACTCACAGATCGTCATTCAAATATCCTTAGTATTTTTGATCAGATGGGGATGTGAACAGGCATCCCTCATCATTGGGTGCCTGGGTTTCTCCTGCAGTTATCTTTTTTTTCATTTTTCTTTTCTTATTTTCTTTATTCTATTTTTGTTCAGATCCACGCTGATGTAGAAAAATAAAATACTAATCAAGAATTAATAACTGACTATAGTATTAAGGTTCAAAGAGTTATCTTTCCTACATATTCTCATAATCGGCATTTCTTACCTCATCTTTGTACGCTCATACAAAAACCATTTAGTAACCCTCTACCTTGAGCGGCTCCCGAGTCTTGTATTGAATGAATAATTATTAAAAATAAAAGATATTCAAATAATATCACAAGACGAGTAAATAAGTGGAATGGAAACTGTTTAAAAAAATGATAACGGACAGAACACCAAATCAGAAAAAAAAAACAAAAAAAAAAAACAGCAGAAATTTCTTGGACATATAATGAGAAAGGAGAGCTTGGAAAACTTAATCCTCACAGGGCAAATCGAGGGCAAGAGAGATCAGAGAGGACAGCAGGCCACCTACCTGACGAGCTTGTGTGAATAAATGATGGAACGGGGAGTGATCGAGATAGGAAGTTGTTGTAAGCCATATTTACCCACGTCTAGAAGGGACACGGCACATAGAACATTAGCAGATTTCGAAACTCTTTCCAGCTTTGAAGAAACTAAAGCAAAACAAGCCACCAAAAAGATTAAAAAATTCACAAACCTTCCGGATTATCTTCCATTTCTTTCATGATTTCTCTTGCCTTTTCTATCTCTGGGCCTAATTCTGGGAACCCCGCCGCTACACATTCATTAACAATGTGCTCTAACGTTGATTTCTCTTCGCGTTTAATTGCTCGCTTCAGTTTCGCCAATAGTTTCTCAGGAGTCTTAACTCCTGGCAAATTAACGAAAGAAAAGGGACTTGTGAAAAAATGAAATAACTCAGAAATCACAGACATCTCTAGAAATACATACAGAAGTTGATGAATTATTTTAAATATATAACAAGCAAATATAATTTAATATATTTAAATAGTATCCTAAATGTATATTTTAAAATACGCGTATTTGTTTCCGCCGAGCTAAATTTTAATTATCATATTTTTTAACATCTAAATAATTATCATCTATATCAGAGTGATTTGACCTTCTTTGCATTTGAGGTTTGAGTAACCCAAAGTTCATGAAAGTTAAGGCGCGAAAAATTCATAGAAAATAAAGCTTTTTATTTCTCATGATTTCGAGAGATGGCTGAAATACCAGGCCAGATATGGGGAACTTTTGATTCCAACTTTATACTGTTCGATCGCTGTAATAGGACAAATATGGACCAAGAAATAATCAATGTCATAGTGAATAATTATTCTTCTAGTCATTTCTTTGCGGCACCCAGATCCTCCCCAAGCAATAATTGATACCAACAGCAAGGACGTCCTGGGTAAGACGATAAACTACATCCGACAGCAAGGCCTCTGATCAGGAGTTTTTGAGAAGCATGGAGCCACCTCTTAATTGCTGGTGTTCCCAGGTCCACCTTGACCCAGTGTGGTAGCACCTGTTAGGGTCCCAGCTATGTGCTAATAGTTAACCTCAAAACTGGGATCAAATCACTATGAAAGTGTAAAAATAGGTTTTACTACCAGCAATACATTTTTTGTTTAAAACATTATTACCAGCAATACATTTTTGAATAAAAAAAATCTTACCAGCAATACATTTTTGGAAAAAATATTACCAGCAATAAAGATCTTGTCGGCATTAAATAACCTATTGAGATTTATATGCCGTAAAACAAACCAAAGCAAACCAACAGCAAGGTGTAATTCTTGACCTTTCAACTGTCTCCGTCACGGTTTTGAATTTAATGCTCACGCCCTGTCTACTCTGGCTGGGGAGAAGAGCTTAATTCATGTCTTTTCTAAGGGCGTGAATACGAAAGTGAACGTACAAAGACTCTCTCAGAATTTGAACTCGCCTCACCGATTTTACTTTAAGCCTTACGCCATCCGCATATCCATCAACGGAATAATAAACCCCGATAAATTATTTCGCAAATCATAAACAACTTATTTTCTTTTACAACGGAAAATGTGCTAATTTATTTTAAATTCTGGCCGCTTATATCCGTCTATGTCTATTAGGGCAGCTAACCAATCCTTGTTGTAGACGTCTGCTTAGGCTCATTTGTCTTTGTTCAACGCCCACACAGTCTACCGGCGGTCTATACTGCAACTATGCAGAGTGCACCTTAGTTACAGTTTTTGAAAGAGAGCGCATTATCTGGCATGATCAACAGTCTGAACAAGGCCAGTACGCTGAAACCCTCGGTCACGATGACTTATGACTTTGTGGTAGCATATCCACCAACGGCTACCAAATAGTTCTATCTAGCCAATTTAACTCAAAAGGCTTGGATCAATCAGTGGTATGGTTTTAGACACTTTTACTGTTAGCTGATATCGCCTCCCAAGCCCGATAACATGGAGACGTCAACTTTCTGATTAATCTGCCACGATGAGATTCATGGTCGGAAAACGAAAGTTTCCAACCACTCGGCCACACGTCATTATTTTAAATTTATATTTAATAAATATTAATTTTAAATCATTTGAATATTATCTTACCGATGACATCGTAATTTAAATAAAGCAAAAACAAGCAGAATTTT
>OZ010572.1:103683913-103711413 GCA_963932145.1 Acanthosepion lycidas
TCTCACTTCGTAAATTGAATAAAGATTTCTGTTTAAAAGTTCTTGAAGGTTACTGAACTGACAGACATCTGAAAAGGTTGGAGGAGACATTGCTTACCATCGGCGACCATACAAGAACGGGTGTTTCAACGTAATGTGTACCATAACACATTAAACCCTTAATGGAACAAGTCACAACATTTTATGTTTTCTTTATTGCTTGCATATTTTCATTTTAAAGCCTATTTTCAATATTTAAATGCAATATGTGTATGGAGAAAAAAAATTACATGCTAAATCTCGGCATTTTGACTGTTCTCTCCGCAGATTAATTGCTATAATGCAACACACAAAATATATAAAACCTAGACACATCGGGGACTTCAGCACTAATATCTGAAAAATAACGCTGGAGAGCAAAAGGTTTTTGAACAACCAGAATAAAGGATGAATTTCAAAATACGACAGATTCCTGAAGAAGGCTGAAGGGTATAATGGTCGAAATCTTGTGACTATGATAATGAACGTGGGAAAAACAGTTCGAATAAATCAGTGATTAGTAATTATTCCTAATGACAGAAATTCAGACAGAAAAAATTAAACAACATTTTTTTTTTTACTCTGTCCATTCCAGCGTATCTACGTTACGCTTTCTTATCATAAATTAATCAGGGTGAACCAAAATATACAAAATAAAGAACAGCTGAATTATGATTTATTTAATAACATCATCAGATTCTAACCTCCTTTCCCGCCTTCCAGAACGTTCAGTGTTTCCCGGGCCTTTTGTATTTCAAGATCCAATTCAGGCATGCCGGCAGCCACACTCTCCGTTATTGCACGCTCCAAGAAAGTCTTATCCTGACTATCAATGGCTTTCTTCAATTTGGATAAAAATTCATCTGGTTTCTTTGAACCTAATTGTCAGAAAATGCAATTTGTTTTTAGGTGTTCACTAAAGATGGAGCTTAAAAAATTAAATTGAAATAAGTCAGTAAATATATATATATATATATATATATATATATATATATATATATTATATATATATATATATATATATATATATATATATATATATATATATATATATATCGTAAAACTGTTGTAATATCACTTTATTTTAGAATTTTAAACATGACATTTTACTGCCAGTTTTTTATTAATTGCCTTTATTTTATTGCTACTTCTTATTACAAAACGTCCCAATTCGATCTGGTTTATAAAATTTTAAATAAGCATCTGGAAATAAAAATAAAAATAAATACATTCAGACATTTCTTGAATTCCCATCACAAATCTCCCGAGTTGCAACGCTTTAAATAATTAAGTCACGGAAGTCCAATATATATACTTTTATTTTGAATCATTTCCCCCCATGCAAGGTGATAATGCCATTAAGACGCAAGGGTGTGGTGAGAGCGAAAGAAAATAGGTAGACGTTAGTGAGAGGAAACGACAATAAAACAGGATTCAGGAAGGGAGAAGATGGTAGTGTCATTTAATTTTTTGAAGATTTTATGCGACGGAAGAAACCAGAAATATTTCCAGAAGTGAGAATTGTAAGAAAAGAAACTATTAGAATAGAACTTACGGTTATATCTAGCTAATTCAGCAGTAAAACTATGAGACCTAATTGCCAATCTAGCAATATAATTAAAGTCACGCGGACAAGGTAAGAAAGCTCATTAGAACAATTACCACGAGATCTAATCTTGAAGCATGTTGCTCTTTCTACTTTACTTTTCTATTTTTTACAAAATATTTTTTTTCTATTTTGCTTTTTAGGTTTTTTTTATGCTTTGTATTCTTAGAAATCTTTTTTTTTAATTCTGTAATGAAGTGTCTTGTTGCTGAATTGGTTAATGGGTAAACCAATTTAAAATTCTCCCGAGATATGGAGTGGGAATTCAAGCTTCTTTAAAGGTTACGTCTTTATTTCAAATTCACACATGACATTTTAATCGCCGACTTGAAATCTTATAAGAAGCAACAATAAAATGAAGCACTCAAAAATGTTCAATTAAAGCATATCATCTGATACTTGAAATTAGACGAAAATGAACATTTTCTGATTGATGTCTTCAGATATAAAACAAAAAATTTAATATTACACGAAAGAAGTTTTTTAAATATTTTCCTGGAGATACTAAATTTTACTTTAGAAAATACGGACCTATTAAAAATGCAATTGGGAAATGAAGAGCAATGAAATTATTATTTTATTTATCATATATATATATATATATATATATATATATATATATATATATATATATATATATATAATCGTAAAAAGGTAAATCGAAAAAAGATGACCGATTATCGTTTCTGATTCTTCATCATTCTATTAAGGAATAAGGAAAGTGATTGAGCTCTGAAGGGCGATAACCAGTCAATTTTATTTTATTTTTTTATTTCAATTCATCCTCTTAACGTAATTATAGATTGTTTTTCTTTCATTTTTGCGCTTCCTTTGACTGTTACATTTTTAATATATCCATCTTATTTTCAAATATATGACACTGGATTATATATATATATATATATAACCATCTTAACGTTGAGCTTATTAAAGAAAAATGACTGACATAATGATCTTATAAACGCTAACCTCCTCGACCACCTCCCAATTGGTCAAGCGTGTCCCTGGCCTTTCGAAGATCAGCACTCAATTCCGGATATTCCTCGGCTTCACATTCATCAATAACCTTCATTAGCTGATCTTTGTCCCTGTGCCTGACAGCGGCGCTAATTTTGTCTCGTAAAATATCAGCCGGTTGAAACTCACTACGAGATTCTGACAAAAGCGAGGTAGAAAAGTATGAATTACAAACACATTTTCAGACAATGAAAAGTAAAACTAGAAAAAATAAAACGCAAAGCTAAATCGATTGATGTAAAAAAAAGAATGGATATTATTATTATTATTATTATTATTATTATTATTATTATAGCGATTGATCGATACCAATCAAGCTATAAACATTTATTATTGTTACCTACAATGAACAATATAGAGTAAACATTAACATTATATTGATAATTTATCACAAGTCTATAACCATTAGGCATCCGACAAGAGTTGAACGCGCTACACTCTAATACCCCTGTGTGACGACTTTTGCCATTGATCTACGATGAGTTTCATATGTGTATTATTTTATTGTTGCTGTTTTATTGAGCATCTATTACTTACGATTCTGTCATAAAATTATATTACGGATTCTAAAAACCTCACTGCTGAATATTTTTTAATAAAATATTAAAAAAGAACTTTGGAAATCATTTACCCTAAGTTTTATATTTTCCACTCAGTTTAATATTTTTTTTTACATTCGGTTTACAGTAATATTTAAAATTACAAAAAAATATAATGTCGTTTTCTCACATATTAACATATGTGAGAAAACGACATTATTTTTGCACCGACCTAATATTAGGTTGGTGCAAAAAGAATATCGTTTTTTGACGTTAAAAAATACGTCAAAAAACGATATTATTTTTGCACCAACCTAATATATTGCCTTTGGTTTTAGGAAAGATTTCACACACAATTTAATACTACGTATGCCCCATAAGAGTTTTTAAATATTATTGCATGAAATTTGCACGCGAATGTAAAAACTATTATAGGACAGATGTAATAGAATATTTTACCCTTGCCATAATAAAATAAATTATAAACCACTGAATAGAATATATTACAATCAGATTAATAGAATATATTGAACTAGGTTTAATGTAATATTTAAACTTAGTTCAATAGAATATTTTATAATCGATTTAATAGGGTATATTACAATTGTTCTAACAAATTATTTTACACTTTGTTTAAGAGAATGTATTACACTTCGTTTAGTGTATTATTTAAACTTATTTCAATAGAAAATTTTACACTCGGTTTAATAGAATATATTTTACTTGTTTTAATAAATTTTGCACACGATTTAACATAATATTGTACACTTTGTTTAAGAAAACACATTACATCCAGTTTAATAAAATCATTTTAAACACAGTTTGACGGAACTAACCTTGCCTTTCACCCGGAAGAGAAATGAAAGATTTTCTTGCTTCTTGAATGTATTGGTCAAGTTGTGGCAGACCACTAGCTAGGCTTTGGTCAATGATTTTCTCCGACTTTGGTCTTTGTCGCTGGGAAATTGCTCTTCGAAGTTCTTCGATGAGCGGGTCGGGTTTTTTGGTTCCTAAGAACCAGAAATTTCTAATTTAATGCTTGATGCAAAGGATTTAAACGAACATAATTGATAATAAAAAAAAAGCTTGAAACCTTCTTCTATATTCTTGATATTTTAATAATTTCCCTTTTAATGTAAACATTTTATTCTAAAACCGAGTATTTTGTGTTTTGCATACAACTGGTAGGTTTGCATCTCATTGCAAGTGTATTATCGTGACTCAATGAGATAGATATTTAATAAACTAGCAAGTATAACACAAGGACAGTTGAAGAAAAAAAAGGAATATCGTGTTGCGCTTGTCTCCAAGAAAAGTTGGCCAGCTAGCCGTCAAATTCGAAATTCTAATGTGTATCTGTGCTTGAACTCCGACCATCGATGTGAGAAATACCCAACTATTTTGACATGCAGTTGAGTAGTCTTCCAATTAAAACATAATTCTGTCTTTTACTAAAATTACATTATTTCGACATCAAGCCGATCCTATCAGCTTAGTGCATACCAGGCGCAAAAAATAAGTGGAAAGAGAGTAAGAAGACTAATGTGAGCCAGGCTACAAATAGGGTAATGTTTTTTGTTTTTTTATGTCAGTATTTTAATTAGACTCCAATAATGGTACCAGCGCTAAGTACGTAAATCAGCTACCGACCATGCCAAAATTTGGAATTGTGCATGCAGATTAATGCGCTTAGTTTGCGACAGAGCCTCTGTAACAAGACAATCACGTGAATTAAACTCCGTTGGCTGATGGTCGAGACTGAATAGTTAATCAGCACTTTGCAACTAGCGTAAACGGATAATAATGAAAACAATTAATATGTATGTATATAAAGGAAAAGAGAAGAGGAAAAAACTTTCAAGCCAATGTGTTTTCGTTCTTTCAGGGTCTGTATCAAGGAAGAAAACGCCCCGACATAAAATGTTTTACTCTTGTCTTTTTTACATATTGTCTTTACAGATACATACATATATATATATATATATATATATATATATATATATATATATATATATATATATGTATTAGACGAATATATATATATGTGTTTTTGTGTGCATATATGAATTTTCAGACACACGCACAAATTATATATATATATATACGCACTTTTTATTCATGCACCTACTACTTTTGTTATATTTTCTTTAATGATGGGAATTCTTTTTTGGTTTCTCCGAATCCACATGTCACCAGAAATAAGGATGCCTACACTGATAAATATGTGGGATTTTCCATCGCAAATATTAATATATATATATATATATATATATATGGCAATATTACGGATCGGACAAACGAAAAACTTAAAATGATAAAAATCGGAAAAATAAATTATTAATAAACTGCTAACCTCTTTGATCTCTGCTCAAAGTTGCGAGCATTTCTCTAGCGTTGCGAAGCTGAACTGCCAATTCCGGGCAGCTCGCCGCTTCACAGTCTTCAATTGCCTTCTCCAGACTAGCTAAATCTTTCTCACGGATTGATTTCTCCAATTTTTCTCGCAATAAATCAGTAGGGATTATTTCTATCAACCAGAACAGGCGGGAGTTGGATAAATTACAAAGAATCTATTCTTTTATATATACATGAACGAAGGTGAATCAATCAACTTTACCTATCCTTTATTTGCTCATAACCTTCAGTTCCTACTTGCTACGCTTATATCCTATATGCGCATATCATTTAATAACCCTCTACTTTGAGTGGCTATTGAGCCTTGTATTGGATGAAGATTATTCAAAAAAGCATATAATAATCATGGGTCGATTATTTCTGTCATAAATGTTACAAGAGGAAAATGGTATATTTAAAAAGATCATATATCTACAAAAAGGAATATTGAAATTCTAGAAGTTATTTATAAGGTCAGCTGACATAAGGTCATACGAGTACAAACATGACTATACTTGTTCCGAAGAAATACCAAGTCATTTCCCAAGCTTTGCTTCATTTGACATAACGCCAAATTTTTAGAGGTTCTGTAGGTATTACTTTTTTATTGATATTTATTAAAAAAAAAATAAACATTAGAAATATAATAATAATGATATTATTAATAATAATAATAATAATAATAATAATAATAATAATAATAATAATAATAAGACAAATCAATAACACCAGTCAACATACATTACAGTAGAATTTAACGCATTTTAAGGCCAGCAGAACCTTTTGCCAAAAGTGCTCAATCGATAACTAAGCGACAGTAATCAAAGATGTATATGTATAATGATATATGTATATATTCTAACCTCCGCGCCGTCCACCCAAATGTTCGAGGGTGTCTTTGGCCATTCGTAGATCATCCATCAATTCTGGATATCCAGCTTCTTCACACTCTTCAATAATTTTCTCAAGGCCAACTTTTGATTGCAAACCAATGGCTCGTTTGATCTTGTCTCGTAAACGTCCCGGATCCTTGATACCTAGCCAGCAAAAATATTCACATATTTCATTAAAACAGGTTTTGACTTATATAAATTTCTCTATTCCACTCTTGTTAGACAAGGCATGCGTAGAGTTCACCTCTAGATAGATCGAACAATATGAAAGAATGTGATATATAAACTCTATTTATCAGACAAATGACGGGTAAATGAATGACAAAAATATCTCATATGATTAGCTTCGTACTTGGAAAGAACATCTTCAGACTAAATGATTTCATTAATGGAGCCATATTTTTTTATAGGAGAGAGTTTAAATTTGAATTTAAGTATCTCTGCGTCATCAGTTTTTCTCTCGATGTTATTTCATATCAATGGTCATTGAAAGTCTAACGAACTTATTAATATAAAAATACAATAAATCTAAGCAGCAGTGCTTATTGAAGGAATCGTTAGTTCGTTAATATAAAACTAAATTGGATCTAAAGTTTAATATGAGAATATGATACATGAATATGTATCAGCAATTGAGGGAAAAAATGGAAAAACTTCGAAAGAACTTCTTCAGACTAAATCTTTTTTATAGGTGGGACCATATATATATATATATATATATATATGGAACAGATGACAGTTATTAGGTTGGTGCAAAAATAATGACGTAATAATGTCGTTTTTCACGTTAAAAAATAAGTAAAAAAACGACATTATTACGTCATTATTTTTGCACCAACCTAATAAATGTCAATTATAAGTCAAGAGAAACGCTGTAAATGCAGAGACCCTAAAGTACACAGAAATATATATGCAATAATTATTTTTATTCATTTTACAAAATACAAAAAACAATTTCCTTTAAATGATCTAAAGTTCAACATCAGGGTTATCATTATGAGCTTTGTTATTTGGACTGTCACGGCGTTTCGGTCGTTGTAAACACCAGCCTTCTTCAGGTAAAGAACTCTTTAGTTGATCCACAGGGGCAGGTTGTTCTCATTCATGACAAGAAATGTCCGCTAAGTGTTGAAAGTGGAATGAGAACAATCTACCCTCTGAAGCGAATTAGAGTTCGTTTCGAAATTCCAGGAAGGTTAGCGAGTGCAAAAATAGGCACCTGAAGATAGCTGAAGTCGAAACATTGTGAAAATATAACAAACAATGCCCGGTCTAAATAGCAAAATATCTGAATGATAATTCCTCATGCCAAAAATATTGTTGTGAAAAAGGAACATTACAATATAAGTGTTGATATATATATATATATATATATATATATATAAGGTAAATATCATTAAAGACAACAGACATTTTGTTTCGATTAATTTGATGTATATCACATTCTTTAACTACGTTACAACAATCAGCTGTTCTACGTCACTCAACCATTTGCCTTTACCTACTCTGATGATGACTTTAAAAATTCGAAGATTTACACCATATTTCTTCCGAAATGAACTTCGGACAATGTCTGATGGAATTGCCTCCGGGACTGAGAATATGGAAAAGTCGATCAGTAAAATTAATCGACGCAAAATGTTTGACTTTAATAATATTTGCCTTAAAGAACATTTGCGATCAAAATATACAGAACATCATTTATATATATATATATATATATGTAAAGATATTGTTAAATATAAAAGACAGTTATGCTTGTTATGTTTGATCATGAGTCGTTCTAAGCTTCGTATAGTGGCTTTAGCTTCGAAAGAAAATAAAGGCAAAAACTTCCAACATTTGGATATTTTTTATTATGCTATTCATCGACTAAAGTTTTCGACTCACATGAGCCATCATCTGAGTGATGGCGAACATCTTTGTTGTAATATCCATATAAAGCATGATAAAAAAAAATATCCAAATGTTGGACAGTTTTTGTCTTTATTTTCTCTCGAAACTAAAGTCACTATATGAACGGCTCATGATCAAATATAATAGACATTCGTTTTATGTTACGTTTGAATAATGATCTACTGTCCCTATCCACACACGCACACACGCGTGTGTGTGTGTGTCTATAAATAATACTCGTTAGATTTGTATGAATGTAGTACATATATTTTAGAGGATAGCAAGCACGTGTTTCAAATATTTATAACGCCAACCTTCGGTCTCTCTCTCCAGTTGTTTAACGGCTTCTCTGGCTCGTTGAACTTCGGAATCCAGTTCAGGAAATCCTGCCGCGATACATTCGGTAATTGCTCTTTCAATGGCGTCTTTATCATGCCGTCTGATTGATCGGTTTAGTTTGCCGAGGAGAGTCGTGGGCGTTTTCGATCCTATCGATCAAAGCAATTTTATAAAATCAAAAGCTGTCAGCATTTAACCGTTCACGTATCATTGCAGAGGGGTGATGTTTATCTTTACAAGGGTCAACACTTAAGACAGTATAACAGAAAACGCATTCATACATATATGTAACATTTTAATTATGACTTGTTCGGATGGTTGAGCTGATTTTGATTTTACCACGGCTCTTTTAGAAATCGATTCTTCAGTGTTCTCCAGGTGTACAATTCAGAAGAAAAGAGAGAGGCCTTTAAAAAAATATATAAAAATAAAACTATAATTAAAAAGGAAATTTCTATTCTAACGGATTGTACACCTGAAGAATAGATCAAAGACAAACGCAAATAATTTTACTACTTTATGTGTATCAAACAAACATACATAAAAGACTGATAACTTTACAATAAGGGCACCACTAGTTTTTTCTAAATCTGTGACCTCTGACATTTGATAATCCGACGACATTGGTAACTACCCGAATTGATTGTAAAGAATATATATATATATATATATATATATATATAATAAATGAGAATGTCAGTGTGTCACACTTTTTCAACTTTACTCCTAGAGTAGCCCAACATATCATACCATTTTGGAATCAAGCCGACTCCGGGAGCAAATTGAAGACATTCCGAACCGCAATCCTGAGAACTTGGATACCTAAGTTTCCATTACTGCGATTGTTTTCGGCTATTTTTTTATGTGATTTTTTCCGACGGATTTTTTTGTATGATAACAATTTTTTAAACTTGGAAATTAAACTGGGAATAATTGAAATTAATTGCGAAATCCAGCGAATGTCACGCATAAAATAAAAAAATAATTGTTTGCGTGAAAAGTAAGGGACTTATGCAAATCAAATTTTGACTTCAGATTATTGTTGCCTGTCGCATCTACTCTCTCTATCTATTGTGATGAAGTCCCAATCAAAACCCTTCGCAGGAGCTAGCTTAAATGCTACCCGAAAGATTGATGGTGACGTCATTAAAATATAAAATTTCGGAAAATTTTGGATACCACTACGTTAGCTTTATTAAGCTAACGTAGTGGAAACGAAAGCGAATGAAGTGGTATCCAGTTGTGGGGAAATGGATCAGAATTCGATTAATCCTGGTTGCATCACCCTGGAAAGCGGATCCAAGCCGAAATTTCCGATGATTCCAGTTATAAAACATCGCTGACCACACGCACCAGTGTATCGGAAAAACCGTGTCCTGCATACCAAACACGCACCCCTCACACAAAACTATCTCTCTTTATTTCTTTCTTTCTTTCTTTCTTTCTCACATACACACACACAATATTTTTCAAACATTTTTGCTTCATAATAAAAAAAAAAAAATATCTGAAGTGGAAATTTTGGAGTCAAACTTAAATTACCATTTTTTCTACGACACACAACTTGGTTGAGATACCGTTTTGAGCTCTTCATATTTCTTGGGGTGATGGGATTGGACTAAGAGCTGTAAAAATCAGTGCATGTCTTACATGCACAAATAGCAGAGCAAATATTGAAGAATATAACGAAATTACAAGAACTCTAACCTCCGCGCCCGCCATTCAGCGTCTCAAGCGTGTCTCTGGCTTTACTTAAGTCATAACTCAATTCCGGGTATCCGGCCTCCTCGCACTCTCTAACCGCTTTCTCTAAGGCAGTTATGTCGCCATCCTTTCGGGCTCGCCTCATCTTATCCCGCAACTCCTCGGCCGATTTTAAATCTGACAAATTAAACCCAGTGTTAAAAAGAAAAAAGAAAATCAAAAAAAGAAACGAAATCATTTAACAGCGTCGACATAAACAAATATTTTATCGCGAAGAATTAAAGTTCTTGTATCCCAAAAAAGGGAAGTCTTCGATTGTATATTAGTTCTATTATATATAATACTGTTGTATATATTTGTTTGTCTAGGGTTTATCTACGCTTTGTGAATTGTTTAAAGACGAAACATATATGAAATGTATGAATAATTATTATTGTTAATTTTGCCTAGCGAAAATTAGATTCATATCTTTTGTGACTAGCAAAGATTCGTCTAAATTTAGTTACTACTATTTAACCCATAAATAGTGGATTCATATCTTTTCAAAGAGTAATTGCGCGTAAGTGACTGTAACGAGTCCAACTGGGATTCGAACTCGGCTTTGCAATCTCTCGATTTAGTTCCGCTATTACACCACTCGCACATCCCACTGCAGTATATAATTCTTATTTTCAGAAATCTTGACAAATTCTTTTTTAACAAATTCGAAACTTTTATTTTCATCCGAGTAAGATGATTTTCTAATCGCAGCTTAGACGTGGTACAAGGCTGAATGCACGGGGCACCAAGTGAGGATCAAACTCACTAATCAGTTATAATGGTTCTAACGAGACCGGCTTGTTAACCATTAAACCACGTCTAGGTGACCCATTCATCTTACTATGAATTAAAAATGTTTTAATTAGGCTGACATAAGAAATGATCGTGAAGATATTAAAATTTTCAAGTATAGATATATCATTATCCGCGGTTAAATGATACCGCGGATAAGGATATATCTATACTTGAAATAATATTTCACTTAATAGCTTATATTCTAATGTGATATATATATATATATATATATATATATATATATATATATATATATTAGGTTGGTGCAAAAATAATGAAGTAATAATGTCGTTTTTAACGTATTTTTAACGTCAAAAAACGACATTATTACGTCATTATTTTTGAACCAACCTATATATATATATATATATATATATATATATATATATATATATATATATTTAGTTTATGCAAAACTAGGTAATCCGTATGGGTAGACCCAAGAAGGATGATATCCAGAGAGCTCAATGTAAAATTCAGAGCAAATATGTTTGAATAAAAACAGACCACTTTAAGGTTCCATGTAATAAATTATTTCACCACAGCCTTTTTAAAGGGCTCTGGATCATCAGACTTTACTTCCAAAGGTTGAATTCAACCTTTGGAAGTAAAGTCTGATGATCCAGAGCCCTTTAAAAAGGCTGTGGTGAAATAATTTATTACATGGAACCTTAAAGTGGTCTGTTTTTATTAAAATATATATATATATATATATATATATATAAAACGTCATATATATATATATATATATATATATATACGTGCCCCTATCTATACATAATAGTAGTCCTTAATTTCCGTAAAAATTGCCATTTGTTTCTTACATAATAATAATAACATTGTTGGAACATTTTTCTCATCAATAAAAATCACAGTTAACATTTTAAACCGTATCAGATCTAAAAAAAATAGTCTTTATTGAATATCTCGAACTTATTAAGATGCAAATATACTGGATGTAAACCGGAGTGCTTACTGAAGGTCTCATAAATTCGTTAATATAACAATACATTGAATCTAAACTTAATTGTTTTTCTAAGGTCTCATAACCTATATAAATTCTATATATATGACTACAAGTAGGTAACTGAATGACAAAATGGAAAACATCTATTTAACACGTTTCGTCTTCCAGAAGGTCTTACTCAGACTAAATAATTTTATATTAATGGATTCATGTATATAAACCAACATCAACATAATTAATAATCGAGAGAAAGGCTGAAGATGCAGTGATGCTTACATTTAAATTTCAACTCCTTCCCCCAATATATATTGGCCCATCAATAAAAATAAAAAAATACCCAATCTGAAGAAATCCTTACAAAGAATTATTTTTCATTTTGTCATTCAGTTACTCAAATTTATTAATATAAAGAGATACGTTGAATCAAAAGAATCTGTGCTTCTTGAAGTTACCAGAATTTCATTAATATAAAGAAGACATTCGATCTCAATATACGTATGTTAACTCTGTCGATACAGTAAGATTCATTTCGTGCCAATAGCCAAAATGGTCGCGTGCTAACCTCGTGTGTCACCCGTAAGCGAACGAAGAGCAAACCGAGCCTTGGTGATTTCGGAGTCCAGCTCGGGTTTCCCTGCCGCTACAGATTCGTTAATGGCTTTTTGTAATAAGGCTTTGTCTTTTTCTTTTACGGCTTTCTGCAGTCTGTCAAGATAGCTTGATGTTGATCTAAATCCTAGAAATCGAAAACAACGCATTTAAATGTTAATACCCATAAAATCATCTATGGTTCAAGATATTCGTTATTTCAACAATCTGTTTTCGATAACTAATTTGGTTCTAAATATTACAAACAAATGGTAATTATTTAAAATATTCGGCAAAAAGGATAGAGTAAAATCAGTAAAATAATCCGAGTAAAAAGTTTTAATTTAAAAATCAACATTAATAGGATCGTTCAAAACTAACAATAAAATATGGCAGTAAAAATTCTACTAAAAATCAACAATAAGATTCAAAATAGTAATTAAATAACAACAGTTAAAAGGTTTCAACTAAAAAGCCTCAATGATATGACTTAACATGAGTAATAAGACAATGACTGTGATAAGTGAAATATCAATATTGAAAAGGCTTCATCTAAAAAGCTGGTATAAATATAAGATTGAGTTTAAATTTATCAGCAAAATAAGAATTCTAGGGTAATATAATTTCGCAATCTACAACGTTGGCCACTAATTAAAAAGGGTGCAAACACGCAATGATTGAATAATAATAGTATTAGGTTGGTGCAAAAATAATGACGTAATAATGTCGTTTCATGACGTTAAAAATACGTCAAAAAACGACATTATTACGTCATTATTTTTGCACCAACCTAATAAAAACGCTTCATGTAAACATTGACAATGAGAAAAAAAAAATAAATAAATCACCAATAATTGCAAAAAATTGACACAAAGACTTATTTGATTTATATGGATATTTGTGTAATATGTAAGCTTTTTCTGAAAACAAAATGCCTGCATACAGAGTAAGAACAAATTCAGTGAATACACAAATACAGAAAGAAGATTAAGACCAGAAAGCATTTTCTCATTAATACAGCGAGATTATCTTATGATTGACCAGGATTTACTATCGGCAAAGTACATGTTATTAAGAGCGTGCCTTTATAACAGACCAAAGATAATTCTATGACGCTAACCTCCTTGACCTCCGCCCATACTTTCTAAACTTCTCCTGGCTTTTCGAAGCTCAAAAGACAATTCGGGAAATCCTGCCGCTTCACACTCTGCTATAACCTTTTCCAGCTCAACTTTGTCCATTTCTTTTACGCCTCTTCTCAACCGTTCACGGAGTTTTGACGGTGTCTTATCTTCTGTTTATCAAAATGGCACCGACAACACAAGAAAAGGAAAACAGAAACGTCTTATTTATCAGCATTTAAAAATCAAAATCGTTTGTAATATTTATTTTTCTTGGCAGCAAATTTTAAACTAATAGAAATATTTCAACAACATTAGGTTCTGGCTATTAATAGTTGCTTTATTTTAATACAAAGATACATATTGCCGATTTGTCAATGAATACGTTGAGATTATTATTTTAAGATTTTATTTTATAAACAATCATTGCGATCGCTTCACTATGGCGCAATGACTATCAAGTACGTCCTATAACTGATTTCTATGTAATTTAAGTTTGTAATTTAAAAATAAAAGAATCCGCGTTAATCATACTACTTTTTTTTGCATACATCACAACTCAAAAGAAGCAGTAGCCCATAGAAGCAACCAAACACCCACACAGGTAGTCTATACACAGACAGCAATTGCCCACGCACAAAATGTTCTAGACAGCCAAATAGATATAAAACGGGCCACACGTTATCTGAACAGCAGTCTTAACTGTGGTCCTGATACTTTCAAACCAGCCGCTCAGGAGTCACACACACAGCTGCTCAAAGAATCTAACACATATTGCTCAATGAAAGAACTTTCAATTCACGCAGTAAGTCACTTATAAACTCTATATGAAACAAATACAAACTTTCTACATTAAACACACACAAAAGGTCTTTTTTCTTTCCTTGAAATTTCTTAAATTGTTATATAAAATGTTGCGTTTATTATAAATATAGTTCATAATTATTTGCTATTTATTAAAGGAATTAATTATTTATCGAAGTTTGGGTTGACAAACCCTTTCCTCACGTTCTATCCTAGTGAGTTGGAGATTCGCATTTGCGGTTTCTTCGCCCGACTCTGCTAATCTTTTTTAATTGCATATAAACAACAACTGCGCATGCGTTTCTTGAGAATATATCTACATAATTATAATCATATATTTGTTAGTAGAGAAAAATAATTTTCATTATCTTATATGAAAGAAAAAACAAAAATATGAAGATCTTTAAGAAAAATACGCAAAATCATTCAATAAAACTCCCAAAAAATAAACCCGTAAATAATCGAACCTTCTCGATCCTCTAAAAGTCCCTGAAGAACTTCTCTGGCTTCTTGTATGTCTTCTTCCAGTTCTGGAAATCCAGACGCTACACATTCGTTGATAATTTTCTCCAGATATTTCGGATTTTTTCGCCTGATCGCCCGCGTCAATTTGCCCAGTAAAACATCTGGAGACATTGATCCTAATAATCGAAATAAATTTCCCTCTTAATCCAATATGTTTCAGAAGTAATAAAAATTGACACAAGTTTGCAAAGATTACGTTTTTGAGACAAGTTTTCTTTATATCAATGTCCTAAGGTCAAATATATATTCCTTATTGTTTCGAGTTCACTGCAGACTTACAGTGAAACTGATATGTTCGATCCATTTTTAAAGATACTGTAAAAATAGACGGCTCATTCTTTAGCTTCAGAAAGCGTCAGACGTCTTCTGCCATGCCTTGTCTTCATGTCAGGGTAGAGCAAAAAAAAAAATGAAGTATTACTGCCATATGCAGGCAGGAGTTGATCAGTCCTCGATTTCTAGCTCTGACCGATTTCAAAATCGCATACGCGGTTTCTGGAGCAGGACTTACTCTCCACCCTGTAGCTTCTATCGCACAGAAGTAATGTCACAAGCCTATCGATAGTCGATCGCTATTTCCATGGCAAATATTAAAATGAATGTTCGTTCTACCATATCAGACATTTACATATCTGACATGTCAGTTTACTTCCACAGAGTTGGACCGTCTTCATTTAGTCCGCATTCCAAATGTAAGGAGAAACTTTCACTCACTTTTCTAAAGAACTGTTACTTTTTGTAACAGACTCCTGTGAGCATGCTTTCCTGAAAACTCAACCATTTCAAGTCAAGAGTTAACCGTTATCTACATCCTTATTCTCGTAACTTCCGATTCTTACCACCTCATATCACACCTCATTTCCTATAACCATTTTAGCAGTAACCGTCTACCTTGACTGGATTTAAAGTCGGTGAACTTTAGTATAAAAAATATTGCAGATCAAGATAAACGGTTTACACCGTTGAATATATAAAAACAGAGTTTAAATATTCTACGGCGTAAACTTTGAAAATAACTTTCATGTTCATCGTATTTCAAGACAAAAATCATAATGTATAATGCTAACCTCCACGACCTCCGCCCAAGATCTCAAGGGCGTCTCTGGCTTTGCAAAGATCTTCGCTCAATTCAGGATAGGCAAGAGTCTCACTTTCACTGATGGCGGCTTCCAGTTTTGATTTATCTCCCTTGTCAATAGCTGATTTCAGTCGCTCGCGTACAGCGGCGGCCGATTTCAGCTCTGCGAATCAAAATGTTTTTATTTAATATATCATATAAATACTAATAATAAATATTAAAAAAACAAGTTGTTTATATGTAACATTTGAAATATACTTGTCTTCATGCGTTGTGTTTGCATGCTACAGAATTATTGATTTCTATGTACATAAAATTCGGAAATTTACGTCGAACTATCCAAACTTAGGAAATATTTAAAACTAAGTGTTTCTACCTTTGCAAAGTTTATTTCTTTATATACTCTGTTCTTAGTGTATCTTCGAAGATATACTCTGCTCAGATCCAATTAAGAACTATTTTATATTTAATTGGCGTACTATATAATATGATTCTCTTTTTGAGTGTACCTACGTAGGTATGTTACACTTTTACACCATCTTGCTGTATTCAATCAATAAAATCTGAGGCATCGGATAATTCAACACTTTTGATTCAAAAAAGTATTTACATAATCTAATAACAAACATAAATCTAGTGTAAGAACTTCAAATATATTTTCAACATACATACCTTCCAATTTATGATATGCAAAATATATTTTACACTGTAGATATGTGTGTGTGCATAAACACAAAAAGAAATCTTCCTTGCTAACGCGTACTATCCTCTGATAAACTTTATAAATGTCTCATTTACCTTGATTAATTCTGTTAGAGGACAAAACACTTTAGTAAAGAAATCTTTTCATTTTGGTTTTATTCATATTGTCTTTTTACAGACATTCCTATATATATATATATATATATATATATATATATATATATATATATATGGTTTCGTGATAGAGTAGTTAGGATGTTTGACTGGAAATGCAAACGGCTTTCTGACATTAGAGTTTATTGGGTGTTGCTATAGTATATCTACCGAGATATTTGCGACCTACCACAAATGACGATGCACTCATTGCTGGAAAATGCTCAGGAAAAACGATGACATGTTTATTATTTTTTAAATGACATCAAATTAGTCCACAAACATTAAAATCATTATTTGATGATGGCTTTTGTTTTATTATATATAAAAAATATTAATGAATTTTTATACATCAACAGTTCACTTTTTACAGCCTTTAACTCTAACCCTAACTCATAAACCTAACATATTTCATACTTCCAACATTTAGTAAATATCATACCATTGTGGAAAAATTAATATTAGATATTATACTATAGTAGCATCGTTTATTGTACAGATAAAGATCTAGATTATTTATGGAAAAACAGTCACTTCAGTTGCAAATTTACTTAGATATATCTGTAACTTGTTTAAGAATACGTGTAAAATAATTTATATATAAAATTATGTGGCGAACTTTAATATATTGTTCCTAGCGGTTTATTAATTATATACTGGAATTTTTTGTTGAGATATGGAAAAAAATGATATATTTCTAGGAATATGTATATATCGGAATATATCAAGGCTAACCTCCTTTCCCGCCTTTCAGTTGGTCCAGTGTGTTTCTAGCTTGGTCAATGTCTGAATCCAATTCAGCTAGCCCAGCTGAGACGCACTCATTTATAACTTCCTCCAGGCCACTTTTATCTTTTTTCTCCATCGCTTTTAATAGTTTTCCTTTCAATGATTCAACTGTTTTGCTTCCTAAGAAACATAAAAGACATTTTCCTTTAAAAAATTATCTGTAGACTATCATAAAAATACTGAAAGATTTTGTCAAAAAAATACTGCTGGAAAGTTTTGCATCGTGCTAATAAAACAATGCATCATTCGAACACGAAAGAATTGTTGGTCATAATCATATACAAGAGAGAGCGTAGGTTTGTCTCGGATGCTAACCTGCGGGACTTCCTCCTAATGATTTTAGGGCATCGCGAGCTTCCCGAAGAGCATAGCCCAGTTCCGGTAAGGATGCAGCCTCGCATTCGCTCACTGCTTTCTCCAAGTCAGATATGTCTTGCTTCTTTACAGCTTTTCGTAGACGCTCACGCAAAACATCAGGCGTTTTAACACCTGACAAACAAACACAATTTCCCGTGAGTAAAACACAATAAACATTCATGACTGACTGCATTAGATTTGTAAGACTCTTAATTAAAATAAACGTTTACCTAGTACTACCACTGGTATTGTATTTCATGATTATATATATATATATATATATATATATATATATATATATATATATATATGAACAAATAAAAAATGACAACTTATCTTCCTGGTTTCAAGTTTCGCAGATATAATCCGCTCCTAAATTGAATTTATTAACAGATATCATTATCTTTAATATATAGGATATCTGTTAATAAATTCACTTAAGTAACCCCCATGAGCGGAGTAAATCTGCAACAGTCGAAAGAATAAGTTTTTGAACATAGTATTATATTGGTTTTCTTTTAACACCTTTCTTTATAATGAGCAATTTACTTACAAGGACTGCTTTCCCTAATAGCGTTACCCACCAGGAATATACTGGACTTGATTTTGCCAAACAATATATATATATATATATATATATATTATAAAGATTCCATATTGCATGCCAAATATATGCAAGTTTAGCACAGTAAAATCACACTAGACGCCAACCTTCTTCATATTCTAGTTCTTTGAGAATATTTCTTGCTTCTTGTATTTCGGGATCTAGCTCTGGAAAACCAGCGGCCACGCAGTCGTTGATCACTTTTTCCAGATTTCTTCTGTCTTTTCTTCTAATAGCGCGCTTTAATTTGCCAAGGAGAAAGTCGGGTGACAACGATCCTGACAAATACACAGGTAAAAATAAAAATAATAACCTATAACTGAATTCCGAGTTTCACGATAATTATACAATTTAAAAATATGTTTTGAATAAAAGGAGATATATTTTAAATAATATTCTATACTTTTTGTATAAAGGTAGTAGTATTATTTTAATAATACTCCGAAGTTGTGTTTGCGTAAAGAAAGAAGTTCAATTGATTTTTTTTTTAATCCGACAATATTTCTTTATTACTATTAATGTAGTAGTGACCGTTAATGTTTTAGTAAAGATCCTCTTTTTTTTTTTTTAACAATAACACTGACATCTACCAGCCTGAGAAATCAAAAGTCGTAAAAAAAAAAAGAAGATAATTTGCCTCTCTGCAGAGTCCGAACCAGCGTTCTACTTAATTTTGGAAAGACACTTTTGGCAAGGATGCTTTTTTTTAATATTTAACGGAATATGTAGATTTTTTATATGCGTATCTATCTGTAAAACTGTCCAAAGGTTATATATATCCGAGCGCTTTCGGCTATTCTAGTAGACATTATGAAAGTTTTTTTATTTAAATTATTTTAACTGAATATGTAGATTTTATATGTGTATCTATAGTGATTTGAATATTTATTTTTTATTTTCCAAACACGGTCAGCACGTCGTGGCCGTGTTCATGGTTGATATTATTGATTGTTTGGAAAAATAAAAAAACTTTCCCATCACTATATATATATATATATATATATATATATATATATATATATATATATCACTCATATAAAAATCTACATATTCAGTTAAAAATAATTTAAAAAATAATTTTAAATACTAATTTAAAAAATACTACTAGAACAGCTGAAAGCGCTCAGATATATAGAACATTTAGACAATTTTTACACAATTTATATCTGGAAAAGTAAGCACTTATACGGGCACAAGAAAAATTGAATAAAATGCTGTAATAATTGCTGTACCTTGTCAGTCAACTTTAATTAAAAAAAATTGCCACATAAATACGCAATATATATATATATATATATAAATGAAATAAATCCCAAAGAGCCAGGAACAACCTACTTAGGTTTCACCTAAACTTATCTTCAGGGTTCAGCTTATCCTGAATATCTAGGTAGGTTGTTCCTGGCCCTTTAAGATTTATTAAATTTATACCTGTTCTACTTAGCGTATTGGGCACTTTACGTTTTAGCTTTGTTGCTCGTTTGGGATTTTTCTTGGCGATTTATTTCGTCCTGTTCGGATGTTTCTACTTCTTTCTTTTTTATCCATTTTCTTCCCTCGGGTAACAATTTATTTTGATTGACTTAAAAGTTGTGCTATCCGAGGTTTTTTCCAATCGAGTATTATTAATAGTATATATATATATATGTGTGTATGCGTGTTGAAGGGCATTTTGGTCAGCGTTCCCACAAAACAATAAACTACCAGTTGGGCTAATATTGTTTAATTCTGCTCGTATAAGTTCCCTATACAAAGAGCATGCACTCGTATTGTTATAAATGGTCAATAATGAAAGTTGATTTTCAGATCATAAATATTATATCCGTCTTATTCAACTTATTAAAATAAAAGTAGTATTTCAGCGGTAGAATAAGACTCTATTCGCATCAAAAATATAAATATCTTGAAATATATATGAAACAGTTGTTTTAGCAAACACTTCCGCGGAGTAAACACTCATGCAAATGCAGGGACTACTTAACGATGATTCAGAAAGTGCAGGCCAACAATTGTGCTCCCCTACTTTTCGGCTGCCCACCACTTTGGTGCTCTAAGTGTTTATTTTAACTCTGTGCAGGTGCATTACGTGTTTGAACTATAGCATCAGGAACAGCTATTTTTATGTCATGCTGGCTAGTGCAGACAACACCATAGAGAAATTCTTGCTAACCTCGACGGTCTCCTCCAAGACTTTCCAGGGTGTCTCTCGCTTTTCCCAGATCGGAGCCAAGTTCTGGAAATTGAGCTGCTTCGCATTCCTTGATTGCCCCCTCCAAGACAGCTTTGTCTTTTGACCCTGTGGCCACCTGCAACTGGCTGCGTAGTGTCTCAGGGGATTTAACTTCTGAGAGGCAAAACAAGAAGTGCATCAAAGAAAAAAAATAACAGCACCAAAAGAAGAAAGGTAATATATATATATATATATATATATATATATATATATATATATATATATATATATATACATATATATATATATATATAAGAAAAATACCGAATACGTTTTGTAAAAAACGTATAATTCATTTTATTTATACAAACAGAAAATACTTTACTTACATTATTAACATTATTCGGACTACTATTCTCATCTTCATTGCCATATACACAACGTTTAGGCTGTTGTACGCTCCAGCCTTCTTCAAGTGATTGGAATTTAAAATACGACCCCTTTATTTCGTCCACCTCAAGGACACATGGCCCAGTGGATAAAGACGTTGGTTAGATCCATTGACTATGCTTAAAGAGCTGTGAGATCAATACCAGGCCACAGCAGTGGGGAACCTAACTTGGGGAGTGGAGTTAAAGGGAAATAACTAAGACATCCGGAAGAGGTATGGCACGTGGAACTAGAACAATCTAGCCCCAGTGGACGAAATAAAGGGTTCGGTTCGAAATTCCAGTCACCTGAAGAAGGCCATAGCGTACAACGCAGACACGTTGTGAATATGGCAATGAAGACAGGGATAACAGTCTGAATAATGTAAATAATGTAAGTAATCATAATACCTCATCTTAGATATATAAAATTACTTCAATTATTTTAGCTAGTAGTTTTATCGCTATATTTAGCCTTGCGCCAAATTAATTACTCAAACTTTCCACACATCTAGAAATCCCAACCTAACCTGCTATTTAATCCCTATATGGTAGAAAGGTGACGAGATGGATGAACGCCTATCCCAAGGACATTAGTGCGAAAATGAACGCAACAGATAGACTCGGAATTTGAACACGGGTCATCGAAACGACTTTCAGCGCCGATATCCGTTACACTACCCGCACATTCCGTAAGTATACTGGCAATAAATGCATTTTTCATTCATATGTTACGTTGATAATGGACATAAAAAATTACTTGGAAAAAAGGTCGGTTTCTCTTGTCACTGCTCAGAGGCCTGAGACACTTTAGATCTAAATATATCGTGTTGATATCTGCCTTCAAGCCTTATCCCTTGCCAACAGTGACTTGTGTTCGTTGCAACTATCAAGAATGGGCAACTACCCGACCTTATCGTGACTGGTGGTGGCTTTATATTCAGTCAAATGGCGAGCCTTCTAGCGGCATTAATATTTCTAGTTTCAAGGACGATTACTTAACACATCTGAGAGCAAATGTTAGAACTAAACAAGTTTTGCATGATTTTACCAGAAAGATATAATTTTCGGCGCTTTTTTTTTAGGCACTTATGCATAGAAAATAAAATTTAAAAGTGGGTGGTTGCAAAAAAAATCATTGCGTAATAATTTATACAAGCAATACAGTCAGAATATAGCTATTATAATACATGTATAAGGACGATTGTTTGAAACGAATTAATGTGTTATTATTATGTTTACAAACTAATGTTACCTTTGGGACAAAAAAATAAAATACAATTATTTCTCTACAACTCATTACAGTAAAGAAAATGTTATCCTTTGGGACATAGCTAACCTCTTGATACGCCTCCCAATTCTTCCAGTAGTTCTTTGGCTTGTGTGATATCAGATTCGAGCTCCGGCAATCCAGCTGCCAAACTCATGTTAATGGCTTCTTCCAGCACAGATTTGTCTTTCATTTTGGAAGCGCCCTGCAGTTTCTCTCGTAATGACTCGATCAGTTCTGTATCTAACAAACGGAATAAAAAATACCCCCAATTTTTTTTTAATTTCTTATATATTTCCGTTTCATGGCTTAAAACTGTAAAATCACTTTCCAACTAATTACTTAAATAATATCTTACAAATACTATAAAAAAAAATAGTAACAGTAACAAAGTTTTGTCAAGTCTTTAATATCAGTCATGGTTTCGCGGTTTAAACAGCGTAAAACTATCACAAAGCACTCTAGGGATTCCTCGTCATATCCAGTAATGGGATCCAAGGAGCATGCAACAGTTGACGTGAAAAGTTTTATAACATAATACACTTCACAGAACTTGCTGATTTAACTTGTTTGTTGGGTCATATCTTTCAAAAGTAAGATAAAGAGAGAGGGAGAAAGAGAGATAGATAGGCATATATTAACCAACTGAGATATATAAACAAATATTAACAGATTGAGATTGATAGATAGATAGATAGATAGATAGATAGATCAACTAAAATAGATAGATGATTGGCCTCTATGAAATTTGATAATAGGCAAAGCAATCTTAATAAAAAGAATGTAAATTAATAATAATAACATTTACTAATCCGAATGAATTATTGAAACCTTCAAAATAATTAGTTACAATTTGAAAAATTATTTTCAAAAATGTTTTTTGCTAACCTTCTCGTCCACCTCCTAACTTTTCCAGTGCGTCTCTTGCTTTGCGGACATCAGGTCCTAGTTCCGGTAAACCAGCCTTTACTGCTTCCGCTATGGCTTTCTTTAATAACGCTACGTCCTTTTGTCGTGTAGCTCTTCTTATCATGTCTCGTAATTCATTGACTCCTTTAGTTCCAGATAATAAGACATTCGCTTAGAACAAAATTAATTACTTCAAGAACTCATAAAAATATTTAATTCTTTTTACTCTCTTTTGAAAACTATACATTTTCAGTGTTTAAAAACATCGATAATCAATAATTATAATTCAATAAGCAATAACCATAATTCTATTAAAATATTTCATGAAAAATAAGTATTGTCAGTGGTCAGGAATTAACGCAAGTTTTACTGGTAGAATAATGCTATTACAGTGTAACCCGGATATAAGACAGTTGTCGGGACCGGATAAGAAGTATCTTATATCCGGGTTTCTCTTATATCCGGGTCTGGTCTATTTTGTTTAGGTAAGTATGGCTCTAATGTGGGACCAGAGAAAATCTCTCTTATATCGGAGTTTCTCTTATATCCGGGTTACACTGTATATGCATAATGGAAACAATTTGTTAATGGTTTTGATATAGAATTGCGTTGAAAATCAGGAGCAAAATATGTTTAGTGGTCAAGAATTAATTTGAATGATTTTAATTGGAAGAATGATGCTTTTTAACAGTTAATCTTGAACAAGTTAAGATTGTAGTCATCGGCGGTGCATCTTCTTGGGAATCTGTTCTACAAGGAACATGCGAATGTTATATGCTTAATGTAAATTCATAACTAATATTGTTTATTATACAAATACATTATAAATAATTTTACTTGAGAAATTGCTTGTAAGGAGAGAAATTGCTATTTGTCAGGAATTTACATTTTACTGGCATAATGGAGACATAATAGCGTATCTAATGCACAAAGAATATATAATGGTTTTATTACAGAAATATTTCTTATTTTATTGCAAACTTCGTTATTATTGATTAAAAAGGGACTTTTAGTGCTAAGATATTATTGAAAGATTTGTTTGCAAAATAATTCGTATAATAGGTTGGTGCAAAAATAATGACGTAATAATGTCGTTTTTTTATGTATTTTTTAACGTCAAAAAACGACATTATTACGTCATTATTTTTGCACCAACCTAATAAATGTATTGCTGATGTTTTAGAAGAATGAATTGTGAAAAACTAAATAGTATTTTCATTGGTCAAGTATTAATGAAAGCCTTATTGACAGAGTAAAGCTACTTTATGTATAACTTAGAAAATACTATAGACACTGGAAAAACTATTTTTCCAATTCCTGTAATTAATTAAACACAATGAATACAATTGCCACATTCTTTTCAGTGTTTCGCAATTAATCTATTTGTGCTGTTTAAAAAAGTGTTGATTTCTATTTAAACAAATACCATTGACTTTCAACAACATTTCTTGGAAACAAGGCTAACCTTCTGGGATTTTGCCCAGTTCCTCGAGAAGTTCCCGTGCTTTGCTTATTTCTTCATCAAGTTCTGGCATTCCGGCAGCTACACATTCATTAATCACTCTTTCAAGGCTCTGGACGTCTTTTCGTCGCATGGCTCGCTTCAATTTCTCGATAAGCGCTCCAGGAGTCTTGATTCCTGAGAGAGCAAATTATACATTCAGAAAAGGGATACCAATTTTCCTTTAAAATAACCATTGTTTTCATTATTATTTTTACCTATATCAATGCCTACCTTTATTTTCACCTATATCAATGCTCACATTTACATAATCAAGAACTACTAACATTTTTATTTGAGAAACTGACAACCCATAATATTATTAAATATTAATTTATTTCAATATTCCTTAATTCATTCGCGCGTTCAGTTTTCATTGCCTCCCAATACAAAGTGACATGACTATTATTTTTACACTTAAAAAATAATAATAATCTATAAAATTATTCTTTTAAAATTTTTAACACCGTTCAATCCTGCAGACATACGGTACGCTTTCACTATATATCCTAATGTTTAAATACAATGCTGTAGACATTATATTATATTATTTAGATTAGTGTTTCAAGATAACAATCTATAATATTCTTTTTTCTCATTCTTTACTTTGTTCATTCCTATAAATGTACGCTACGCTTTCGGTATAATATCTAATGTTTAATCTACAAACATGTAAACAGTACACAATAACATTAACAATATTATTTTATATTTAAATGATTTATATCATCTTATTTATTCCTTATATTATTCCTGCAAAACGATTTTCTGCTTTCATCTTATTTTAAACCCTATTCATATCTTTTAATAGACACTACACTGTAACATAGAAAAAAATCTTTACATCCTATATTTTTACGTTACTATGTTTTCATTGTCTTCAATGTCTACTTTGCTATTTGATCGGCAAGATAAAAATATTATTCTCAATGACGTTTCATAATTAAATAATGATAATCAATAATTTTATTTATTAATTTCAGCCATAAGTACTTTGCTTTTTCTTTTTTTTTTTTGATACCAATTGTAATTACCAATCTATCATTCTAACTGTTCCTTGAATATATCAAAAGAGGGGGATGAAAAATGGGTTCAACCAAACAACCGTTTTTCTTAAGACAATCGACGTTTGTACAAAGACTTGAATTTTTTTAAATGTTTTTTTTATACTTGCATACATTTTTGTTAACCTAACTTGAAGCAGATAAACATACTGTCGATATATCGTTAAATGCCGACATTTCTTTTCTTATCCTTTTCTTAAAGCGCGCTCTTAAGTGCTTCATAATATTGGAAAAGTTATATCAATTATTATGTTTAATAATAATAATAATATTAGGTTGGTGAAAAAAATAATGTCGTTTTCTCACATATGTTACTATGTGAGAAAACGACATTATTTTTGCACCAACCTAATAGAGGCGACAACTCTGAACGACAAAACATTCAAGATTTGGTACGATGCTAACCTCCACGGCCTCCGCCCAAAGTCTCCAAGGTGTCCCTAGCTTTGCGAAGGTCAGTTCCTAATTCAGGATAGCCTGCTTCTTCACAGTCAATAATAGCCCTTTCCAAAGCCATTTTATCTTTCTGCGCAATGGCTGTGTTGAGTCTGGCGCGAAGGGCGTCGGGAGTTTTAAAGCCTGAGGGCAAGAATCAAATGGTTCGTTACAAGAAATCAAAAAAGAAACAGAATTTTGCAGAAATATGATCATATACCTTCGTAATTAACACAATAAAACCCTCCTTTTTGTGTCATGCTGGACTTTAATGTCGTACAGGTGGAAACCGGTGGTACCCGAGTTTTAAAATTCTATAATTAACAGGATTTTAAAAATAAATCTGATTCATATATTTTTTAAATTGTTAAATTAATACCAGATTTTATGGCGGAAATTTATGATTTAAACGAAATAATTCATGATGATCAATGTTAAATAAACTCAAGGAAAGCATAACAAATGTACGATTGCCGTAATGGCATATTAGACTAGATTACTAATCCTTGTTCTTCAGCTTGAGACGGAAATCAAATGTCTTATTTAAAGAAATAGTCTGATTGCAATACAAGTATTATGTGTGGGTAAAAGTCCGCAGCGCTATATTTTTAACACTTTGAATACACATTTGAAAATCGATTTTTTCACTGGTAATTTCCAACGTAATAGAAGCATAGATCTAACCTCCTCGACCGCCTCCCAACATGAGTAAAACATCTCTGGCGTGGTTTATTTCCGAATCAAGCTCAGGAAATCCAGCGGCTACACATTCGTTAATGACCCTCTCGAGGGTCGGGC